>JAVIAB010000101.1:69655838-70090838 GCA_032433765.1 Megaustenia siamemsis
TTAAATGCTGGAGAAACGGAGAAATACCTCATGATATGAGAAATGCTAAGATTATAACGCTGTACAAGAATAAAGGAGACAGGGGTGACTGCAACAATTACAGAGGCATTTCTCTCCTTAGCACAACAGGCAAAGCTTTTGCTAGAGTCGTACTTAATCGCCTGCATAGACTTGCAGAACGGGTGCTTCCCGAGTCCCAATGCGGTTTCAGACCCGGGAGATCAACCACAGATATGATCTTCACTCTTAGACAACTGCAGGAAAAATGTCGGGAACAAAATATGCCGCTCTATATTGCCTTTGTGGATCTCACAAAGGCATTCGACACAGTAAACAGAGATGGTCTCTACAAGGTGTTAGAAGGCATAGGCTGCCCTCCTAAATTACTTAGGCTGATAATTTCCTTCCATGAAGACATGAATGGCCAAGTCCATTTTGATGGGAGTCCATCAGAGAATTTCAAAGTCAACAAAGGAGTGAAACAGGGATGTGTCCTCGCCCCCACCCTTTTTGGTATATTTTTTGCTGCCCTCCTAAATTACACCTTCGAAAACAGCTCAGGAGATATTTACATTCGCACAAGACCAGATGGCTCACTGTTTAACCTAGCACGACTAAGAGCAAAAACCAAAACAAATGTTGCCCTACTTAAAGAATTTTTATTTGCTGACGATGCAGCCCTAGTCGCTCATAGTGAGGCCACCCTACAGTCGCTGATCAACAACCTGGATAAAGCATGCGACCTTTTTTCACTGTCAATTAATGTTCAGAAGACAGTAATACTAAATCAAGGTGACTTCAAACCTATATCTATTACTCTAAAAGACTGCCCACTAGAATCAGTACAGAAATTTACATATCTTGGATCCACAGTTACGCAAACCATCTCTCTTGATGAAGAAATAAACTGTCGAATTGGTAAGGCAGCTACGACCTTCGGCAAACTCACAAAAAGGGCATGGAACAACACGAAACTAACTCAAAAGACTAAACTCTTAATATATCAAACTTGTGTGCTTAGCACACTACTATATGGATCCGAAACCTGGACAACATACTCAAACCAGGAAAAAAGACTAAATGTCTTCCACATGCGATGTCTCCGCAAAATAATGCACATCAAATGGCAAGACAAAATAACCAACTTAACTGTCCTGCAACGTGCTAAGACCCTAACAATCATGTCGATGCTCAGAAGTCGAAGGCTAAGATGGCTGGGGCATGTCCAACGGATGGAAGAAAAACGCATTCCTAGGCAAATACTATATGGCGAGCTAAAACACGGAAAACGACAAATCGGCAGACCTAAACTACGATATAGAGATATCTGCAAATCATCTCTGAAAGACTTCGCCATCTGTGAAAACGACTGGCAACATCTGGCAAGTGATCGCACATCATGGAGAGCACGTATAAGGAACGGTATAACAACATTTGAGACTGTTCTAAGACAGGACTTAGAAGAGAAGAGACTCATGAAAAAGGATGGTAAACCCTGTGGACCAGCGAGCCTGACCTGTTCATTATGTGACCGCGTGTGTTTGTCAAACATTGGTAGAATTAGCCACGAGAGAAGCTGTTCGGCAAAAACAATACCTCAAAAAAATACGCAATAGCCTCCACTAGACCGTCTGACAAGACGAAAAGGGCCATATATACATGTGGTAATATAATAATTGGAGTCATTGATGCTGCATTCAAATTAAATGATATGCTAGAGGGGAGGTAAATCAGTCTGTGCATTAAAGTAAAGTAATATCGAATATTAATCCAAATTAATGCAACGAAAAGACACATTTTACTAAACATTAAATGGAGAGATATTTCTTTATTTCTAGCCAGTATATATTGTTTTTGGTAATTATTATTAATAATGATGTTACCTTTGAAATTGGAGTTCAAAGTTGAAGGAGTTGTAAACATCGCATTACTTCTATAAGTAACAGGAAACTCTTTATAAAAAGCCTTGCAACAGGTAGCTATCTGATCATCAGAAGTCTGTCCCGATGAGCAAGTGTTTTGGCTTGTTACCTTTTTTTACACTCCAGCAGAGGTGAGCCCACCTTGGTTAAGTCTCCCAGGCATTGATCTCCTACTGCATTAAACTCAAAGGCTTACGCAATAATAGGTATATGTAATAATACGAATTCTTCGCAAACACTTCTGAACTAGTGTCCGTACTAGGATTTACACGACTGTCTCAGGTTTAACTTATCGCGTTGATATCCTCTAAAACGGCTTATACTCTGCGCGACATCCTTAATATACATTTACTTGTAACTTCTTATAATGGAGTGAATCGGCACCGTGGGGCTGGTAGGTACCTGATTATAGGTGATAACGATACATCTAGATTTGTGTGCAGTGGAAATTCGTGCTTCATAATCGCTAATTTATTCCTTAAGTACCATGTTAGAATACGTTAAGGCGTTATCTATGTTTTTGTGATGCTGTTGATTGTGTAATTTGTTTCCGTCTAATTCTATTTTATTCGAACCCTACCTCTTGTCCTTTGTAGTCCAGTTCAATAACCACCGCCTATCGCGGTGACTTTTGTGACCTGACTTCCGAGATATTGCAATGGTTCCACTTGTTTTAATTCTCTGCCGTCCATCGTTATGTTGATGTTCAATTTATCTTTTGTCATATTCATTACTTCTATTCTGTTTACGTTGATTTGTATGTTTTATGAGCGCCTTGCGGTTAAATCTATTTCGTTTTTTTTTCCTTTTTGTTTTCTCCATGTATAAGTGTCTGATCATTCTCCAAATAGTATCATCATCATCATGTGCTACACCGGTTGGGGTAGGCGATCATGTCCTTCCATAATCTTCTATCTATATTGCATCGCATCCGTTCTGTTGTTGACTGTTTCCCATGCCATGATACAAAGCTATCCCTTATTTTCTCCCTTTTTCGTCCGCAATTCTGTTTCCTTTATTTTGCCAGTTCTAACCAAGTATTCAAACTTTCCTCTTCTCATGATGTGCCCGAAAATTGTTGATTGTTTCTTTCTGATGTTTTTAAAAAGCTCCCTTTTTGTGTTTGCCTCTGATAATTTTCTCATTGGTCTTTTTAGCTGTCCAGGGAACTTTCAACATTCTTCTGAGAAATCCCATCTCTGTGACCTCTAATCTTCTTTTCATTTAATTGTCTACTGTCCATGATTCGCTTCCTTTGGTCAGAATTGGTTCTATATAGCATCGATGAACACTCTTTTTCGTTTCTATTTATATATATATATATATATATATATATATATATATATTATATATATATATATATATATATATATATATATATATATATATATGTTGCATGGGATATTTTTTCATTTTCTGAAATGCTATTTTGGCCTGAGCTTTTCTGCTTTGTATTTATGTGGTGCATGTTCCATCTGATGTTATTATTGATTCCAAGTATTTGACGGGATACACTTGTTTTAGATTTGTCCTGTTTATTTTGTATGCTGCAGGATGGTGATTATTGTTTCTTTGATATGATAATTACTACTGTTTTCTTACTACTCAGACGGAGACCATTTTTGTTTGCTTTCTTTTACTATTATGTCTATCTAAGACTGTGTCATTAAGACTTTCCTCTTCTTCTTCTACCTTTTTAGCTCCCTGTAGAGCATAGGTCTTCAACAAATACTTTCCAAGTCGTTCTGTTTTTTGCCATTCTTTTAAGATCATTCCATGTCTTCCCCATCATCTTCATCTCTGCTTCAATCTGTCTTCTCCAAGAATTCCTTGGACTTCCTCTTTGTTTTTTCCCTTGGGATTCCAAAAAAGGGTCTGTTATGTAATACTCTCAGTTGGCTTCCGTTGTGTGTGTCCTATCCAGCGCCATCATCTTCGCTGTATCTCTTTATCCACTGGTATTTGACTGGTACAGTTCCATAATTCTATGTTAGTGATTTGTCCTGCCATTTCCATCCTTTTATTGTGCGTAAGAATTCATTTATGAAAGTCTGTATCTTCGTGATTGTCAATTTTGTTGTTCTCCATGTTTCACAACCATATAATAGGACCGCCTTAACATTTGAGTTGAAAATTTTTATTGTTGTATTTATCCTAATTTTTTGGATTGCCATGTTTCCCAGTGCAATGAAAGCTCCTCTTGCTTTTGATATCCTTATTTTGTTATCATTTTCTGTTCCTCCCTCTTTATCTATATTACTGCCCAGATATATGTAACATTGTACATCTAATAGAGGTCATTAAGACTTTGCATAACGCAAATTATTTATGTTGTGACCGCTAATTTTAATTCCTTTTTTTTGTGCACTATTGATCTCATAATATGTTCGCTGTAAAGTGAAAACAAATCCGGGGTGGATATAAATGTGCAAATTCATTGCTCGTCTCATTAAAATGTCGATATTTAACAAACATATATAATTTTAAAAACTCCAAATATGTTTTATGTTAATTAAATTGGATGAGGCAAATAATGATATCGATTCTTTTCTTCTTGATGGATGTAAAACGTTATTTTAAAGTTAAAACAGTTTCAATGATCAGAGTGAAATTATACTTTTGTCACACTTTAAACAACAGTCCCGTTACAATTATTAAGAGTGTACTTACCGCTATAATGACTAATGCGCCACGCAACCTTCAGTCATACACTCTATATAACCCAACTAATGATCAAGGTTGATCATGACCACGCCTTACGACTCCGCCCCTATACATGTTGCATCTGTCAGTTTTAGTCTCTAAGAGAAGTAGAGTGACAAATCTCGATTCCTACGAACATTACAAAAGCCACCCATTATTTATATAAGACAATTGAGTCTGCTGTAATTTGTTTATTGCTTATAGTCAAGCAGGCAGTTTCACAGATGTAGAGTAGCATTATTTATTTACAATGATTATCATCATTTAGTGGAGTATTTTTTTTTAGGATAGGATAAGAATATCAGTAGATTAGAGGTTTATAAGAAATGTTAAATACGCTTCTATTATAATTTGAAAAAGTGGAAACAAAATTTCTCATATAATAATGATACAATGACAGCCTAAGAATATTTGTTTTAAAATGTTAAGACCAATTTCGAAGTTAGAATATGAGTAAAACAGGGTTGCGTACAATCTCCCATATGAATTATACTATATTATTGATATGAATCCCACACGAATTACATGTGTAATTTACCAACCCATCGGAGGATGGATAGATCATGTATTAATATATGGAAAAAGGGAAAACCTACAAGAACACTTACATAGATGTAATGGTACAGGCACTCAATATAACAAGAAAATCTCATTCATCATCATCATCATTAGGTGCCTTCTCCGCATCGAATGTTGGCTACCATGGAGCGCCATTCCACTATGTCTCTTGCTTTGATGGTGCAGATTGTCATAGGCTGACTTGTCCATCTTTTGATGTTACTCGTCCATGTTAGTCTTGCTCTGCCTCTGCCTCTTTTACCTTGTATTTTCCCCTCAAACATTACTTTTATTAGACTTATGTCTTTTAACATGACCAAAAAATGTCATTTGTCTTGCTCTAATTGTGTTTAGTAGTTCTTTTTTCACCATTACTCGTCCTAAAACTTCCTCGTTTGTTTTCTTTTCTTTCCATCCAATTCTACCTATTCTTCTGTAAATCCACATTTCAAAGGCCTCAATTTTCTGTTCTGTTTTCTGGTCTAATGTCCATGTTTCTGCACCATACAGGAATATTGAGAAGATGTAACATTTTGCTATTCTTAGTTTTAGCCCTGTTGTTATTTGTTTTGATGTTAGTATATTTTTCATGGCATTGAAATTCCTTTTTGCCATACCTATTCTTTTATTTATTCAGTTGTACATTTTCCATCACTGGTTATAGTATGTCCCAGGTAGTTGTAGTTCTGAACTGTCTCCAGATGTATTCCTTCAACTTTGATATTTAATTGTAGGTCTTGAGAATTTTCTTTGTTAATGATCATAGTTTTAGTCTTTTTGATATTCATATCTAGTCCATATTTCTTGCTTGTCATGTTTATCACATTAAGCAATTGTTGTAGGTCTTTAGGATTTTCCGATAGTAGTACAGTATCATCAGCATATCTTAGGGTATTGATTATCTCCCCATTAATGTTTAGGCCTGGCATCTCAGTGATGTTTTTAAAGATTTGCTCAGTGTGTAAATTGAACACGTTTGGTGATAGGATGCATCCTTGTCTTACACCTCTTTTTATATCCATGGGTGTAGAGTTCTCCTTGTTATATTTTATTATTGCTGTTTGCTACCAGTACAAATTACATATCAGTCGTATGTCTGTGTCATCCAGATTTATATCTTTTAGGCAGCCTATAAGTTGATTATGGTGTAGTCTATGAAGCAGGCATATATTGGTGTGTTTACTTCTATGTACTTTTCGATCAATGTCCTCATGCTGAATGTCTTCTTTTGTCCCACTGTTTTTCTTCAATCCGAATTGCTGCTCATCTAATTCATTATTAATTTTATTCTGAATCCTTCCTTGTATAACTTTTAGTAAAATTTTGTTTACCTGGCTCATTAGGCTTATTGTTCTAAAATCGCTGCATTAACTGCACCATTCTTTTAAGGCAATGCAATAAAAGTTGATGTTTTTAGTTCATTTGGTATGTATCCTGTATGGTATATGTCATTGCATATGACTGTGATCACTTCCATCCGAAATCTTCTAGTGTCTGTATCATCTCTATCTGTATATAGATTTATAGTGTCTGTATATATTGTCAGGTCCTGTTGCTTTTCCATTTTTCATTGTTTTTATAGCTTTTTATACTTCAAATTTCAGGATTTTATAGCTGGATGTACATTTTATAAATGGTTGTTTGTCCCTTTCGTCATGAAATAATTATGTTATGTATTCCTGCCATCTATCAATTATATCTTTGTTGTCTGTTAGCATTCGTCCCTCTTTGTTTGCTATACACCAGTTTCCTGCAGCTTTTTTGTCTTTATTAGTCATTCTTTTTATTTCTGTGTGCATTCCTCTTAAATTTTGTTTACTTTCCATAGTTTCGACTTCTAGACATCTTTGGTTGAGCCAGTCTTCTTTTGCCTTTTTCACATTTTTCGTATTTCATTGTCTATATTCTTGTATCTGGTAGTGTTCTTCGCTTGTCTTCTCTCTTCCATTTTTTCTAAAATGTTGTCAGTTATCCATTTTTGTTTTTTGTTACTTTCCTTTTTGGGTAAGGTGATACAGGATTCTTGTATGCTGTTTTTTATGCATTGCCATTTGGTTGTGACTTTTTCTTCAAGATTTTCTCTTCTGTACTGCTCAATCCCTTCTTCTAGCAGCTTCTGACATGTGTTCCTTACTTGTACAGTATGAGTTTCTTTTACAACTTTCTGATTTAACGCTGTTATATCTATTGGTGTTGCTGAAGTAGTATTTTGTTTCTTTTTCTTTAATTTGATTTTCATTTTAATCATTACAGGATTGTGATCTGAATTAATATCTTCTCCTGGGTAGGTTTTGGCTTTCTTGACGCTGTTCCGAAATCTGTATTTTATAATTATATAATCTATTTGATTCCTCTTTCCATCTCCAGAGCTTTTCCATGTGTATAATTTCCTTTTCTCTTGCTCAAAGTAGGTGTTACATATTATTAGCATGTTTTCTTCACAAAATTGAATTAAACTTTCTCCTCTGTTATTTCTTTTTCATTAAACCATGATTTCCTATAATGGTCTTATATCTGCCTTTTCCTACTTTAGCGTTCATGTCACCCATTACAATCAAGATGTCTGAAGATTTCACTTGCTTCATAACTGTATTTAGGTCTTCATAGTATGCTTCTATTTGTTCATCTGTGTAGTCTTGAGTGGGTGCGTATGTCTGTATTATTGCTATGTTAAATGGCTTTGCTTTCAATTTTATTAATATAATCATCATTGTATGTCACTTGAGTATTTATATATTTTTGTAGTTCTCGTTTTATTAGTATGCATACCCATCTTTGGTGTTCTGTAGTGTTACCTGAGTATATAAATGTATATTTATCATCTTGTATGTATCCACTTTCCTTCCATCTTGTTTCTGATATGCCTAAAATATATATGTTTAATCTCTCTGCTTTTGTAACAAGACAATCAACATTTGAAAAACATGTCAGTAATACGGCAAACAAAAAACAAAATATTAACATAACTATAAACGGCATACAGTTTAAAGAAGTAGATTCTAAATAAGCAGGAAACCTAATGACGAATAATAATTCACAAGATGCAGAATTTACACTCAAGATGCAACAAATTTTATCAAATCATCGGACAACTATCATCACTGTTGGCCAACAAGGAAATAGCGTTAGAGAAGAATCGGACCCTCTACAAAACAATCTTTATCCCAAAGTTGTGCTACAAATACCAGAAATGGACCAAGAAAACTAGAACTCAAGAACAATAGGAAAAAATAACTGCTACCGGGTTGTAATGTGTTAGATAAATGACATGAAATAGACTTATAGATAAATTCAGATGTTATCAAAATAACTCCTGCCATTGAGTTCATAAAGAAATACTAGATAAACTGGTTTGTCAACGTGATAAGTCAGAGAGGCTAAAATACAAGACAGCGAGCATTTGATAAACGTTACTAGAATACCATACACATGTGCCATCCACGAAAAAGATGCTATATTGGAAACACAAGAAAGCAGTCACCATCAAGGGCGTTCCTCTCGAGAATGCATGGAAAAAGACCAGGAGGAAGACCCAGAAGAAGATGGGTAGATGCAGTGACAGAGACATGTAACAACAAAGGAAAATCACTATTTCAGACAATTCGAGCAGTACAAGAACGACAAATGATATAAACCACGACACCTTTTAGGTGTCAGTGAAAAGCTGAAAAAGATGAAGAAGAAGGAAGCATTACACCAGCAGAGACCAAGAGAAGAACAAAAGATAGATTGATGCAATATTAGAAACACAAAGAAACATAACAGCAGCAGAGGCCAAGAGAAGAACAAAAGATAGATTGATGCAATATTAGAAACACTAGGAAACATAACAGCAGCAGAGGCCAAGAGAAGAACAAAAGATAGATTGATGCAATATTAGAAACACTAGGAAACATAACAGCAGCAGAGGCCAAGAGAAGAACAAAAGATAGATTGATGCAATATTAGAAACACTAGGAAACATAACAGCAGAGAGGCCAAGAGAAGAACAAAAGATAGATTGATGCAATATTAAAACAAAAGGAAATATAACAGCAGCAGAGGCCAAGAGAAGAACAAAAGATAGATTGATGCAATATTAGAAACACAAGGAAACATAACAGCAGCAGAGGCCAAGAGAAGAACAAAAGATAGATTGATGCAATATTAGAAACGAAACACAAGGAAACATAACAGCAGGAGAGGCAAGAGAAGAACAAAAGATAGATTGATGCAATATTAGAAACATTAGGATATATAATAGTAATTGAGGCCTATAGAAGAACAGCAGATAGATTGGTGCAATATTAGAAACACTAGGAAACATAACAGCAGCAGAGGCGAAGAGAAGAACAAAAGATAGATTGATACAATATTAGAAACATTAGGAAATATAATAGCAGCAGAGGCCAAGAGAAGAACAACGGATAGATTGATGTAAAAATAGAAACACTAGGAAACATAATATGTAGAGGTCTAGAGACGAGTTAAAAACTGGAATCTATATATCTTTTGGATGCTGAATGCAAATTATGAAGGAAAGATACGACAAGAAGTGAGAACGTAAATAAAATGTATTTGCTTCCTATCACGATAAACACAGAACAACGTGACTGCATGCAATTAAGAACATATTAAAGTATTTAAATAGACGTAGTTGTGTGCCGTATATTGTTAATCCCCATTATTAGCTTTATTCACGTGTTTTGTTTATATTGTCTACAAAAATGGTATTGTAAATATAGTAATACAACCAGTCCATCTGTGGTACAGGTCCTTTTGTTTTGGTTATACATTAGTATACAACACAGATGCCGGATTATGGATAGATTATTAGATACATATACCCGCTGTGTTAGTGAGTTATTGAGTTATTTGCTGGTCCTCATCATTGCTCTCCAAACATGTCCATAGGTGCTCAGATCCCTCCTCAGCAACTCCCTCAGTGTCCAGCGACTGACGACTCCAGTTCTATGTTGGTTGATAAGTCTTCTTACACGGCCACTAAGTTTCTCATTTCTGGCTGTGCCCATCTTAACTCCCATTTCCATCATCCAAAGAAGTGACGTGGATCTGTGTTTGTCGAAGTCCTGTGCTATTCCCACATCTCGGACGGCATTGATGATGTCCTTCCGATCCATAGGTTGCGCGTCCTCAACGACAGCGCAGCTAGCCAACCTGTCCGCTCTTTCATTTTCCCGTACGCTCGCATGTCCAGATACATAGACAAAGGCGACCTTACGTATTTTGAATTTCTGGAACGTCTCTACCATTTGCATGCGTACAGAACCCGCCTCTACTTTTGTATCATGCTCATCGAATCACTCAGTATACATGAGTGGGTGTAGTCTTGTGACTAACCATTTGAATGCCTTGGTCACTGCCATCACCCCTTTGTCATGCAACTCATGGTCATGACGTATGCACCATTGTCTTCGTAGACTATTCTGCCTGCCGAGCGTGCTGTAAATGCCCATGCACTTCTTTCGTGTCGTCTTACAGATCCTTCTGTATAGATAACTGCATCTTTCTCATCGGTGTTATCACAGATGAGACCGTTGACCTCAGCATTAACCACGACCGGGTTCTGTTCCCTACTTTTCCTGTCGAGTGTGACAATACACTAGAAAGTCCCCTTGAATGACGTAGTCATCGGTATCCACTCCTCACCAACGCTGATATTGGTAAGCCCACAGACCTGTTTGATGACATCTTCTGCTCGGCCCACCAATGATATGCCTCTTTTAGCCTGGCACATTTCCCTCTGTTGAGCACGTGGTGCATTGGATGCTCTTTATCTGTACTAATCTTCAGGTATGCTAGTGCTCTCCAGATCTTGATTCTGTCATCCATGGTTGGAAAGTCAAAAAGATACCTCATTGCTACACAGGGAGTGTCCCTTGTACATCCTAAGATAATGCGCATGGCTTCATTTTGTATTTTCCCTAGCCTATCAATTAGAGTCGTACTGACAGTAAGAATTGCCAGGGCATACTCGATTGGTACGAGGACTAATCCCTGGAACAGAAGAGTAAGTAGTCTCTGCTCGATGTTGGCAGCTGTCATGACTTTCAAGGCGGCTAATCCTTTGCAAGATTTAGATATCACATGGTCGACGTGGTCCCGAAAGCACAGACTGCGATTAAACCTAATTACGAGGTATGTCATCAACTTGTCCCTGGTCACCTCATCAGCTCCCATTCGTACTACCGGTGTGGTCGTATTAACGATATGATTGTTAAGGGAGAACCATGAAACTGATGCTTTATTAGAATTAACTAAGGCACCTGAAACCCCACACCAGGAAGAAATGCGATCGAGTTCGTCTTGCATTGTGGAGGCTATTCCCCGTCTGTCTCTTCCTGTCGATATACCAGAATATCTTCAGGAAATGTCAAGGTTCTGTGGAAGCCTTCGAAGACGTCATAGGCAAAGACTGCAGCATTAAGCCATGAATGGTACAAAAGAATGATTTTCCTTATTAGGTATCTGAGTAAATGAAACCCTCTAAAAGCATGTTGATATATTTATCAGTGAGTTTTAGGCGCCATAACATGTTCATGTTGTATTTGAGGTTGCACTTTTAGATAGATAAATATAAATGTATTCAATATTATTCTATTAATTCATGCCATGCAGCTGATCCTAATTTTTTGGGTTACTAAAAGAACAGACAAAGGAACCTGCTGCATGAGCAACTTTTAATAATAGAAATACTGTGCAATGCATTCTTGACAATAGAAAGAAGAAAATGAGTTCTTAAATGATATGTAGAGCCTGTCTTAATTTATAGATGTAAATCATGGACAATAGGACAACACAAACACAAAAATCAATGGAGGCTGTATAAATGTGGTTTTACATAATAATGTTGAGAATACCATGGACAACTAAGAAGAGTAATGAAAACGTTCTGAAAGAACCCTCTGCAAAAAGTAAGTGGGTTAATGTCCAGTATTAGGAAGCAACAATCATCATTTTTGGCCATGTTGTGCGAAGGGAATAGCTGTAATATATTGTGACAACAGGGACAATTGAGGGACGAAGAGATCGAGAGAAGCAAGGAGAAAATATATCAGGCTGCTTAAGAGAATGACTCGTTAGAAGATCAACAAAAGAAATGATACATAACTATTGAGATCTAAAGTTGTGAAGAGATATGGTCACCTACGCCAGCAGGCCCCGTACTTTTTGATGATGTAGAGAGTGGCCATGATGTTTGCCGCGTGGGAGCACTCAATACATCGTAGACACTCAAAGCAACAAAGCAAACGCAGTGTACTCAATTAACGTAGAGATGCTAAAAAAGGCGGAATCTGCCTTTAGGTAGCTACCGGCACTCTGAAGGCGTGATCAAATAAAGAACTGCTCCATCACACGCTCATATAGTAGACGAGTAATGAAACATGTAAAGTTAAACGTGATGTTTTGATCGATGTACCTAAAACATTGCCATGAGTTGTTATATAAGCTGGCTGTTATAGATTTAACTACCCATCATGCACAGGTACAGTTATTAATCATTGGCGATGTGTCTGTTAACAGAAATATTGATGATCGTAACATAAATATATACTGTGACAAGGGAAGTGAGAAAGAGAGAATATTATCTGCTAAATCGAAGGCCACTATGAACAAATCATTTTGCGTTTTGAGCGCTCACTCTTCCAGGCAGCTAAGATAGTTCAGTGGTTAGTGAACTGGCCTACAAAGGACAAGAGGTTAGAGCATTCAGCTCTAACACACTAATAAGGAGACTCAACTCTGGTATACTAATTACGAGATTCAACTCTGGCACACTAATTACGAGACGCAAATCGGACACACTAATTACGATATTCAACTTTGGCACATTAATAACGAGTCTCAATTCTAACAGACTAATTACCAGACTCAACTCTGACAGACTAATTATAAACCTCAACTTTGAGATATTAATTACGAGACACAACTATGACAGACTAATTACGAAACTCAACTCTGACAGACTAACTAATAAACTCAACTATGAGGTAATAATTACGAGACTCAGGTCTGACAGACTAATTGCGAGACTCAGGTCTGACAGGCTAATTACGAGACTCAACTCTGACAGACTAATTACGAGACTCAGGTCTGACAGACTAATTGCGAGACTCAGGTCTGACAGACTAATTGCGAGACTCAGGTCTGACAGACTAATTACGAGACTCAGGTCTGACAGACTAATTAAGAGACTCAACTCTGATAGACTAACTATGAAACACAACTTTGAGATATTAATTACGAGACTCAACTCAGACATACTAATTACGAGAGTCACCTCTGACAGACTAAATACGAGCCTCCAGTTGCTCATTTCATCTAACCGTTTACTCCCGGAAACCTTCCTGTACATCAATATGGGTATTAAACAAAGGAAGCGAGTGCGCATATTTTCGGGTGCTTTTTCTTCTGTACTCCATCATCTTGGATATCAGAGGATAACTGTGGTGACACATCAACATCGCTGATTTACTCTTCATGCAATCAATAGTTTTATTATTGGATTAGATGCTCTATGTAGGCAATTGATTTTAGCGTTACTTTATTTGGTCGTCAGCAATTTATTGAATTATCACAGCGGTTTTCTCTGTATGGATGCTGCTCTTTGAAACGACAGCTGTGGTAACACATGGTAGTAAGACAAGCTAGTACACCAACATGTTACACTTTAGTAATCCTACCTTAGTAATCTAGGATAAACCTACATATCAACGAAGCATATGTACAGCAGTTTTCCTAATGAGATAAAACTGTGTGGACTTAACAAAAACAGCTTGATGAAATGTTTTAATGACTGATTACTTGTTTCCATAACTTCTCTGTCAATTGCTGTCAAAAGAACTTTTTATTTCAAATTACTCGGGCAGATGGTGCTCGTAAAAACTGGTAGGGCCGACCATCTAAGGGCAGAATCCTCGTACAGAAAAGACAAACTTCTGCCTTGTAGGAAGATTGGGGACAATCACAGGCTAAGGAAAGCAAACCTGAACAAAATGCTGGCTGAAATCGGATGCACTGGGCCACTGGCGCAGAACACTGTGCAACGTTTTAACAGGTATTCACGCAGAGTGAACCTAACAGATGTCTTCATGTGAGAGTCCCTAATCCTACTCTGATTGAGTCCTGATCGAAAAGCGAGAGAGAAAGAGAGAGAAATTTCAAATTGAACCTTCGAACTATTAAATGCCTGATAACTAGAACTATGCTCTTTTCTGTATGGCTTCATACTAAAGTGTACAGTATTTTAGTATCAGTATAAGTTTCCATTTATTGACCGCATCAATTTATGAGGTGACTGAGTGGTTAATGCACTAACCACAAAACATAAATTGGCTGGTTCAAATCACGTGACGTGACTACTCTGTGCAGCTACTCGTGGAGCAAACCACATTCTGACATAGACCCGTTCAGCGGTATATTCCCTGACTGACAACACATACAATCCTACAACACCACTCTCACAACAGAACCGGTTCTGTACTTTCTTCCCCAACTGAGACCACGTCAATCCTACAACACTCTCCCAACATACCCATTTATGTGACATCTTCCCCAACTGAGACCACGTCCATCCTACAACACTCTCCCAACATACCCATTCCTGTCTTATCTCCGCTAATTGACACTACGTCTGTTCTACAGCCTTTTCTTCTGTGTTAACGATTCTTCTTCTGCTTTGCTCTTCCCGCCTTCCGTGTCCCTTGTGGATTCCAGTCTAGTCACTGCCTAGCAATAATGTTTGATCGTCTTTGCAATGTGTGGCCTATCAGTTGCTATTTCCTTTCGTGACCTTCGAAAGATAGATAGCTTACTGATTTGAACACATTTGCGTACGATTCATCATCAATGAATAATAAACATAAACGGTTTATTGATTGGTTTACCGTGTGAGAAAATTAAATCAATAGACAAGTGAACGAATGAGTGAGTAAATGAGATAGTTTGTGAGAAAGTGAATGTTTTAGTAAAAGAGAGATGGAGGGAGGGAAAGAGTTCCGTCTTCAGCCCGAGAGGTAAATGAATGCACATTAATAGTTCACTAATTATTTCAAGGAAGACCCAGAGGAAGACACAGGGAGACACTGAGAAGAACATTGATGAGAGAGGCAAGAGCAGCAGGAATCGGCTCCTCAATGAGATAGAACTGCTTGCACAGAACAGAGACAGATGGCGAGATTTGATAAAATATCTTTAAAAGAAAACTGCTAGAACAAAAAATTCATATAGGAGAAGGTGTATCTTGGTCTACGCCCTATGGGCCGGTTACGGCTCGAAAGGTCAATAGATAGATAGAATTATTTCAGTGGAACTGCATACTACTGTAGAAGGTTTTTGATTTAGTTTGTACAGAAAATGTGTACTTCAATCACACGTATCGAATATACTCGTATGATTCTTTAAAACAAACTCTGATTACACCTAAATAGTTGAATATAAACGTGAACATAACAACAAAGAATACATTCAAAGACTGTGTGTGCCTGTTTTCTGCATTATATTTATAATAAACGTTACATAACATTGTGGAGGTCTACTAATTTCAAAATTAAATTATATTTTGTACAGATTGGTCAATTTATTAAACCAGCAGGGAAGTAAGTATTATGGTCAATACGTGACAGGGATATGTGTGAGGAATCGTTACAAATATAGAGCTGCAACTGATTCTCTATTTAATTTTACATTGACCGGTCAAAGACCGGGGCTAGCCGGCTGATCTAATATTTAAAAATAAAGGAGAGAAGTCGCCCTTCTTTAGTACACACAGCTGCTGACTGACGGGGCAGAGCATCGGCCCAGTCGGGAGTGGTCTTGAACACAAGTGCTGAAGCAGCCTGGTATCGGGCTCAACGCACAGCAATTACCTGGCATCTTCAATGACCGGAACCAATCAGGAAGGAACGGAAAAAAAATAAAAACTGAGTTGTCACCACGAGGTGTATGAGTCTGAGTTTGTGTTTCACCAGCGATAGAAATAAATGTTCATACTACCGGAGCCGTATAGGACAGGTGAATACATGCCGCATGTCCTGAGATGTCACCAAGATGTGTATGAGTCTGAGTTTGTGTTTCACCAGCGATAGAAACAAATGTTCATACTACCGGGATTAAAACCCCCGCTTGTCTGAACTGGACCACGACCGTTGAAAATAGGCTAAAAGCGATATACCACTCTTTGTAGGCTTATGCGACCTTTCTTTTTCCATATTGGTACGATGATTGCCTGTTGCAAGTCATCTTGGGCTTTCTGTTGATACCATGCTGCATTGAATATTATGTGCAGTCATGTCACTCCTGTTTCCTCCGCTATTGCTATTATTTCTACTGGTAAGGTATCTATCCTCGGTACTTTATCTCTTGGGCATATTGATTAATTTTTCAATTTCCTCTTTCATGATGTCGGGATCAATATTTGTACTTTCTTGCGTGGGTTTTAGTGTGTTTAGTTGGTGCCATGTTTTATAAGTCTTCAAAATAGTATTTCCATCTCTGTTGCATATGTTGGTTATTTGACATTAGCTTTGCGTCTTAGTCATTTATGAGTTCAGTAGGATCGTAGACTTTTGTTGCTATTACTGCTTTGTTGAAATTAAATGTGGTTGTCTTGAAGTCTCTGCTCTTAATTTGTCCCACAACTCTCCGTTTTTTTTTTTTTTGCTATTTTGAACAACATGTTTAACTTTTTTTTCGATCAATGGCATATTTTTTCTTGGTTCATATTCTCCCTCAATTGTATAAACAGTTTCTTTGTTTTCCTTTAATTGCTTCTCTGATTGTTTCTTTTTACCACGGGGTGGTCTTATTCCATTATTTTGTCATTAGTTTTGTTCCACATACTGTTTTTGAGATGTTGATTATTGCCTGCATAAATTGATTTCACTCGTCTACTACTGTGCTTACTTCGTGAGCCAGTTTCTATAATTCCTCTGTTAGTTTTTCTTCTTCGATGTACAACGACAACAATACAAATAATAGCGTTGATAATAAAGTAATATTAGGAGTAGATGCACATTTTCCATTATTTAATTATGTTTGTATATAAGAAACCACGTTAAGTCGGTGATTATATAATGTCTACCTATGCTGAACGTGGTACCTCATACAATGCTATTCAATGTGCTTTCCCATTACCTCTGACATAAAACATGTCACAATGTGCATTAAAAAAAATAGATGTCTGTCCTATTGTTATATCTAGTTCATAAGGCATTGTTGAATTATCTCACCGTATGCTATGAAGTATTACACACCGAGTCGCATTTAACAAACAATTTCAGTCAATAAATTTGTTTGTCTACTGTTCATGATTCGCTTCCAGAATTGGTTCTATATAGCACCGATGAACTATCTCTCTCATTTTTATTGACATGGATTTGTTGGACATGGACATAATATATTTTTTTTCATTTTCTGAAATGCTATTTTGGCCTGAGCTATTCTGCTTTATATTTATGTGGTGCATCTCCCAACTGATGTTATTATTGTGCCCAAGTATTTGAAACGTTGCACTTGTTTCAGATTTGTCTCGTTTATTGTTATGCTGCATGATAGTGATGATTGTTTCTTCGATATAACCATTACATCTGTTTTCTTACTATTCAGACTGATGCCTTTGCTGTTGCTTTCTTTTACTATTATGTCTATCATTTCTTGTAGTTCGTTCTCTGTCTCTGCTATTAAGACTGTGTCAACCGCATATCGCAAATTATTTATGTTGTGACCGTTGACTTCAATTCCTTTTTTGTCTACTATTGATCTAATAATATGTTCGCTGTAAAGTGAAAACAAATCCGGCGACAGAACACAGCCTTGTCTGACTCCTTGTTTTATATATTGGAATTGTCCTGTTTGGTTGTTAATTCGTATAGCTGCTGTTTTTTGCCAGTACATATTTTTTTATGATTCGCAGATCATTGCCATCAATGTTTAATTTCTCCAGCATATTGATTATTTCCACATGCTTTACTTTGTCAAATGCTTTCGTGTAGTCTATAAAGCACATATATAGATCTTTATTTACCTCTATAGATCTTTCTATCAATGTTCTTAAGATGTATATTGCATTATTGGTGCCATTTCCTTCCACAAATCCACATTGTTCCTCACTTATTTCTTTTTTTATTTTGTTCCTTACACGTCTCATGATTATTCTTAGTAATATTTTAGTCATTTGGCTCATGAGACTAATAGTGCCGTGGTCTTCACAATCAGTGGCTCCTGACTTCTTCGTTATGGCTGCAAAGATAGATTTTAGTAGATCTTCGGGTATGTGTACAGTGTTATATATGTCATTGAGTAATTTTGTTATAACTTGTACTCCCAACTCTCTAATGCATTTATCTCTTCGATTGTTATATTGTCAGGACCTGGAGCTTTGCCTCTTTTCATGTGTTGAATTGCGTCCGCCAATTCACTCTGCATTATTGATTGTCCTGTGTCTTCATTTGAATTGTTTAATTCTGGTCTTTCATCATCATAGAGGTGACTGATATATTCTGTCCATCTCTCCATTACGGTTTGCAAATGTGTTATTAAATTTACTGATAGTAGTAAAACATATATGTTACACCAAATTTGAAGATTTAGCAGTAACGTGACATATGTTATTATAGTCATATTATTTAACGAATCAAAATTCGTGTCTTCTTAGTTTGTACTTGAGTTGAAAAGGCTAGTGAATGTAAGTAATATGCTCTTAAAGTAACTTAAACATGAACACATACTAGCAGCATGTAAATAATTAACAGTTTAATCGTTACTTCATTCAATGATCAAAGATACTTGCTTGTCGTTGGCTCCATTTTTGAGTTAATTCAAGCGGCAGTTCACTCTTATCAAAATGAGAGTTATGCACTGTGCGGTGAAACGTGATCGGCCGAAATCGACCTGGCGCATAATGCATCGAAACGTACGGAAATAGTACAAGTAATAGACAGAGCGGAATGACGATCCATGATAACCAAGCTTTGATGCAGAGACGGTACTCGTTTATGATGACAAGTAAGTCTGGCAGTTAACATAGCATTAAACAGAGATGACGATAAAAGTAATGACAGAAATTACCAGGAATAAGGATTTTATTACTTTATGCGAAAATAAAGAATATCAGATGAATCTGGCATGAGATTATCTCGTAGACAGAGACAAACTATATGAAATCAATATGAGCTTAAATTCAAGGGACATCGCGCATAAGCAAGTGAATCGCCATAATAAACACAGTTCTAAAGTAGACCTTGAAGCGGCATTAAGCTGAGTCACTTTTATTTAAAAAAAAACACAAACCATTTGCTGCATTGACTTGAGTGAACAGCATGTACACCAACATTCGCTATGAATGTTTTACTCTTTTATGTGTATTTTTAAAAAAAGTAATTGTCCGCATTCATAGGAATCAAACAAACAGGACTACAAACTGGCAATTGGTGTGTCTTGGGTAAGCGAATGTGCACGTGTGAAGGTCGTTATAGTATTGTTATGATACAGGTTACGTCAAGAATCTCTCTCACTCTCTCTCTCTTTCTCTCTCTCTCTCTTTCTCTCTTTCTCTCAGGGAAAATGACGATCAGTTGGAGGTAATATTTCTCGTGAGCAGCTCTCTGCAGTCGTACTTAACATAGTAGATGAACAGTTCCACGTGCAGAAGGAAGATTGATTATCCTTAATTGATGACCACATCTTCAGTTGCTAGTACATGTTACTGAAATCTTGCTAATTTAACACAGGAAAGCGTGTGCCAAAGAAACAACTTTTTTTCTTTTCAGAAAGAAATTCTAAGTGAATGAAAATGGGTACTTTGTTCAGCTACATTTGGTAGCAATAAGTGATGTGTAGTTAATACAAAGTGTTATCATAATTGTCCACAACAATAGTTCGTGTCACGGCAATGGTTCTTTAAAAACTTTCAAATATAGAGCGAATGCTAATACAAACAACAATATAGATAATTGATTATATTTGAGCTATTCTGTTTTCAGGTTGAAAGCAAAAGTCTGTATACATATTTCCGAATAGTAGGTATTCTGATTCAGCAAAGTGGTAGTGACGTTTGATGAACACGTTTATGACACTAAAACCAGATTGTAAATAAACTATCCCCACATTTATATACTCACGTCACATGACTCATCTAAAGTATCGTTATCAGTTCTGGATGCAGGTGAGAAAATGCCAATTGATAAGTGATTTTCAGCAACAAACATTCTTTAGGCACATTGATAATACCAGGAGAGGTTTGTAGTTTTACATAAACACTACACCGACAAATCATCGATTGCTAGATTACACTGTTGTTTTCTAGACTATAATATTGATTGTTCTATTTCAGCTTAAATTGTTGATACTCAACGTAAGTAATGTGGTCTATTATCTGTATACTATTTAATGGTATAGAAGCATCATGTACATCTCATACTATATATATATATATATATATATATATATATATATGTCTATATATATATATTTAGTATGAGATGTACATGATGCTTCTATACCATTAAATAGTATACATACATATGTATATATACATATATATATATATATATACATATATATATATATATAACATGTAGCATAAAGTGTACCGAGCAATTGTTGGTAGCAGACGGTGCCGGTATTTAGACTGTCACCAATGGTAACACAGAACTATTAATCAGTCAAGCATAAGTAAAATAACATTCGTTGTCTAGTTTCTGTAGTTGAAATACAAATAATTAAAACACAAACTTTAACTGGGGTAGGGGGAGGGATTTGGTGCCCCTGACATTAACAAGCATTCCGGGATATATGGATGGTGACTGAAGATTTGTAAGTGACAACATAACATAATCGGCACGTCTACGTTATGAGATAATTCATGGTAAATGTGCGAAATAGAAAGAAAGAGAGAGAAGAGAGAGAGAGAGAGAGAAAGAGAGAGATGCACACTATTGGTTGCGGACTATGAGGAAAATATGTGCGTTATAAGAGTTAACTCTGGTCTTTATGGGTAGGGATAGAGAAAAAGTGAAGAAAATAGAGATACGACCAAGAATAAGATGAAATGAAATATCAATTAAGGGCACAACGCTAGAGAAACAGTGAAGAAATAGAGATACGACCAAGAATAAGATGAAATGAAATATCAATTAAGGGCACAACGCTAGAGAAACAGTGAAGAAATAGAGATACGGCCAAGAATAAGATGAAATTAAATATCAATTAAGGGCACAACGCTAGAGAAACAGTGAAGGAAATAGAGATACGACCAAGAATAAGATGAAATGAAATATCAATTAAGGGCACAACGCTAGAGAAACAGTGAAGGAAATAGAGATACAACCAAGAATAAGATGAAATGAAATATCAATTAAGGGCACAACGCTAGAGAAACAGTGAAGGAAATAGAGATACGACCAAGAATAAGATGAAATGAAATATCAATTAAGGGCACAACGCTAGAGAAACAGTGAAGGAAATAGAGATACTAGCAAGAATAAGATGAAATGAAATGTCAATTAAGGGCACAATGCTAGAGAAACAGTGAAGAAAATAGAGATACGAGCAAGAATAAGATGAAATGAAATATCAATTAAGGGCACAATGCTAGAGAAACAGTGAAGAAAATAGAGATACGAGCAAGAATAAGATGAAATGAAATATCAATTAAGGGCACAACGCTAGAGAACATTGACTGAAACACTCAATACTTCTTTCTGTGGATCGGCGGTATCAATGACAAAATAAGTAGTGCTATGTTTGACTACTTTGAACCAAAGGACTAAGAAGTTATGCCAACTTTGCTCATCATTACTAAATGTATGAAACAACATACGTGAGAGATATCAGAGTCGAAATGCATTTGATAAACTATCAACATGTTGGACAAACACGAGGAAAAAATTGCAAGGCTTGGTTTTTCAATAAGCAAGGTAAATAACAATTCAAGCAATAAATAGGAAAATTTTTAGAGTAGATCTTGGAACTCACACTCAGCTAAAGAATCTTGAAAACATGGTTTCAACTCGTAGTATATGTAGAACAAAAATGAAAAATGGCACATCAACATTTCCGGAAGTGTTGATTATAAAATCAGATGACAAAAAGCGTAGGAGAAAGGAAACGAAGTCAGACACCACAATTGCATTTTGTTCATTCTGCGGTCGAATCTGTGTATCCACAATTGTGAGATTTAACCACGAGAGAAGCTGCTTGTAAAAAAAAGACGACCAGCAAAATATCAAACTACTGATACATCATGAAGGCTTGCTACCAACCTCAGGACTCAAAATGTCATACACAAAAAACGATCATATCACAGGAATATCATCGATGATTATGAAGTGTCATGCTTCACCATAATATCATTGTTACGTCTTCCCCTGCCAGAGCCTCAGCCTCAGGTAAACGTTCTACCCTCTTTCCCATGATCGATGTTTTCATCTCCTTTTTCCTGATTGCTGCTAACTAGTCCACTTTTCTCGTTCTAATTAATTATTAAATCCTGGAATTATTTTACTGTATTTTCTTATCGATGAATATTTGTTTATTGTCTTGCTTCTGTTGTCAAGTCCAGAACATGTCCCCGACACCAACCCTAATGTCATCACCACTGGTCTGTAAAAGCATTACACTGTTTTCTTATCTTAGTCCCAATGACTCATGATTGACTTTAAAAATAAATGCTGAAGCTACTTATGATGGAGACAGCAATGTTTCCATTTCATTTAATTCTAAAGATGGTTAATCAAGTCAATATATAAATCAGAACATTGCCAATTGTAGAAAAGAAAGAGGGTAAATAAAACATTATAATATGAATCCAATAAGAATGATAAAATCGTTATAACAACATGATCTAAAAAAATATGTGAAAACGTGGTTCACACGGATATAAAGTAAGGGAAGAAAGTAATGAAGAGTAGTATATGCAACCTTTATTTTAAAACAAAATATGTCTTCTTAGGTTTACTTGTTTCCTAATGAAGTAAGTCAGCAATACTAATGGATGTTGTCAATGAAAATACTAATTAATAATTTAAAAATTATTTACAAACAGTTCATACATGGATTAATTCGAAGGGAGATGTTATTCCTCATGGCCACAGGCATGCATATACACTGCACAGTTAATAACAAGTATCACCATAATTCTGAAACAATAATTGACGTCTTTCATAAGCTCAGAAATGAGAAATACTGAGAGGTAAATGTGACGTTAACATATTTGATGGTTTGTATTTCGTTTCTATTCCAGACATTTTCAATGAGTTCTGTTTTAATCACAACAGAGCTAATTAATTCCCAAAAAATGCGTCTGTACTACAGCAAAATAGAGCGAACGATCTTTGTTTCTTGTTCCTTTATAAGACAAGAAACATGGTTCTAATTAACGGGCTTGTTCCACAAAGGGGTAACAATATGGGTACAGTCATAATTAGTTCATGATTTAAAACAAAAATATATGTCACTGTATTATACGAACAAAACTAAACATTTACCAAATAAAAGCAAGCGACAGAATATAAATACCTACAAGGTATAGTGACAAATGACACTTCATAAGCAACAGAAGTTATATATTCAAGATACAACAAAGCTTGTCAAACGATCGGGCGATTCTCGCCACTGCTGACCGCCAACGAAATAATACTGGAGGCTAAACAGACATCCCACAACATATTCTTCATTCCAAAGTTGCGCTAAAAGTGCCATACTGGAACGCTAGACTCAAGAACAACATGAACAATAAAACAACCGAAATGAAATATTGTTTGACGAATGACAGAAAACAGCATGATGGATAATTTCAGTAATGAAGAACAAAGAAATGTATTAGAAATACCCGCACTACCCCCAACCACTCAACAATGAATTCCTAAAATAATAAAAAAAATTAAAAAAATAAAACGAACACAATTTTTGTACTTCATTTCTGATCTTATCTCTCAGACTGATTCCTGCCATTCGTCTGACACATTTAATCTCAGCAACGGTTATTTTTCTTATTGCTCTTGCATCTAGGGTCCAGGTCTGGCATTGGCAGCACAACGTTGGGATGAAGATGTATTCTTGTCATATCTATTCTAAATCTGTTGGCACATTCTGATAGTTTAATACACGATTCATCTCTGTAATCAGGTAACAAGAAAATGCTGCTATATTTCAACAATAAAATGTCATTCATCATCATCATCATCATCATCATCATCATCATCATCATCATCATCACATCACTGAGTGCGGTTTCCTCTTGGAAGGTTGTCGTCCTTGAAGCATGTTGGCGCTCTGTCTCTTGCTTTGATGGTGCAGGTTGTCATTGGCTGACTTCTCCATCTTTTGATGTTTACTCAACCAAGTTAGTCTGGGTCTTCCTCTGCCTCTTTTACCTTTTATTTTGCCTTTCAAGATTACTTTTAGTTGGTTGTTTTGACTTTTAGCATGCTACAAAATTATCATTTGTTTATATGAATTGTGTTTACTAGTCTCTTTTCGGGGGACTGGTTGGTCTCAAGGCAAGACGCCATCCTCGAGACAGAGAGGTTGTGGGTTCAAATCCCGGCTACATCAGTTGAGATTTTTATTTATGAATTCTCTCTGGGGCAACAACCGCTGGTCTCAGCAGCGAGGCCCGGTTTGAAAAGTCAATTACTTATCGACGGAAAAAATGTGAGCACCTCTGAAGTTGGAGTTATCTGCCTGTGCGGCGAGAGATCCCTATACACACGTGTGATAGGGAAAACTAGGTCATTACGTACAATTCAGTTCCTAGTCTCTAGGGACCTCGTCAGAGGTAAAACCTAACGAAAAAAAATCACTTTTCATTTGTAGTTGTTTTAAGACTTCATGATCTGTTTCTTTTCTTTCCATGCAATTCTACTTATTTTTCTATAAACCGACATTTCAAAATCTTAAATTTTGTGTTATGTTTTCTTGTTTAATATCCATGTTTCTGCATCATAGAATAATGTTGAACAGTTATAACATTTTGCAAATCTTATTTTCAGCTTCTTCTTCTTTCTTTCTTCATCTGCCTTTCAGCATCGAGGGGAGTTATAATTTGTGGTCTTTTGCTCTTCTGTTCGCCTCTGCTGCTGTTATGTTTTCTAGTGCTTCTAATATTCCATCGACCCATCTTTTTCGTGATCGACCCTTGGGTCTGGTGTTCTCACAACGTATGTTGAAGGCTCGTTGTGTTGTGTTTTGTACTGTCTGCCTTGTCACATGGCCAAAACATTTTTCTGGTGTTTCCTTATATATTCTATGACGGGGGCTATTCCTAGCTTTTTTTTCAGTTCTTAATTTCTGATCTTATCTTTCACCTGTTTCCTGCCATTCATCGAACACATTTCATCTCTGTAGAGGTTATTTGTCTTATTGTTCTTGTATCTAGGGTCCAGGTCTGGCATTGGTAGCACAACGTTGGGATGAAGATTGTATTGTATAGTGCTCGTTTTGCCTCCAGAGTTATTTCCTTGTTGGACATAGTGGCGATAACTGTCCAATGATTTGACAAACTTTGTTGCATCTTGATTCTATCTCTGCTGTTTGAGAATTATCGTTTGTCATTTGGTTTCCTAGGTATTTTAATTCCTGTACTTGTTTTAGTTGTCTGCCTTTTATAGTTATATTGATGTTATGTTTATTTATGGCGACTTTCATCTTTTGTTGATGTTGATTTTCATGTTGTATTTTGTGCCTGAGATGTTGAGTTTGTTTAAGTGTTCTTCTAGGTCTTCTATTGTTTCATGTATTAGTGTCTGATCGTCTGCAAATAGAAGCTCGTTGATCTTCTCTGCTTTGATGGGTTGGCTAGCTTGCATATATGGTCAATGTATGTAATAAACAGTGGGGGGGGGGGGGGAAATAGTACCCCTGTTTTACACCTGATCTAACTTCAAAGTGGTATGTACAGCCTGCTGCTGTTCTGACCCTGCAGCTGCTGTTGATGTAGAGTATTTTACTTAAATTGGTTAGATGTTGGCTTACTCCGTATGTTGTTAGTATCTCCCACGGTTGTTTTCTGTTTACTCTGTCGAATGCTTTCTCCTGGTCAATGAAGGCTATGTATACGTTTTGATTGTTCTCTGTCGTTTTTTTCTGCAAGCTGTTTTAGTGTGAATAGTGCGTCAGTGCATCCTCTGTTTTTTCGGAACCCCATTTGAGAATCGCTTAACTGTAGTTCTATTATTAGTCTCAGCCTTTTTTCCAAGATTTTGGCGTATAGCTTTCCTACATGGCTGAGCAGAGATATACCTCTATATTGATTGAAGTCTTTTTTGTTACCTTTCTTTTTTCCATATTGGTATGAGGATTGCCTGTTGCCAGTCTTCTATGGCTTGTTGTTGGTGCCATGCTGCATTAAATAGTATGTCCAGGCATTGCACTCCTGTTTCTCCCGCTGCTGCTATTATTTCTATTGGTGTGTTATCTATCCCTGGTTCTTTATTTCTTGGTGCATATTTGATTACTTCTTCTATTTCCTTTTTCATGATGTTGGGTTCAGTGTTTGTGAGTTCTAGCGTGGATTTTGTTGTCTTATTGGTAGTTGGTATGTTTAACAGGTCTTCAAAATATTCTTTCCATCTCTGTTGCATACATTGGTTATTTGATATTGGTTGTCCGTCTTTGTCATTTATCAGCTCAGTAGGATCATGGTTTTCTTTTCTCGCTCTTGTGGCTTTTACTGCTTTGTAGAAATCTCTTGTGGCTGTCTTGAAGTCCCTGCTCATATTTTGTCCGAATTCTGTCCAATTCTTTTGCTTCGCTTCTTTGATCAAAATTGTAACTCTTTTTCGAACTAAGGCATATTTTCCATATTTTCCTTTGTTCTTGTTCTCCATCCAATTTTTTTTTGCAGTTTCTTCTTTTCTTTAATTGCTTCTCTGATTGTTTCGTTCTACCACCGGGTGCTCTTTTTCCCTTCTCTTGTTCTTAGTTTCGTTACACAAACTGTTTTAGAGATGTTGGTGACTGTTTCTTAAATTTGTTCCACTCTTCTTCTACTGTGAATACTTCGTTAGGGAGTTTCTTGAATTCCTCTGTTAGTTTTTCTTGTAGGGTTTTCCTTGTTTCTTGATCTTTTAACTGTATTATTGTTATTGTCTGATCTTTTCGCTTCTTTTATTTGTTTTCTTATATTCTCTTTATTTTTGGCTGTCTTAGTGTGATCATAACCATCTTGTGATCCGTGTCATTTTTAATATTAGGGATTGCTCTACTGTCGGTTACTCTTTTCTTGTTCTGTTGTCTTGTTAGTATAAAATCTATCTGGCGCCTGCATGTTGTGTCATTCCATTTGTACCAGGTGTATACTTGCGACTCTCTGTGTTTGAAGAATGTGTTGGTGATAAATAAATCATTTTGATTGCATAGTTCCAGCAGTCTGCTTCCATTTTCGTTTATATCAGCTGTTTTATCGCCAAAGGGTCCTAAGATATCACTGTTCTCGCTGTTCCGTTTCCAAAGTCTTCCTTTAACATGTCCCATCACTAACATGTCGTCGCTTTCGTCAATCTTGTTAATGATTTAATTCAATGTGTCATATAATTCTTCGCTGTCTCTTTCTTTGTTGTTGCATGGTGCATAGATTTGAATGTGATTTGTTTTTCGATCGTCTTCTAGTAGTTTAATTGTGATAATTCTTTCTGAATGGTATTTTATTTCTAGAATGTTACCTGCGTGTTCTGGGTCGATGATAAAACCTACTCCGTGTGTTGCTCTTTCTGTGTTGTCGACTCCTGAGAATATTTTCGTGTAGTTCATGTTTGTTTTCTTTATATGTTGCCCTTTTACTCTGGTGTCTGCTAATCCTAGTATTTTAATTTTCCTTTTGTCATTTCTTCTATAAGTTCGACTTCTTTATTTTTTATCCCGCATATATTTATCGTTGCTACATTATGTTTATCTATCTCCATCTTCTGTTATTTCTCTGAGCATAAAACAGTTATCCCTTACCGACCTGCTGAGTCAGTCGTAAGTTAAGGGCTTAACTTAGGAATAACACACGTTGGGGGTTTAGCCCGACTGATGTTTCTCCCCACGTTTATGTTAGGCACGTGTCATATCTTTGTGTGTGCATGTCTATGTCAGTCATATCTCATATCTTTATGTGCATGTTTATGTTAGTCATGTGTCATATATCTTGATGTGTGTCAGTGTTAGTCATGCCTCGTATCGCTGTGTGCAAGTCTGTGTTGGTCACATCTCCTATCTTTGTGTGTGTATATCTGTGTTAGTCACCTCTAGTGACTCGGGCAGATGGTGCTCGTAAACCTGGGAGGGCCTACATCTAAGGGCAGAATCCCCCTACAGAAAAGATCATCTGCTGCCTTGCAGAAAGATTGGGTACAATCAAAGGCTAAGGAATGCAAACCTGAATAAAATGCTGGCTGAAATCGGATGCACTGGGCCACTGGCGCAGAACACAGTGCAACGTTTTAACGGGTGTTCAATTCAGAGTGGATCTGGCAGACTCTAATTGTGATGTTCTGCCTGTGGGGGCGATCAACACACTTAACCTGACAGCAGACTTCATGTGAGAGTCTGGGATCCTACTCTGAATGAGTCCTGAACGCAGACAGAGAGAGAGATATGGCTCTTTCTACTAAAGATCTTATGATATGTATGGCCTTGTTCGTTCCTTTAACTCCAACAAGACTGTTCATCGGTAATTTCTGGACTGATTTTGCTTCGCACTCTTCGCATGATGATTCTTAGTAATATTTAAGTCGTGTGACTCATACGGATAATTGTGCGATGATCATTTCATTCAATCGCACCCGATTTTTTTTTTGGTAGCGCTATGAATATTGATTTGAGCATTTCGCCTGGTATATATCCGCTGTTGTAGATATCATTCATTATTTTTGTTATTATTTCTATTCCAAAATCACCCATGATATTATCTGGTCCAGGAGCTTATCCTGTGTTTTCTTTAATGTGTTCTGTTTATCGTTCCCTTACGCTTTCTTGTTCAATCAACAGTTATCCTTCCTTTGATCTTAAACATCCAGTTTTTGATTGCGTTTTTCTTCCGGCTAATTCTACAATTTGTTTGTATATAGCTTTAACATGTCCTTGTTGTAGCATTTCAATCTCTTTGCATCTCTCTTTTAGCCATGCTTCTTTTGCTTCATTGCATTTTATTATAATTTCTGTATTTAATATGTTATACTCATCTTTATTTTCTTTATTTCTTCTTCTTGTATCCATTAGCTGCAAAATGGCGTCTGTCATCCTTTTCTTTCTTGAACTTTTCCTCACTGGTGGTATGAACTTTTTTGATGTTTGATGCATTGATTCTTTTAGCATTTCCCACTGTTCATCAATGATTTGTATCTTCTCTATTGCATTGTACCGGTTCTGAATTGTGATGCTATATTTGTCTTGCAACTTCTTGTCTGATTTGAGTAAATCTAAATTTAACTTGATGTAAACTGATGCTCGTTTCCTTGTTTTTAATGTAAGCTTACATGGTCACTGGTACATGATCTCTATTGATCACACGTCTCACTACATTGTCATTATATAGGTAATTTATCTGAAAGTTTACCTTGAAATCCCATTTTGTAAAAAAAAAAAATAATAATGAGGTTTTTCTTCCAGCATTAACTCTCTATATGCGAAGAGTGTTATGTAATACTACACGATCACCCTTCTCATTACATGGCCAAACAATAATGTTTGTTTCTTGCTAATGTTGGAATTATGTACTCTCTTTTTCATTTGGCCTCTATTAGAACGTTTCCTTTACTCTTCTTAGCTCTCTGTGGTATTCTCATCATTATTATGTTTAACTACAATTCTACAGCCTCTAGCGATGATCTTTTTGTTGCCATGTCGTCCATGATTCACATTTATAGGTTAATACTGGCTCTATGTAACATTTAAGAACACATTTTGTTGTTTCAATTGTCAAAAATGGAGTGCACAGTATCTTGTTAATTTTTTTTGGAAACTTGCTTTTGCCTGAGTTATTCTACACCTCACCTCTGTTGTACATCTACAATCTGATGTTAACAGTGTTTACATGTATTTAAATGTATTTACTTATTTTAATATTGTTCTCTTTTCTTAATTGTGCACTGTAGTGATGTCTTTTTCTGTGTTTCTGCTGCAACTTCTGCCTTTTTGTTTACAATACATTGTGTATTGCTGATGTTTATCTTTTCACAATTCAGTTCCTTCATTATTACTGCATGGTGCAGTGCAGGGCATTGAACATAAGTGATACATGCATTTATATGTTTCAATCAACAGTGATTTGCATCCGATCAACAATAATCAATTCCCATGCACATGAGCTTAAAGTGATTTACAAATTTTAATAACAAACTGTTTTAGCTAATCATTGATTTATATTTTAAATAGGTAAAGGCAACGTTCCTAGACTTGAATCAATGTCTTAGCAAGCGGGATTTCACTCACACGTGCTCGGCTGACTTGAATCGATGTCTTAGCAAGCGGGATTTCACTCACACGTGCACGGTTAACTTGAATCGGTGTCTTAGCAAGCGGGATTTCACTCACACGTGCTCGGCTGACTTGAATCGGTGTCTTAGCAAGCGGGATTTCACTCACACGTGCTCGGCTGACTTGAATCGGTGTCTTAGCAAGCGGGATTTTACTCACACGTGCTCGGCTGACTTGAATCGATGTCTTAGCAAGCGGGATTTCACTCACACGTGCTCGGCTGACTTGAATCGGTGTCTTAGCAAGCGGGATTTCACTCACACGTGCTCGGCTGACTTGAATCGGTGTCTTAGCAAGCGGGATTTTACTCACACGTGCTCGGCTGACTTGAATCGATGTCTTAGCAAGCGGGATTTCACTCACACGTGCTCGGCTGACTTGAATCGGTGTCTTAGCTAGCGGGATTTCACTCACACGTGCTCGGCTGACTTGAATCGGTGTCTTAGCAAGCGTGATGTCACTCACACGTGCTCGGCTGACTTGAATCGGTGTCTTAGCAAGCGTAATGTCACTCACACGTACTCGGCTGACTGGAATCGGTGTCTTAGCAAGCGGGATTTCACTCACACGTGCTCGGCTGACTTGAATCGGTGACTTAGCAAGCGGGATTTTACTCACACGTGCTCGGCTGACTTGAATCGGTGTCTTAGCAAGCGTAATGTCACTCACACGTACTCGGCTGACTTGAATCGGTGTCTTAGCAAGCGGGATTTCACTCACACGTGCTCGGCTGACTTGAATCGGTGTCTTAGCAAGCGGGATTTTACTCACACGTGCTCGGTTAACTTGAATCGGTGTCTTAGCAAGCGGGATTTTGCTCACACGTGCTCGGCTGACTTGAATCGGTTTCTTAGCAAGCGGGATTTCACTCACACGTGGTCGGCTGACTATTCAGAAGTGTTTGGAGACCCCTGTCTAGTGTCACCGGAAGCATCGTAAATTACGAGCGAGGCGGCATTCCGTAACTTCCCAGAGTGTTTTCCTGGCACCCATTTGTGCCAGTGGCTGGGTCGACAGCGGGGGTATTCTTGTTTTCCAACCACGAATACAATTCACACTGTTTTGAGCTGGAATCGAACACGGGGTTGTCCGAACGTCGGTAGATAGTGGGGATGTTTTCCCAACTTGGCTACCGAGGACCCCTGATGAGATTTGTTAATGACATCACAGATGTCATTCAATGAAAAACTTTCATTTAGAAAGTGCAAAAGATGTAAGTACAACGTCTCATTTGAGTGGGTTGATTGTTTGGCAACATCTGCTAGTCATCATTTGCATTTGTTCGTTATTATTTTTGATTGTCGAGAAATCAGTTTTAAATGCCCCATGTTCAATGTTTTATTGTAACTAATATTATCTAGAAATGACTTAAATAACGACTAAGGCATCCCAACATTTATTTAGTCCCAAACGAATAAATTACTTGGTTATTTGTATATCCAATAATACAATTTTCTTCCTAAACACTTACACATTAATTACTGATGGATTATGATGGTCATTATTCAACTATGTCTTGCTCTGCACAACACATTATTTTTGTTATTATATTAGATCATAATATATTTTTTTTCCGTAATCTTCACTTTCTTAACGTGGCTGTGGTTTGCGGTACAGTGGTTATACGCCTGTTGTATTACACATCTTCATCTTTATTACACAGATCTGCGTTAGTTCATGAGGACGAAACATCCTGTTAGATACTATCTGCGTTAGTTCATGAGGACGAAACATCCTGTTAGATACTATCTGCGTTAGTTCATGAGGACGAAACATCCTGTTAGATAGTACTTTATTATTCTATAAAGTAATTATTGGACGTGATCTTGGACTTGCTCTCGAGTGGGACTGGCATCAGACATGCAGGATATGCTATCAGGTACATCATTACAAGTCAGGAGACATTGACTCGAAACATGAACAAAAATCAACATAATTCCCTTGACCACAGAAGTAATACGAGGCTAGTAGCCATGCTAAATTATGAAAATAAAATTGAGCTCGAAGGTGGGACAAGAAAATGGACAGAATATGTGACCATTTATGATATAACCGATTGGAAGAAAAGAAAGGTAATAATCACCAGCGAGATGAAATTTAATCAAGGAAGAGGGCAAAATGCAGCTGTTAAAAAGAATGAGACAAATGGTTTTGTTGAAAGTAGCGGATAAAGTACAAAAAAGTAGGGCGGTTATGATAGAAAAGAAGGAAAAGAGTTTTCAACAGAAAAAAATAGAGTTTCAGGCGATGAGAGCCGGCTGTACAGCATTGTAATTTCTATAGGACATATATCATTGCATAATAAAATAGTATTTTTCTGGAAGGGAAGATGGAAAACACCGTGAAGTAGTAGGCATAATGATGACAGACATAGCTGCAAGAAGTTTATTGGAATGGGAACCGGTAAATAGCCGTCTGATACGAACACGCTACAAAACAAAATATGGAAGACTTTCAATTGTTCAATGTTATGCGTCTACTAACAAAGCTGATGATGAAGTTAAGGAAGATTTTTATAACCAACTACAACAACTTATAAACAAAATACCATAACACGATCTTTTAATTGTAATGGGAGATTTCAACGCCAAAGTGGGAAAAGACAAGGCAGGAGTGGAACATGTAATGGGAAGAGAAGGCTGTGATACAACAAGTCAGAATGGAGAAAGATTGATAGAATTATGTTTAATAGAAAATTAGTTATAGGTGAGGTATTATTTAAACACACAAATATTCACAAAACAACAAAGACATCTCCTAATGATAGAACCTCAAATCAAATTGACCACCTATGTATTACATACAAATTCAGATCATCATTAATAGATGTAAGAGCATACAGAGTTGCTGATGTTAATAGTGACCACAACTTGTGCATTGGGAAAATAAGATTATAGTTTAAAAGCCAACAGAAGAGGTCATCCACATATACAAGTTATAGTCATAAGCTGAAAGATGAAAGATAAAGGAAAAGTTTAACATAGAGCTAAGTAATTGTTATACAGCACTCGGTGAAATAGACTTAGATATCAATGAAATGTGGGACTCACAGAGCAAAATACTAATGACAGCAGCAGAAGCTAGTGCCGGACTGAAGAAAATGGAAAATCAAGCTTGGGTTTCAGACACCACATGGAAATATATCAAAGAAAGAAGAGAAGCGAAGAGAGTTATGACTAATGTAAAGTCAGATCTTGGAAAGGTCCTGACAAAAGCAACATACAAAGAATTAGACAACAAAGTGAAAAGTTCAGCAAGAAGAGATACAAGAGCTTATTTAGACAACTTGGCAGAGAAAGCAGAGATAGCTGCAATTACAGGAGACAGCAGAACTCATTATATTGTACAAAAGATGCTGACAAACACCTATATATTCAGTGGTACACCAATTCTAGACAAATGTGGATTGATGCTAACAACAAGCGCAGACATAAAAGCCCGTTGGGCGGAACACTTCAAAGAAATTCTTAACCGTCCACTACCGCACAGATTAATAGATTTTGAAGCTGAAACACCAGCAGCAGAATTATATGCAAATTTAGATGACTTCACCTTGAGCGAAATAGAAAACACCTTATTCATATGACCAATAACAAGGCTGCTGGAGAGGATAAGTTAACAGCTGGTTGATCTCGAGGCAAGACGCCGGACTCGAGACAATGAGGTTGCGATTTCAAATCCCGGCTTTACTAATTGAGATTTTTATTTATAATTTCTCTCTGCGGCAACCACCCCTGGGCTCAGCAGCGTGGCCCGGCTTGAAACGTCAATTACTCATTGATGTAAAAAATATGAGAACCTCTGAAGAGGATTTATTTTCATGTGCGGCGAAGAGCCCCTGTGCACACGGGTTCCATGAAAAAAACGTATTAACACGCACAATACAGTTCCTAGTCTCTAGGGCTTTCGCTAGAATTGAAAGCTGGCGAAGGTTAACAAAATGGCTATCATGTGTCGAGAAACACAAGTGAAAACTTCATTCATCTCTAAGACGAAAATAGGGAAGAATGCTTGGTGGGTCCTATATAACACAATGAGGCAAGTCTTGGAACCGTAGATTCATGGGTAGGACGACTGCTCATAACCAGAAAATTATGGAAGTTCCTGTTACGTCTGTCTACTACCAAATGATAACAGAGAAGATATGGCGAGTGGAGGGTTCCGAGTAAAAGACTGGTAGCTAGCGTTTAAGGAGTCGGAGCGTGGCAATTGTATGTGGGTGGTGGGTTCCGAGTAAAAGACTGGTAGCTAGCGTTTAAGGAGTCGTAGCGTCGCAATTGTATGTGGGTGGTGGGTACCGAGTAAAAGACTGGTAGCTAGCGTTTAAGGAGTCGTAGCGTCGCAATTGTATGTGGGTGGTGGGTTCCGAGTAAAAGACTGGTAGCTAGCGTTTAAGGAGTCGGAGCGTTGCAAATGTTTGTGTGTGGTGGGTTCCGAATAAAAAGCTGGTAGCTAGCGTTTAAGGAGTCGGAGCGCTGCAAATGTTTGTGTGTGGTGGGTTCCGAGTAAAAGACTGGTAGCTAGCGTTTAAGGAGTCGGAGCGTTGCAAATGTTTGTGGGTGGTGGGTTCCGAGTAAAAGACTGGTAGCTAGCGTTTCTGGAGTCGGTGCGTTGCAAATGTTTGTGGGTGGTGGGTTCCGAATAAAAAGGCTGGTAGCTAGCGTTTAAGGAGTCGGAGCGTTGCAAATGTTTGTGGGTGGTGGGTTCCGAGTAAAAGACTGGTAGCTAGCGTTTAAGGAGTCGGAGCGCTGCAATTGTTTGTGTGTGGTGGGTTCCGAGTAAAAGACTGGTAGCTAGCGTTTAAGGAGTCGGAGCGTTGCAAATGTTTGTGGGTGGTGGGTTCCGAGTTAAAGACTGGTATCTAGCGTTTAAGGAGTCGTAGCGTTGCAAATGTTTGTGGGTGGTGGGTTCCGAGTAAAAGACTGGTAGCTAGCGTTTAAGGAGTCGGAGCGTTGCAAATGTTTGTGGGTGGTGGGTTCCGAGTAAAAGACTGGTAGCTAGCGTATAAGGAGTCGGAGCGCTGCAAATGTATGTGGGTGGTGGGCGAGAGTGAGGAAACATTATATGGTAAGAATGAGAGTTTGTAAAGGCCTCAATGCGGGTTATAAGGATGCATTATTGAGGATTCAAGTACCAATGCAGAGTAGAGTAAAGGCGACGAAGAAATATGACTAATACTTTGATTTTACTTGTGTTATTGAGTTATTGAGTTATTAGGGTGTCATTATCATTGCACTCCGAACATGTCTATAGGTGTTCAGATCCCCTCCTCAGCAAGTCTAGAAATGTCCAGCGACGGACTGTGTATAATTTTAGAATTAATAAATAAACGCAGTTTGTTGGTTTTCAGACAAATAGGAATGGAACATGTAATGGGAAGAGAAGGCTGTGATACAACAAGTCAGAATGGAGAAAGATTGATAGAATTATGTTTAATAGAAAATTAGTTATAGGTGAGGTATTATTTAAACACACAAATATTCACAAAACAACAAAGACATCTCCTAATGATAGAACCTCAAATCAAATTGACCACCTATGTATTACATACAAATTCAGATCATCATTAATAGATGTAAGAGCATACAGAGTTGCTGATGTTAATAGTGACCACAACTTGTGCATGGTGGGTTCCGAGTAAAAGACTGGTAGCTAGCGTATAAGGAGTCGGAGCGCTGCAAATGTATGTGGGTGGTGGGCGAGAGTGAGGAAACATTATATGGTAAGAATGAGAGTTTGTAAAGGCCTCAATGCGGGTTATAAGGATGCATTATTGAGGATTCAAGTACCAATGCAGAGTAGAGTAAAGGCGACGAAGAAATATGACTAATACTTTGATTTTACTTGTGTTATTGAGTTATTGAGTTATTAGGGTGTCATTATCATTGCACTCCGAACATGTCTATAGGTGTTCAGATCCCCTCCTCAGCAAGTCTAGAAATGTCCAGCGACGGACGACTCCAGTCCTGTGTTCGTTGATTCGTCTTCTTACACGCCCACTTAGTTTATCGTTTCTGGTTATGCCCATCTTAACTCCCAACTCTTTCATCCAAAGGAGTGACGTGGACTCATGTTTGTCGACGTCCTGTGTTCTTCCCACTTCCCGGACCGCATTGACGATGTCCGCCTAGTCCATGTTTACTTGTTTGTTAAGAGGTATGAAGCAGAAAACACAGTATGGGACTGTTTTCCCTCCTTTTCATGACAATTTTCACGTATCGTCATCACTCTATGTTATGACATGGCAAGTTGAACAGGTTCTTCAACCAAAACAATGTAATTACATTATCTAGTTAGTAGTTGGTCACACGCGCATACGCGTCTTCGCAGTTTTTGTTGGAAACAGTAATGAGTATAAGTGCATATACATTCATATATTGAGAAATCTAGGTAACTACACATCTGCATTTCTTTTATTTCAGATTGGTTATTTCGCAAAACTTGTAAGTGTCTATTCTTCTTAAAGACATACTATAGGTTGCTTTATGATTTAGGGACTTCCATTTATGAATTATGAATGAGTTTGTCTCTTGAGATAATCGTTTTAGTTGTCTAGAGATGATCTTTTCACATACCGATTTGACTGGTTCCGGGCTTGTGTGAGGATTGTAGCAATGTATCCTACTATATGCAGGAATATGTTTAATGTAATAAAAAATTAACTAACTATATAATATTTATATAAATTATCGGCAATATTGGCTAGTAAATATGATGCGTTTTGAAATATATCCTTCAGATAGGGTTGGAAGGATAATTAAATTATTTAAAAAGTTGAGATTCGTGTTTTTGAAATTAAATTCCCCTTTTCTGTTTCAGATTGTTGAAAACTCCCCAGAGATTAGCAATATCATCTAGAAATTCTGTAACAGTTAAATGTTTCCCCCGTTCCCTGAAATACATATTGAGAATATGGTGTTAATGGTCATCTATGTATCAGCGTTATCATATTGTACCACTCATTGTAATAATGTCGTCATGCTGTAACATCCATTGATTTACACGGTTCTGTGCCCTATGCCAAACGTTTTGCACCACAACTGTAATAAATATGGTAAACTGTGTATAATTTTAGAATTAATAAATAAACGCAGTTTGTTGGTTTTCAGACAAATATAACAATAAAACTGGGCGGTTCTACTGCAAAAACTAAAACAAATCATAACGTGTTTTAATAGAGATTAATGAACTCTAACAATTACGGCATTTATTGTTTGTATTGTAGGAGATCTCATTGTTCATGATCAAGATGTAGTGAAGCACATTTAAGACAGTTGTGTTTTTTTTAAAAAAAACTCTTAGTTTTCTACATTTTTGAAAATAGAAATCAGAAGAAATAATAGAGCTAAGAAAAAGTGTCGAGATTTAAGATTAATCTGAGAAATAAAACGCCATAATAACTTGTGCACCTTACCAGTCTTGACATGTTAACTCATCCGTCGTTACGTTCATTCTACTTGTTTTGTATTATAGTCACGTCAAGCGGTAACATTGTCCCACACCTTGTTTGCTTTAAATGTTGCACGATTCCGTAATTGTATCTTCGTGTATGCAATAGCGAGAATTTAATTCACTGTGTTATAGCGTTGTGTGATGTAACATTGTCCCACACCTTGTTTGCTTTAAAATGTTCCACGATTCCGTAATTGTATCTTCGTGTATGCAATAGCGAGAATTTAATTCACTGTGTTATAACGTAGTGTGATGTAACATTGTCCCACACCTTGTTTGCTTTAAAATGTTGCACGATTCCGTAATTCTATCTTCGTGTATGCAATAGCGAGAATTTAATTCACTGTGTTATAGCGTTGTGTGAGGTGACATTGAAACTCTTCTTGGCAGTAATCTCAAGTTATACAAATTATCTTGCACAGTACATTTTAGTTATATTGTTATGTCGTCACGATTCTTTGATTATTTTGTGCAACAGTCTTGTCATATTATTACAATAATATACAACATTACTCTTTTGTTTATTTTACGACCTCAAATCCCTAGCAACATTTGCATTTTGTAAAGTTCATAATTTAACTTCTAACAGTGTTGTGATGTGCCCGTTGCATTATACGTACCAGTCATGTTTTGTTAAACATTCATCAATTACATTATATTTTATTTATTAAGTAACATTCATGCACTCATCATCAAGTACCGAGCCTACTGGTGTAGGTGATCATGTCTCTCCACAACTTTCGACCTCGGCAGCATCATTTATGTTGTTGACCTTCTGCCAAGCCATTCTCTTAAGCTGTCTGTTATTTTTTTCTCTTTGCTTCCCTCTATCTCTTCGTCCCTCAATTTTTCCAGCTGTTACAATATATTCAAGTTGTTCTCTTCTCATTACATGGCCAAAAAATGATGATTGTCTCTTCCTAACATTGAAAATTAGCTCTCTTTTTGCTTTGACCTCTCTCAGAACATCTTCATTTCTCTTCTTAGCTGTACATGGTACTCTCAACATTCTTCTGTAAAACCACATTTCTACAGATTCCAGTGATTTTCTTGTCTGTTGTCCTATTGTCCATGACTTGCATCCATATGTTAAGACTGGCTCTAAATAACATTTAAGACCTCTCTTTCTTATTTCTATTGTCACAAATGGATTACATAGTATCTTCCTCATTTTCTAGAAAGCTGCTTTTGCCTGAGCCATTCTACATCTCACCTATTTTGTACATCTTCCGTCTGAGGTTAACAAAGTTCCCAAATATTTAAATTCGTTTACCTGTTTTAATATTGTTCCACATGTCTTTATTTTGCACTGATGTGATGTCTTTTTCTTTGTTGTTACACTTACCTCTGTCCTTTTGCTATTAAGGCTGAGTCCTTTATTTTTGCTTTCTTTCACTATAATGTCCATTTCTTGTAACTAATTTTCATTCTTAGCGATTAATACTGTATCATCAGCATACCTTAGATTATTTATATTATTACCTCCAATTGTTATTCCAGGCATGTCCCTTATGGATCTTAAAATAATCTCACTATAAATATTAAACAAATCTGGTGACAGCACACACCTCTGTCTAACACCCTGTTTTATTTGTTGAAACATCCCCAATTGGTTTCCAGTTCTTATTGCCGCTGTTTGTTGCCAGTACATGTTCTTTATTATTCTTAGTTCTTTGCTGTCTATGTTTATGCTTTCTAAGATGTTGATTATTTCTTGGTGCTATACTTTGTCAAATGCCTTGGTGTAATCTATGAAACATAGGTATAGATCTGATGGCGATAGCGATGTAACGTAAATATACGAACATTTAATTGATATGATATTATATTGCAAGCTTTCTGCCTACTGGCTGACTGCCTACTGGTATGTTTATCCCAGAGTAGAGTTTTGTTCTTGTTCTTTTCTTCCCTTCTTCATTTGCCTTTCAGTGTCGATGGGAGATATAACTTGAGGTCATTTGCTCTTCGACTCGCTTCTGCTGCGGTTATGTTTCCTAGTGTTACTAACATTCCATCGATCCATCTTTTTGTTTCAGTTTCAATTGTAGTTTTATAATGGGGATATATCGATCTTTCTGGTGCTGTTCCAATGTCTGCCGTCTGTAGGGAGAACTAATAGGAACTGAAAGTAAAGACTACTGGTCCAGCGTTGTCCACAAGAGGTTGTCAGTTCTGAGTTAGTATTCGCCCCTGATTAAAAATAGTACACTTACTTGATTTGTACCCGTGTTCTTCTAGCACACTTAGTTGTTTATTCGTTCATTCACCCATTCGCCTATTTACTCGGTGTTTGTAATATAATAACTTCATTCTCATATTTTTATATTACTTTAACTTGTTATTGCATTTGTACCCATTTTGTCCTCATGTTTCTTCTCCTTCTCACTTTATTTCCTTATGATCTGAGAGGAATAATTAATTGTGTTTTTCAGTTTGTCACGTTTTCATTTGTTTCAACCGTCCGCCCATCCATCTTGTTCAGTGGTTCCTTGTTCGAGCATTTTTTTCGTAACGCTTCTTCGAATGTGTTATTATTACTTTAGTTATTTCTTATTTTATTTATTTTTTTTAAAATTAATTAACCATCTAAAAAGTCAAGTCAAGTACCCCCGTCATGCCAAGTGGCGGCGTATAGGGAATATGTGTTAGTGACCATACATTTTACAGACCCTCGGCACATGGATTTTGGGGTAATGTGGTCGGTATTACGCCCGTGCTGCTATACTTTCCCATAAACAAATCCGGTAACCATTAAAGGATGGGTGAACCGGAAGCCATCGTTTGTGATGGAACCCTACCTCTTGTCCTTTTTAGTCCAGTTCACTAACCACAGAGCTATCGCGCTCCAATTAACCATGTGAGGGAGTCATTTAATGCGTAATTTCTGTACTTGTTCTACTGCGTTGGTGATCAACCAACTCTCCAAATAGTTTTTCGTTTCTAATTGTTCTCCCGAGTTCAACTTAATGAAACGATAAAATCGGTAATTTCGGTAGTTCGTATAATATTGATTTTACTATATTGCTCGGTTTAGCTGTAATTGCACAGCAATAGCATGCACTCTGTGATGAAAATTAGGTAAAAATAAATAGTGTTTACCGTCTATAATAGTTTTAGCCAGGTACTTATTTATTTTTTTGCAACTTTTGTTATTGGTTACTGTCAAGGTGTTAATATATATATATATATATATATATATATATATATATATATATATATATATATATATATATATATATATATATAACAGAAACATATGTTATTGCAAATTATTTACTGCATTTCTGACGCTTGCATTAGTCTATAGGCATGTATTATTCATCCTACAAATAAAACAAACTGAAGTAGCATTGTGAAGCAATATACAGTTCTGTTACACATGTTTACTTACTTTACCTTAATGTTTCTACCATTAAATGTATATTAGGGGTACGAAAGCACACGGGCTACGAAATAAATGACAAACTGCAAACAGGAATGTAGAGAGAAGCAGCTAATGAATAACATGACGCTGTATAGCAGTAATTGAATACAAAGGAACTGATGATCAAGCCCGACGAGAGTTGAGTCAGAGACATACCGAACTGACGTAACAGCTGTCCCATACCTCAGCTGACTTCTTTTTTTTCTCTCACTTGTCGGAAAAAAAAAATTAATTAAAAATGAAAGTCCTCCTGACTTTTGTGTTCGTTTTTGCTACATAGTATACACAAATAAAGAAATCGCTATAATATATACAAAAACAATTTAATAATAAAAAAAATATATCAATCGTGTCTTCATATTGCCTGGTAAACACTCTTACTCCAAATTCAGTTACTCTGTAAAGTTGAGCGAGAATTTGAAACAAGTACTTGCCTCTTTATCCACGAAAACTCGGTTACCTTTTCTGGACTGTTTTAGCGTCACATTGTGTTTGAAAGAACAAAACATATGAATGTATTTAAAAAACAATAATATTTGTCCACTCTGATTTGATAAGGGTTTTTATCACTCAGAATGAGTGAAATGAAATATCATTCTCTTAAAATCATTTGACGATTTATTCTCTCAAATTATAATTATTATCGGTATTGTTATAATTAGTCAGCCGATGACAACCTGCACCATAAACGCAAGCGACAGAACGGATTGGCGCTCTATGGTAGCCAACAATTGATGCTGAGAATGCACTCAATGATAATGGTTGCTATTATTGTTATTATTGTTGTTATTATTATTATTATTATAAATGCGGCTTTACTTCTTTCACATCGCTGACTATGTTCCAGAAGACCAGAAAACAGAACAGAAAATTGAAGCCTTTGATTTGTGGATTTATAGAACAATAGGCAAAATTGGATGGAAAGAAAAGAAAACAAACGAGGAAGTTTAAAATAACTAAAAATGAAAGAGAACAACTAAACACAATTAGAACAAGACAAATGAATTTTGTGGGTCATGTTAAAAGACACAACAGCCCAATAAAAGTAATATTAGAAAGGGAAAATACAAGGTAAAAGAGGCAGATGCAGACAAAGACTAACATGGACGAGTAACACCAAAAGATGGAAAAGCCAATATACGACAGCCTGCACCATCAATGCAAGAAACAGAGTGGAATGGCGATCCAAGATAGCTGACCTTCGCTGCGGAGATGGCATCCGATGATAATGATGATGATGATGACTATGTTACAACTTCATAAAACTGTACATAATTCTATTACAATTTTCTTGTGTCAATAGTAACGTTTGCAATGTACAACGTGCACTTTCTTCTTTAGTTATGCATTTGACTGGCTGTACAACATCCATTCTCAAATATACATTATATCCAACTTTTTTATGTAATCTGCCAACCGTTAACTTTACTATATTCCTATACAACTGTGTGCCAACCTCTAATATTTTGCTTTTAAACAAAGAATATGAACGGCAGTAAACTTTAATTTCCGGATTTCTTGCTCTCAAGCTGAAAACACCACTCAATAATGGCACATATAATTCTGATCGCCTTGGGCTCTCTGTCCTTAGCTTTTCAATATATCAATGAACTTGACGGAGACCTTTTATGTCAACCAGATTGTTTACAGTAACGAAGCTCAATGGAGGTTAATTGTTGAGGTGAATGGAGAGCTGATAGTAGGTACAACGACAGGTGGGTGATATTTGGGGGGAAAATGCTGCTCTCGTCGGGAGTTTTCAAAGTTTTATGATTAATTAATCGGGCCTGAATGGCACCTGTTGGACTGAGAGGTGGGAGTTAACAGAAGTTGAAACTGGTTACATATTTTTTTCCCTGGATCGAACGAGATGCACAATAATACTAGTGATCCTGATGATCGGTTCATTAATCATACACGGACTATGTTATGTTGGGCAGCTGACCTATTATGTTGGGCCGCTGAGTTAAGATAGCAAATGATATACTTAATAGAGCTGAGGCTCTCAATTACGTGGGCAAACAAGGATATACGGTCAGTGCATATGCACCAATAAGGAACAACTCAAATAATATAACACCAAATTATGTCAAGGTTTGACAAAAGAAAAAGTATGCAGTTTTTGCAATGCCTCATGGACGGTTAACGTGATAAGGAATATTTGCACTATATATAAGTCTCCAAAATACTTGGAGAATAAACATATCTTTAAAATGAAGCCCTGCAGAATGTTTCAACAGTTGACGGTTTCTGAATGTTTATTTGTTATCCATTTGTTTTCTAACTTAACGTTTAACGATTGTCGTGTTAACAGTACCTCGCGTAAATATGCGCAGTTCAATGAAGCAGTTACTTTTTTATGCTGACACATACACACTTTTTATGTCATTAATGTAATAACACCATTTATCGGTAACATTGTATTAGGATCATCATTACAGCACAACCGGCACATTCATAGGTGCTCCAACATACCCCCCGTCCGAGAATCTCGAACTAATCCGAGGATAATCATGACCATGTGTAACCTGTATATTTATTGTATTTTCTAGTTGTTGGAGGGCTTGGTATTTGTTTGATATTGTGACTGCGAATTTATCTTTAATTCCTTGTTCTTTAAGAAACCCTACATTGAAATACGTTCTGCCCTTATTCGTTGTAGTATACCTTTTTAATTTAATTTTAAGTTTGGCTAACAGAAGATGATGATCAGAAGCTATATCTGCCCCTCTGTATACTTTTACATCCTGTAAGGATGACTTAAACTTATTATTAATACATATGTGATCAATTTGATTTTCCGTTCTATGATCTGGTGACACCCATGTAGCTTTGTGTATTCTTTTATGTTGGAATATTGTTCCTCCTAGGCTCATTTGATTAAGGGCGCAGAAATTCACAAATATCTCTCCATTCTCGTTTATATCTCCAAGTCCATGTTTTCCCATAATCTCTTCAAAGCCTCTGTTGTCTGATCCTACCTTAGCATTTAGGTCTCCCATCAAGATTATAATATCCTTGGCTCGTCTTGCATCCATCTGGCATTGTAGCTGTTTATAAAAATCATCTTTAACTGAGTCATCTTTATCGTTGGTTGGTGCATAGCATTGTATAATGTGTAATTTTATTTTGTTTTTGGTTGTTCTAAATGTTGCTCTCACCAGTCTTGGTCCCACTGCCTCCCATTCTATTAGTGTCTTCAATATAGAAGATCATTGGAAACAGGTAAAAAATATATGGAAAGAGACATGCGAAGAAACACTGGGGAAAAGAGAACGCCAGAATAAGGCATGGATGACAGCAGAGACCCTGGATAAAATTAAAGAAAGAAAGAACAAGAAAGCAGACATAAATAAAAGCAAAACAAGAAGTAATAAAGCCAAGACACAGGAAGCTTACACAGAGGTGAACAAAGAAGTGAGAAGATGCATTAAAAGGGATAAGAGGAAATATATAGATGAATTAGCTAAAGAGGCAGAAGAAGCAGCAAATAAAGGGAATATGAAAGAACTGTACAACAGCACAAAGAAATTAGGTGGAAAATACAAACAGATCAACGCCTTTATCAAAGATAAGAAAGGAAATCTGCTTAGTAATATAAAGGAACAAATGGAGAGATGGAAGGAGCACTTTGAAGAACTTTTGAACAGACCTGGCTCAAATAATCCTCCAGATATACTACCAGCAGAAGAAGAATTACACGTTAACTGCGGAAAACCAAGCAAAGAAGAAATAATGAAAGCCATCAAACTGTTAAAAGATGGTAAAGCCACAGGACCAGACGAAATTCCTTCGGAAGCCATCAAAGCAGATATTATCACCTCTACCAAGATGTTACATAATCTATTGGATAAAATTTGGGAGAGGAAAGAAATACCTAAAGACTGGAGAGAAGGTTATATGATCAAACTACCAAAGAAAGGAAGTTTACAGGAGTGCACAAATTATAGGGGAATTATGCTACTATCAGTGCCAGGAAAAATATTAGGCAGAATCATTCTGGAGAGACTAAAAGAGGCTATAGAGAAACACTTGAGAGATGAACAAGCAGGTTTTAGGAAGAACAGATCATGTGCTGATCAAATAACTACTCTACGTATAATAGTTGAACAAAGTTTAGAACTAAAATCCCCACTTTATATTGGATTCATAGATTACGAAAAGGCATTTGATAGTTTAGACAGAAGAATGCTTTGGAAGTTGCTGAGTCATTATGGAATCCCCATAAAGTTTATTAACCTGATAAAAACAATGTATGAAGGAACAAAATGTAGTGTGGTGCATGAAGGACAGCTTACAGAAGCATTTGAAATAAGAACAGGAGTAAGGCAAGGATGCCTTCTGTCTCCATTTCTCTTTCTACTGGCCATAGATTGGATTATGAAAATAACTCAAAACAACAGAAATGGGATCCAGTGGTCACTGACCAAACAACTTGATGATTTAGACTTTGCTGATGACATAGCTCTCCTATCACACAGCCACCAACAGATGCAAGATAAAATGAGTATATTAGATGAGAGATCACAACAGCTAGGACTAAAGATTAATAGAGATAAGACCAACATTATGAGAATTAATGCAGTTGGCAATAACCAAATAAAACTAGGAGAAATACCTCTACTAGACGTACAATCTTATATATATCTGGGCAGTAATATAGATAAAGAGGGAGGAACAGAAAACGATACCAAAATAAGGATATCAAAAGCAAGAGGAGCTTTCATTGCACTGGGAAACATATGGAAATCCAAAGAAATTAGGCTAAATACAAAAATACAAATTTTCAACTCCAATGTTAAGTCGGTTCTATTATATGGCTGTGAAACATGGAGAATAACAAAATTGACAATCACGAAGGTTGAGACTTTCATTAATGGATGCTTGCGCAGAATAAAGGGATGGAAATGGCAGGACAAAGTCACAAACGTGGAATTATGGAAATGTACCGGTCAAATACCAGTGGATAAAGAAATACAGCGAAGACGATGGCGATGGATAGGACACACACTACGGAAACCAACTGAGAGTATTACACAACAGGCCCTTTTTTGGAATCCCCAGGGGAAAAGACAAAGAGGAAGACCAAGGAATTATTGGAGAAGACAGATTGAAGCAGAGATGAAGATGATGGGGAAGACATGGAATGATCTTAAAAGAATTGCAAAAAACAGAACGACTTGGAAAGTGTTTGTTGAAGACCTATGCTCCACAGGGAGCTAAAAGGTAGAAGAAGAAGATGTGTAACCTGTACATCATCTTCTTGAATGCATTGCCTGGTTATGCTTTTGTTGATAGTTTTGCCTGGTAGCTGTCAAATTTATGAACAAATTTTTTCTATTGTAACTGCCAACGGTTCTTTAATGTGCATGAGTGCACATGTATATCATGTTTATTGCCACTTTTGGAGAGGGCTAGGCATCGAATCTCATTACACAGAGACCAGGGGAAAGTATCTCAACAAAGAAACCACGGATACATTTCTTTAAAAAATCACCTCCACCTGTCGATGGATTTGTACACCGGTTCTTCCTGTCCAGAATCAAACGCCGTACCACAAAACTACCTGTCCCGTAGGCTTATATCGGGTAATGTACTGTAATGATGATCCTAATACTGTATTTTCTGATACCTGTCACCACAGCTATTCATTTCTAATTGTTTCTTCCAAGTGATAAATTAACAAGTGTTCTTCTTGACCTGTGTGTTTTTGCATTAAAGACATTGCAGTCTTTTTTTAAATTCAATTATCATTTTTGAGAAAAATGGGCTCTTGTTCATCTTTTACTGATACATTTAAACGTTAAATCGGGTTGACACAAGATTTATTTGATTATACGGTCTGAAAGAGTATCGTTTTTTTCGGACCCTCGCACCGCTGAGTGTCGCACAGTCAATTGTTTGTATAATAGATTGTTTTCTATTATCGGGTAGTCGATCGCATGTTCATTCTTTAACTGGTGTATCTACTGTGAATATGTTGTTCAAGTTTGTAATCGTATGTTCTCAGTCAGAAATAATTATTTTCTCTTTAAAGAATGGCTGCATTTTACAGTAATGTTTTTGAACATGTTTCTTCATTCCTCGTGGACGCTATACTTTATAAAGGTTTCCATAACATAGGTTAACTAGCTGAAACCTCGGTTGTGTGTTCTTCCGTATATCGACGTGTGTCAATAATTGTATTCGCACACTTAAGTGTGCGATATTCATTGAACAGCCCAACATGTGTGAGCTTGTCTATTTTGAAGTATATGTCTATATATCGTTAATATTTAGACACAAACACGTGCAAATAAACTGCATCTCCAAGACAATATTTTATCGCGAACGTGTAGAATAATAGAGATCAATCAAAAATATATCCAGTGTAAAAAAAAAAAAAAAATAAATAATAAAATAAATAAAACACGGAATAGCATCTCATTTAGTAACTAAACACATAATAATTGTTAGAAGAGCGTGGCGCGCGGATAAGAATAGTAAAAATGACAGAAAACAATTTAAAAACTGAACCAAAATTAAATAATACAGGACAAAATATAAACTTCGCAAAATATTTAGCCGTGTGCTAGCCCAACCATCAGTTCGAACATCTTAAACACGTAAGTAGAAGATCGATAACATTGATTCGCATGGTTACAATGTACGTGTTCAGGAAAGATCTATACACGATACCATCACAAGGCTGGAATCAAGAGGGATGAGGTACATTTTAAAGACAACATGAGAGTTTACAGCGAAGGCAATTATATACAGTGTGGGTCACACTTTGGTCAATACGCTGCTCCCGGTTCAGTGTCGTGTTGAAAGGTGAACAATACTACTACTATTACTAATAATAATGTTAACAAAAATAAGGATAATAGTAGAAGTAGTGTTAGTATTAGTAGTAGCAGTATTAATAGTAGTAGTAGTAGTTTTAGTGGTTGTAGTAGTAGTTTTAAGTAGTTGTAATAGTAGTAGTAGCATGATCAGTAGTAAATTTAGTAGTAGTAGTTGAAGTAGTAATAGCAGTAATAGTAGTAGTTTTAGTAGTAGTTGTAGTATATTTAGTAATAATATTTGTAGTAGTAGTAGTAGTTGTTGTTGTTGTAGCAGTCGTAGCTGTAGTAGTAGTAGCTGTATCAGTAATAGTTTTAGTTGTAGTAGGAGTAGTTTCAGTAGTAGATTAAGTAGTAGTAGTTGTAGTAGTAGTAGTAGTAGTTGTTGTAGATTTAGTAGTAGTAGTTGTAGTAGTAGTAGTTGCAGTAGTATAAGTTGTAATAGAAGTTTTAGTAGAAGTCGTTGTAGTAGCAGTATCAGTAGTAGTAGTAGTAGTAGTTGTAGTAGTAGTTGTTGTTGTAGATTTAGTAGTAGTAGTTGTAGTAGTAGTTGTAGTTGTTGATTTAGTAGTAGTAGTTGTAGTAGTAGTAGTAGTAGTTGTTGTTGTAGATTTAGTAGTAGTAGTAGTTGTTGTTGTAGATTTAGTAGTAGTAGTTGTAGTAGTAGTTGTAGTTGTTGATTTAGTAGTTGTAGTAGTAGTTGTAGTTGTTGATTTAGTAGTAGTAGTAGTAGTAGTAGTTGTTGTTGTAGATTTAGTAGTAGTAGTTGTAGTAGTAGTTGTAGTTGTTGATTTAGTAGTTGTAGTAGTAGTTGTAGTTGTAGATTTAGTAGTAGTTGTTGTAGTAGTAGTTGTAGTGGATTATGTAGTAAAACTTCTACTAGAAGCAGTGGTAACAAATCATTTTGTTTTTACTGCAATAACGATATTTTGAAGAAATCATTTTTTGTTATGTTTTACTCACTATACAAAACGAAACATGTGATCAATCGTGATCAGAAATGCGTTAATCAATAATTTATTAAACCACCGATGTTCATGTAATAACCTTAGAAAATATCATCTTGCTTGTCATGAACAAATAACGGAGCAAGTACTCATCTTCGTAATTATCATAACATGTAGTTCGTTATTGGGAACAGAGGTTAAGTGGGATAGATAAATGTTGAACAGTGGGTTGATTGTGAAAGGACTTCATTGTTACCAGTCACGTCACATACTACTTTTTTCAAAGTAATTGTTATCATGTTTTTTTTCTGTTTTATTTTGTTTCTTTCATTGATAATTTTTGTTTACAATTATTACTGTGCATTATGTATGAATGTAACACAAGACAGCTTTTTAATTTATATTATCTATTTATTGATTTTCAAGACGCTGACATACATCGAACGAATGTATACTCTGTTGCTTCTTTAGTTGGGTCTATCTCTAACTCATCTTCCGTCTGACATGATATGAATGCCATTTCATAAATGACATCCACACACCATAATGTTGTTTACATGAGCATACATCATAATCCCCCCGTTTTTTTTATAATCTATGTCCCAATGTGTCCTGCGTTAAGAATGAGAAAGCAGTTCAATTAGTAAATAAACACGACAAAATGTAATGATTATGTGCACTTTATATTGTTTTGTCTATCAATCATTGGAAGTGGGATTAATGTCGGATTTAGCAAATGTGCTTGACTATAACATGAAAATGAGGACAATTACGAGGTAATCAAAACATGTGTACAATAAATATTCCTCTTCTTCTTTCCTTTCTGATTTGCCTTTCCGCGTCGAGGGGTGATCTAATTTGCAATGTTTTTTTCGTATGTTGTCCTCTCCAGTTATGTATACACTAAATATTGAGGGTAATACACATTTACTAATACTGTTTATGATCAACGCCAAACGTTGAACAGAACATTCATCCCACTGTTCTTCGACCACATGAACATAACATGACCATTATAGAACGAACAATAAAACACAGACCGCGGTAATAAAGACTTTTGAACTCTAAGGTGAGCCCAATATAATGGGGCTAATTTGGCAGCCGAAAAGTACAAATGGCAGTGATTGAGATGTCCCCCGCAGTAAACTGTAAAACATATATAGAATCAAACACTTGAAAGATAAAACAAACGAGCATATCACATTATAATATAAATAAACAATACTGAAACAACATGCGATTTCTTCAGATGGGCTGTGATGAGATCAACCAACGTTCCACAAAGAGCATGCAATCAGATGACGAAAACTAGATAAAAAAAGACATCCCAAAGTAAATATTCAGTGGAACATGCTCAAGCTGTGATATAGTAATGCATGTTCACGATGAACAAAAAAAACGCACAGCAAAAACCATTTTTGCAGCTGAAAGTGCACACAAGACCAACAAGTAGAACTACTTTAATATAAACTCAAGACCCACATTTATCAACTGGCAGTGGGTACATTACCACCCAATGAAAATTCAGGTTGTTCCACTGAAGCAAACTCGTGCCCTGTACAAATGTGAACTGTACACATATTGAACATAATGTAGGCTCCAATAAAATGGTTGACAACTATATTTAAAGTAAGAGCTGAAAATGAGATTCGTAGACGTAACTCATCTCTCAACATAAAACGATAATTATTAGAAAGAGTCCATTGAAGAATTAGGAAAGACAAACTGTATATCTTTCTGAGCAACACATCACACTCACGCTATTCTTGTTGTAACTACAAGAATAGTGTCTTGTAGCGCACTGACATTAACAACGACATATATTCATGCTTCCACAAGCACGAATTGGAATCTTCATCAACATGGGAATCAAGATGAACCACAGTCTTTACTTGAAACTCTGAATTACTTTCGGTTTCTTAGCAAACTCAAACATTTATGTTCACAATGTCGAATTGTACTATCATATAATGATCTCTTGTCGACAACAAAATATCATCAGTGTATTTGTTATGACAACAAGAACATGGTTGGCTGTGATGAATACAACATGAGATCTAAACCATCAGGAAAATATGGCACCTACAGCAGAAATGATAAACTCTCTGTACCAGACGATCTGTGTTATCAAGCTTCAGACCTTGCACAAGACCCTCATTGTATCTCCCTATACGTCTTTGTTCTGCACGAGTTGTTCAATCTTGGCGAGGAATCTAATGCCTACTGTTATTGACTCTTGCCTGAGTGTTCTTTTTATTATTTCCCTATGTTAACCTCCTTTTCTTTTACCCTCTGGTACCCATAAGAGTGCCAGTTTTGAGATTAGTGATATTTCATCTCACCAGTTGCCCAACTATGGCCACCTTCTTTTGATCACAGTTGATATTTTTTTTATGCACAACAATACAAAAGTGTCAGTCAAAATAATTAAAAAAGAAAATTATGAAATCCATCAAAGACAGTGAACATTAGAAAACTAGTAATTGTGTTTGAGATCTATGGAAGCGTATATTTGGAAAATGGAAGAAGAAACAATAGAATCGCTAAAGGTAGGCAATTGAAAAAAGTCACGATATTAAGGAAACAGTCAGCTAAAGAGAAAGCTCGCTTTCTAATATTGAAAAGTTGAAAGAAGAAATACGATTATTTTTGAGTCACGAAAAAGAAATGTAAATTTTGGATCATGTAATAAGACGATTGTCATCTACATACAAATATCTTATGGAAAACGGTCGCAGTTAGTAGATGGATGGAAAATATAATGTAAACTATACATTTTGCTGCGATCGACATTACAATTTAGGATAATGGTCGGTGTCACTTCATGCCGCATTTACTTCAAAGAATAAAAAAAAAAAAATATTTAGATTCCACAAATTTCAGAGACTGATGAGCTCGAAGCGCTGTCCGAAAAATAGGTATCTATTGAATTTTGCCCCAGCTGCTTCTGATTAGTAACGAGGACAAATACCACTCCTTTACAATCCATGTTTAATAGTATGGCAAACTGGGAAAAATACAGGGAAGAGGAAATAGGTGGAAACAAGTATGAAAGATAAAACATAGTTTTGGAAAATTATATTGAAGGTAAAATAAACAACACAGCTGATAAGGAACTATAGAAATAGACTATTAAGGAAAGACATGATCACTTAAGCTGTAATGATGGTAGTAATGGTGATGACAATTGCTTCCTGATCTAAAATGATGGATAGTCTTAGAGAGGCAACTCAAACTTTCCGAAATGTATAATGTGTGGTTTTCATCTACTCACGTGAATATTCATGATTTTACATTTCAATACTCAGATTGTTCGTCAAGCTACTCATTTCTAAACTCATAATTTCCTTTACCTATAATGTTTTCTTTCTCCGCGTTAAAGTTGTATATCCAAGTAATTATGATACGCCTCTGAACAGGACACAACCGACTCCACATTCACATGTATACACAGTTCAAGATCGGCACCTCAACTACTTGTACATGTGGACAGGCGCCCCAGATTGCTGAACACATACTTCAAGACTGCACTGAATATAGCAGACTAAGAAAAATCCATTGGCCCATAGATACAACACTACAGATAAAACTATTTGGGCCACTGCAAGAATTACAAAAGGCAGAAACATTTATAAAGGAAACGACGTTGCAGATATAGGCAATATTTCAGGTGAACGAATGGTACATAGAAAGTATGACATCATGAAAATGGGGACTGCCAGAAATCCATAATTTTCTTGTCGATAGTCGGCGTATCCATATATTTTTTTGTAATGAAACCAGTATTCTATACCCGGCATTTCTGCGTCGTCATCATCATCATGTGCCGTACAGGTTGGCGTTCATATCCTTCCACAATCTTCTATCTACAGTGCATCGTATCAGTTCTGTTGTTGACTGTTTTCCATGCCATGACACCAAACTATCCAGTATTTTCTCTATTTGTCGTGAGCAATCTCTCTTTCCTTTTATTTTGCCAGTTGTAACCAAGTATTCCAACTTTCATCGTCTCATGATGTGCCTAAAATATGTGGAATGCTTCATTCTGATATTTTTTAAGAGCTCCCATTTTGTGTTGACCTCTTTGAGAACTTTCTCATTGGTCTTTTTAGCTGTCCAGGGAACTTTCAACATTCTTCTGAGAAATCCCATCTCTGTGGCCTCTAATCGTCTTTTCATTTGTCTATTGTCCATGATTCGCTTCCATAGGTCAGAATTGGTTCTATATAGCATCGATGGAATCTCTTTCTCATTTCTAATGACATAGATTTGTTGCATAAGATATTTTTCATTTTCTGAAATGCTCTTATGGCCTGAGCTATTCTGTTTTTTTTTATTTCTGTGTCAAATCTTCCATCTGATGTTATCACTGTGCCCAAGTATTTCAAAAGTTGCACTTGTTTCAGATTTGTCTTGTTTATTTATATGCTTCATGATGGTGATGATTGTTTCTTCGATATAACAATTACTACTTCTGTTTTCTTACTATTCAGACTGAGACCTTTCTTTTTGCTTTATTTAACTATTATATATATATCATTTCTTGTATATCTGTGTCAGCTCAATAAAATAAGTTCATGTGTGATGTACCCCTCAGGAGGTAGTTCTTTGAACTGATCTTACATATTATTCGCGTCCATAGAACGCAACTTCTTGAGTATCATCCTTGAACATTGCATCCCAAGATGTGACTCGAATGAAGAGTCAAAGCAGCCCCAACTATAAATGTATTTTACAATCAGTCTAGATTTGGTCGTGGCCAAACATTATGTTCAAGGATCCAAGTGACTGATACAGTGATTAGAACATTTAATGATTTCAAATTATAGTTCCTATATTATTAAAAAGTTGGGATTTGTATTTTCGATTTCTCTCTGCGGCAACCAACCCTGGTCTCAGCAGCGAGGCCCAGCTTGAAACGTCAATTACTCATCGACGGAACAGATATTGAGTACCTCAGAAGACGGATTTATCTGCCTGTGCGGCGAGGGACCCCTCTGAACACCGCCGCCAGGGAAAAACAGATTAACACGCACAATTCAGTGTCACCGATTCCTAGACTCGTGGATTCCTATCCACGTTCCTAGTCTTAAGGGATTTCGTCAGATGATAAAAGCTGGCCAACGCAATATGTACATATATATATATATATATATATATATATATATATATTGAGTTATTGAGTTATTTGCGGGTCATCATTATTGCACTCCGAACATGTCCATAGGTGCTCAGATCCCCTCCTCAGCAATTATCACAGTGTCCAGCGACTGACGACTCCAGTTCTATGTTGGTTGATAAGTCTTCTTACACGGCCACTAAGTTTCTCATTTTTAGCTGTACCCACCATAACTCCCATTTCCATCATCCGAAGAAGTGACGTGGATCTGTGTTTGTCGAAGTCCTGTGTTCTTCATACATGTCGGAGGGCATTGATGATGTCCGCCCATTTCCATTGGTTGCCCGTCCCCAACGACAGCGCAGTTAGCCAACCTGTCCGATCGATCATTTACCCGTACTCCCGAATGTCCAGGGACATAGATAAAGGTTACCTTACGTATTTTGGATGTCTGTAACGACTCTACCCATTGCATGCGTACTGAGCCCGCCTCCACTTTTTTAATCATGCTCATCGAATCACTCAGTATACATGCGTGGATGTAGTCTTGTGACTCTAACCATTTGAATCCCTTGGTCACTGCCATCACCTCCATTGTCATGCTACTTGTAGTCATGACGTATGCACCATTGTCTTCCTTGGATATTCTGCCTGCCGAGCGTGATGTAAATGCCCATGCACTTCTTTGGTGTCGTGTTACAGATCCGTCTGTATAGATGACTGCATCTTTCTCATCGGTGTTATTGCAGATAAGACTTTTGACCTCAGCATTAACCACGACCGGGTACTGTTCCCAACTTTTCCTGTCGAGTGTGACAATACACGAGAAAGTCCCCTTGAATGACGTAGGCACCGGTATCCACACCTCACCAACGCTGATATTGGTAAGCCCACAGACCTGTTTGATGACATCTTCTGCTCGGTCCACCCATGATTTGCCTCTATTAAGCCTGGCACCTTTCACTGTGTTGAGCACGTGGTGCAATGGATGCTCTGTATCTGTATTAATCTTCATATATGCTCGTGCTCTCCAGATCTTGATTTTGTCATCCATGGTTGGAAAGTCAAGAAGATACCTTATTGCTACATAGGAAGTGCCCATTGTACATCCCAAGATAATGCGCATGACTTCATTTTGTACTTTCTCCAGCCTATCAATTTGAGTCGTACTGACAGTAAGAATTGCCAGGGCATTCTCGATTGGTGCGAGAACTAATCCCTGGAACAGAAGAGTAAGTAGACTCTGCTCGATGTTGGCAGCTGCCATGACCTTCAAGGCGGCTAATCCTTTTCGGGATTTTGTTATCACATGGTCGACGTGGTCCCGAAAACACAGGCTGCGATGAAACTTAACTCCGAGGCATGTTATCAACTTGTCGCTGGTCACCTCATAAGCTTCCATTCGTACTACCGGTGTGGTCGTATTAACGATATGATTGTTATGGGAGAACAATGAAACTAATGCTTTGTTAGGATTAACCAAGGCACCTGAAACCCCACACCAGGAAGAAATGCGATCGAGTTCGTCTTGCATTGTGGAGGCGTTCCCCGTCTGTCTCTTCCCTGTCGATATACCAGAATATCATCAGCAAAAGTCATAGTTCTACCCCTCCCATCCAGCTGTTGTTCCGTGATCTTATTGTGTACACGTTAAATAGAACTGGTGACAATGGAGAGCCTTGTGGCAGCCCAGGACAAATGGATGTTGGTTCGGATGACCAACTTCCACATCTGAGTATCACCTTCCTCTGAAACAGTGCCGGCGAACCATCTAATGTGGAAGGGGTGCACCGTCAGTTTGAGGAGCATATGCATGAGCTATTCAAATGGTACCCTACTGTATGAATCCTCCAGATCTATAGCAGCAGCACATGTCTTTTCTCGTCTGTGGAAGCCTTCGAAGACGTCATAAGAAAGACTGCCGCATTGAGCCATGTCTCTTTGTTATATCTATAACCCGGAGTGTGGGTTGGAATATGCGTTTCTGTTCAAGGTGACAAGTGATGACACGGGCAACTATTTTCTCCAGCAGCTTGCCCGCAGTGTTCTGCATTGTGATGATTCTGTAGGCACTGATCTGAGAATGGTCCTTGTTTGGCTTCGGTAGCGGTAGTAAGCTGTGTAGCCACTCCTCCTTAATATGGCCACTCCGAATGCTGGCATTAAACTCATTGGCCAGTTTTGTCAAGTCGTCGTCAGCTAAATCGCCTATGTCATCATACCGAACACCATCTGGACCAGGAGCATTGTTGTGTGACCTTTTAAGTGTCGTGCAAATGGTATCGGTTGTGATTGTGAGATCTTCTTCCAGCACAACATCCTTACACAATTTTTACAGCGATCCCCGTGTCCTCATTCTTACAGCCTCATTTCTTTGGTCCGTCTGTTCAATGTAGCGGGCAAGCAGGGCCTTCCCTTTGCTCTCATAAGATGTGTGCCATATCCGGCCTGTGCTCTGAAAGTCTGGTATGCCTCTGTGTCGTTTTGTGCCATTCATGCTCTGATGAAGGCACCAGCATGTGGCTAGCGATTTTTCTGAGCACATTTTTTTACAGAAGATATCACATGTGGCATCCTTAGCCTGCTTAGCACAATGTTTAAAGTGCATCATTTTTTGGTCGACCTCTACTTTCAGACGCTTCAAGAGCTCAGGTTGTGTTCTTCCATTCTTTCTAGCTTTCTGCCATGTCTTGGCCGTTTGTCTCTTGCTCTGCCAAGCTTCCTCGACATCTACGTTCCACCAGGGTGGCTGCGTCCATCTCTCCTGCCTTCTATGTGGGCGCTTTGGTTCCTATGTCTAATTTTGCTAATGACGTCCTGGTATGTTTTCTCGTAGTGGAATTTGTGAGCTTTCTTTTCTGGCTTTTGTTTCTGCTTTTCTCAATTTGGAGAACACGTGGATGGTGATCACTTCCGTGGAACCCCAGTGCACTCCACCTGCAACCAGGTGCGAAGGTGGAAGACATCAGTGTCAGGTCTATGACACTATCAGAGTCCCCTGTTCGAGTGCCCATTCTCGTTGCCCTTCCATCATTCAAACACACTAAATCGGCCGATACCAGTGCGTTCTCTAGGTCTTCTCCCTTCTTGTTGGTTATGACGTTGCCCCACTGGTTTCCTCTAGCATTAAAGTCTCCGCAGAAAATGACGTTCTCTCCATCGAACTCGAAGAGATTCTGCCATTGTTGTGTGTTCACCTTTCCATTACAGGCATACACATTTACAATCACGAAATGAACTGGAGTCTGCACCCTAACCGCATGTACCTGCAATTCTGCATTGTCCCAAGCAGACATATCAACCTCAGCTGCCACCATATTGTTGCGCACAAGGATGGCCTGCCCAAGGTGTCGTCTATTGTAAAAACAATGAAAACCAAGACTACTTACTGTCCTGTCACCAAGAAGAGTTTCGTGTAAATCATTATATCGGCGCCGCACAGTAGCTTATCAAGAATGGGCCGTCTTGATTTATGGACCTACAACTCCAATACGTAACTCGCACATACATAAGGCATAGCCTCTCACACCTTCGACATTTTAACGCCACCTCTTTTACCTTGTCGTGTTTTCCTTCTTCGATGTTGTCGTTTGGGATGCATCTGAATACTTACCGTCGTCATAGTATCATAGATGATTTCGTCGCTGAAAGTCGATCTCGTGGATGGTCTAGACTCACGTGCACTTACTCAGTCGCGCGGTCCAGAACCCGTTTCCACGTTATAAACTGGCCAACTCCAGTAAGTAGCTCTGCAGCACGCGGATACACTGTGAGCCTTCCACAAATTAAATGAGTTACGCCTCCTTGACGACAGACCGGCGAAAACAAACCGCCATTTTTTGACGCGTTCAATAGCGCAATCAACAAGGATGAATATACGTGATTAAATAAGAAAATTGTAACAAAATGCAATGAATCAAAAGACGCAAAGTGATTTAAATCAAATAGAACGCACGTACAATCACATGATCCCTTAAAATATCAATAAAAACAAACAAATAAACAGAAAAGTTGCAGCTTCTGGTCTGATTTTAGTAAATCTAAATTTAAATTGATATTAACTGAGGCTCGCTTTGTTGTTTTTAATTTCACTCTAAGCTTTCCCACAACTGGTACATGATCATTATTGCAATCTGCCCTTGGTCTAGTTTTCACACACCAGACTGTTTCTAAATATATTGTTTATCATTATATAATAATTTTTATACGCGCGTTGTCCCCAGGGCTTTTCCATGTACACAGACGTCGTGGATGTTGCTTAAACCAGGTGTTTCCTATCATCATGTTGTGTGTTCTTGCCCTATCAATAAGTTTCTCACCTCTTTCATTCCTCTCGCCTAAGCCATAATGACCAACTACTTCCTCAACTCTTTCCTTTCCTACTTTTACGTTTACGTTAAAATCCCATATAACTATGGTTTTTTTTAATGTGGTTTGCATTTATGAAGTGCCTCATTTAACTCGTAAAATTTATCAATTGTTTCCTCTAGACAGTCTGCTGTTGGTGCATAAACGTGTATAAGATTTATGTCTATTGGCTTTCCATTCTATTTTACGTTAAAGACTCTGTCAGATATTGGGTAAAAGCCTTTCACTGTTTTTGCTCTTTCTACATCCAAGATGATACCTACTCCTCTTTGGTGTTCAGTACATCCAGAATATATTATTTTATGTTTATCAGAATACATCTCCACTGATCCGGTGTATCTCATTTCGCAAAGTCCCAGTAATTGTAAACCCTTTCTTTTCATTTCTTGTATGATGTTTTCTAGTTTACCCTTCTGCATGAGTGTTCTCACATTCCAAGTACATATCTTTAGAGTTTGTTTTATCTTTATTTTGCTTATAGTAGCTTGGTGACTATCGGGTATCACCTGTAGCACATAATGTCCCCTACCGAACGAGGGTTTTCCATGGGAATCCCCCTTACCGTTGTTGTCGTTATTTCTATATTTGTGGCGATTCATGATTGTACAAAGACATTACGACGGTGGTTTTCTATTGCCTTCCGTCGGTTTGTTTACGGTTGACTCCGCTAGCCTTTGACTAAAAAGTCTCACCCACAAGGCAGTGGGGTTGTTTTATTTCGGGGCACCCTCCCTTAGCCTTTTACTCTCCCGAGCTTACCTGCAAGGCAGTAGGACAGCCACGTGTTGTACTGTTTACTGAATACAGCAGCAGGTACAATTACCTGACCTGACTTCAGTGGTATACGACCAGAACTGGCATCGTTTAACAACCCTATGAAGTGTTACATTTTCCAACAACATGACACAGCATTCAGTTGGAGTTATATAACATCCAAAGTGTCCCCTTTGTCCAATCAAGGATGGAGATAGAAGTTGACTTTTGGAAACTTGTGCAACGGGAACAATATCCCGCATTGAGTGATTTCAGACTGAAAATTAATTCTATGTATGGAAGCACATATAAATGTGAATGCAATTTTTCAACAATGAAGGCGATTAAATCGTCACAAAGAAACCGACTCATATACGGCCACATTCAGGATTTATTATGAATATCACCATCGTCTTTACACATTGACTTTGATGAACTTGTTCCTGCACATAAACGTCCATATTGTTCTCATTAAGGTATGCTAAATGTCAACTTTAAATTGACCTAACTAAAACATCTTTGTTAAACAATATAAATATAAACTTTTATTCATTTTTATAAACTATGCATTTTCAACTCTGTTGCAACAAAATGATATATGTAAGCAAATAGTGCCGATAAATAACACAAATATCACCTTATTGGTGTTGTTATGTGTGTGGCCCGCCACGCAAAATTTTTTTTTTTAAATGGCGCGCAATTTGAAAGAAATCGGCCATCCCTGTTCTAGACAATAAACAATATGTGATTCACAATCAAAGATTGCTCCATGGTAAAGATAACCCTATTGACAAGCATAAAATTCCATTCGTTAAAAATCTTTCACGCAGAAAAATATATAAGTGTAACAGTAAATGAACTTTTGAAATATGCATTACATAATGTATCGTTTCACAACTGAATACTTTGACTTACTCCAGTCTTATATCTCTTTCCCATAGTGACGCTGAAACATCAAACATGTATTTTTTTTTTCAACCTGCACATACAGTGCTGTGTTTTCCTCTTGCTAGCGTTTATAAAAAAGTTTTATTTTATAGTCTCATATGTTTCAAATTATAATTAATTAATGTTGTTGAAAATTAGAAGAATAATTCTAAACTCGTTTATAAATTATATATTGTAGATAATAAACACTATTTGAATCACAATCAAATATTGCTCCATCGTAAAGATCTCTCTATTGACAATTATACCATTCCAAAACAATGTAATTGCAATTATTCTTGTTAGAATATATGCAGCTGTGAAACCAAAATGTCACCAATATATATATATATATATATATATATATATATATATATATATATATATATATATTAGAAGGGAAAATAAGTATAACTATAATAGTTAATGACCTATTGACAACGCATTATATATTGTATATTTTTTTCACAATTGCATAATGTTACTTCATGGTTTCTATCATAAGGGATAACAAGAAACTACATGACTGTTACGAGTCGAGGAATTAAGAGTTCTAGAAATACATTTTTCAGTGGATATACTAGAAATGTATATCAGTTCATAAATTTTGTTCACGCAATTGTTATTTTCCATGTAATTCCAATAGTATCAATACAAAGCCTCTTGAGTTTCATTAATAGCAGGTTTCACCCTAAATATAGCACTTAATTATACATTAAAAATGAAAATAATAAATATGACACATACAGTGAATCGGTTTAAACAGACATAGACATATTTTATCAATGTGCAAATCATAAATGAATAAATAAAGAAATAGACACACTTTTCTGCGTTTAAGTTACGTCTTCAGAATGATTAATTTAGCAAACAATTGCAACAGTTCAAGGCTGGTGACATCTCGATGCAGCTTCTTGCTAAATGGTACCGGTTATGGTCCAAAAATTAGTTCATTGAATGGTAGGCATAAATGAAGCACATTTCCAACGGTCTCCTCCGGTGATTAAGGTGCAGTGGTTAGAGATTAAGGTGCAGTGTTGAGAGATTAAGGTGCAGTGGTGAGAGATTAAGGTGCAGTGTTGAGAGTTTCTGTTAAGGGTTTCGTGGTCCTCCTTGTGTTTATTTGGTGTCCTTTCTGAATTGTTATTTTTGGATCCTCAAACTGTGTTTTCCTCTTGTCTACCTTTATAAAAACTATTTATTTTATTGTGTCAAATGTCTCAAATTATAATTAATAAAATTTGATTTGTAGAAAATTAGAAGTAAAATGCTAAAACAGTTTTAAAATGATATATTCAAGACAACACAAATATGTAAACTGCAAACAAAGCTTTATCCCAGTCAAAAATCTACCTATTGAAAAACATAATATTAAAACATATATTTGGCCATTATTCTAAAATAGAATATATTCAGTAGAGAAATCTACATGTAACTATTATATATCTTTGACGTTGAAAAAAACTATAAGTGTAATAGTAAATGAACGTTTAACAATGCATTATATAATGTATCATTTCACAATTGAATACTTTTACTTACTCCAGTTTTTATTTCCCCATAGTGACCCTGAAACATCAAACATTTTTTTTCAATATGCAAACTGCACCTACAGGACTGTGTTTTCCTCTTATAAATGTTATAAAAAAGTGTTTATTTTATAGTCTCATATGTCTCAAATTATAATTAATTAATTTTGTAGAAAGTAGTAGAAGTCTAAAATTGTTTACAAATTATATATTCTAGACAATAAACATTATTTGAATTACAATCAAATATTGCTCCATGGTAAAGATCTCTCTATTGACAAGTATAACATTCCAAAACAATGTAATTGTTATTATTCTTGTTAGAATATTCAGTTGTGAAATCAAAATGTCAACAATATGTACGCATATATATATATCATCATCATCACCGAGTGCCTTCTCCGCAACGAAAGTTGGCTACCAAGGATCGCCATTATACTCTGTTTCTTGCTTTGATGGTGCAGACTTTCATAGATTGACTTGCCCATCTTTTGATGTTACTCGTCCATATTAGTCTTGGTCTGCCTCTGCTTCTTTTACCTTGTATTTTCCCTTCCAATATTACTTTTAGTAGGCTGTTGTGTCTTTTAACATGCCCCAAAAATGTCAATTGTCTTGTCTTAATTGTATTTAGTAGTTCTCTTTTTATTTTCAGTTGTTTTAAAACTTCATAGTGTATTATCTTTTCTTTCCATCCAATTCTACATAAACTTCTATAAATCCACTTTTCAAAGGCTTCAATTTTCTGTTCTGTTTTCTTGTCTAATGTCCATGTTTCTGCACCATACAGGAATATTGCGAAGATGTAACATTTTGCCATTCTTAGTTTCAGCCCTGATGATATTTGTTTGTTGTTATTATATTTTTATGGCATTAAAATTACTTTTTGCCATACCTATTCTTTTGTTTATTTCCGTTTTGCATTTTCCATCATTGGTTATAGTATGTCCCAGGTAGTTGTAGTTCTGGACTGTCTCCAGATGTATTCCATCAACTGTGATATTTAATTGTAGGTCTTGAGAATTTTCTTTGTTTATGATCATAGATTTAGTCTTTTTGATATTCATTTCTAGTCCATGTTTTTTGCTTGTTATGTTTATCACATTAAGTAATTGTTGTAGATCGTTAGGATTTTCTGCTAGAAGTACAGTATCATCAGCATATCTTAGGTTATTGATTATCTTTCCATTAATGTTTAGGCCTGGCATCTCTGAGATGTTTTTAAAGATTTGCTCAGCGTGTAGATTGAACACGCTTGGTGATATGATGCATCCATGTCTTACTCCTTTGGGTGTAGAGTTCTCCTTGTTATATCTTATTATTGCTGTTTGCTCCCAGTACAAATTACATATTAGTCGTATGTCTGTGTCGTCTAGATTTATATCCTTTAGGAAGTCTATAAGTTGGTTATGGTGTATTCTATCGAAAGCTTTGGTGTAGTCTATAAAGCAGGCATATATTGGTTTGTTTACTTCTGTGTACTTTCCAATCAATGTTCTCATGCTAAATATGGCTTCTTTTGTCTCACTGTTTTTCCTGAATCCAAATTGTTGCTCATGTAATTCAGTATTGATTTTATTTTGAATCCTTCTCTGTATAACTTTTTAAATAAAATTTGTGTTACCTGACTCATTAGGCTTATTGTTCTGAAGTCACTGCATTCAACTGCACCATTCTTTTTAGGCAATGCAATGAAAGTTGATGTTTTTAGTTCGTTTGGTATGTATCCTGTATAGTATATGTTATTGCATATGTCTGTGATCACTTCGATGCTAAACTCTTCTAGAGCCTGTACCATCTCTATCTGTATATTGTCAGGTCCTGCTACCTTTCCCTTTTTCATTGTTTTTATAGCTTTTTCTACTTCAGATTTCAGGATTTTATAGTTGTATGTACATTTTATGTCTGGCTTTTTGCCCCTTTCGTCATGAAATAATTCTGTTATATATTCTTACCATCTATCTATTATATCGTTGTTGTTTGTTAGCATTCTTCCCTCTTTGTTTGCAATGCTTCCGTTTCCTGCAACTTTTTTGTCTTTATTAGTCATTCTCTTTATTTCTGTGTGCATCTGTCTTAAGTTTTGTTTACTTTCCATAGTTTCGAATTTTAGACATCTTTGGTTGAGCCAGTCTTCTTTTGCCTTTTTGCACATTCTCCGTATTTCATTGTCTACATCCTTGTATCTGGCAGTGTGTTTCGCTTGTCTTCTTTCTTCCATTTTTTTCTAAGATTGTGTCAGTTATCCATTTTTGTTTTATATTACTTTCCTTTGAGGGCAAGGTGTTGCAGGATTCTTGCATGCTGTTTTTTATGCATTGCCATTTTGTTGTGACTTTTTCCTCAGGATTTTCTCTTCTGTACTGCTCAATCCCCTCTTCTAGGAGCTTCTGATATGTGTTCTTTACTTGTACAGCATAAGTTTCTTTTACATCTTTCTGGTTTAACGCTGTTATATCTATTGCTGTTGTTGAATTAGTTTTTTGTTTGTTTCTCTTTAATTTGATTTTCATTTTTATCATTACAGGATTGTAGTCTGAATTTATATCTGCTCCTGGGTAGGTATTGGCTTTCTTGGCGTTGTTCCTGAATCTGTCTTTTATCATTATGTAATCTATTTGATTTCTCTTCCTGTCTCCATGGCTTTTCCATGTGTATAATTTCCTTTTCTCTTGCTCAAAGAAGGTGTTCCATATTATCAGCATGTTTTCTTCACAAAATTGTATTAATCTTTCTCCTGTTATTCCTTTTTCCTAGACCATTATTTACTATAATGGTCTTATATTTACCTTTTACTACTTTAGCGTTCATATCACCCATTATAATCAAAATGTCTGATGATTTCACTTGCTTCATAACTGTGATTAGATCTTCATAGTCTGCCTCCATTTGTTCGTCTGTATAGTCTTGAGTAGGTGCGTATGTCTGTATTATTGCTATGTCGAATGGTTATGCCTTCATTTTTAATAGTGTAATCCTATCATTGTATGCCCAATGGGTAATTTATATTATATATACATATATATATATATATATATATATATATATATATATATATATATATATATATATACTACTATAGTTATAGTTATTTCCCCTTATAATTTATGAATATATATATATATATATATATATATATATATATATATGGTAATTTCCTAGTTTGATCAGATATATTATTTCAGTTTGGAAGAGTGATGTCCCCTAAAATATGTCTGCCAAAATACAGTGGTTCTACGCATTCTTGGCGTTGGGGTCATTACGCTGGCATGTAATCATTTCGGAGTATCTGTTGATTGGGCGTTGGGTCCAGGGGTTAGGTTTAGCTTTAGTGTTAAATATTTATAAATTTATTATAACGCGTGACAAAAACGACGCCACTCGGCCTAATTATGATCTTCTGATCGAAGGGAATTGTGCGGTTGATTACCAATCGCCGTAATTTACTGCCAAATGTTGGAAGATTGTCAAACTTTGGCTATTAATTAAAATGCACATACACACACATAAATACAAAAAATATCTAGAAATAGCTTTACGAAACACAATGCAACGTCTGTATTACCTCAAATTACCTGTCAGCGATTAGCAATCTGGTGCGGAGCTTGAGAATAACAACGAGTGTGATGAAAGTCCTCAAAAGGACCATAGTGAAAACTCTAGGCAATCTAAAATAGTTAATTGTGAATATTTGGTTGTCCTGAAAAGGACAGTTGTGAAGTGGGCAGGTTTGGAGCAATCTTATGTTGTCCTGAAAAGGACAGTAGTTTGCAGGGATGTGATGATTTTACACAGGATAACTCTCTGCAATTCCTGTAATTAGCGCCCCTAGGACGTTTCCTTGTCTGATTTCATTTCTGAAGGCGAACTCGTGTAGAAACGATGGGAACAATGTACGCCTAGTGCCGAACTGTCTCTTCAATTTCCTTTTGGCCCGCATCCACATATTTTCAATATTCTGTGTGTGAATTTCGGGATCATCTGGGTCGACAAAATTCTCTTGATGGATGACTGAACAATGGGTATAAATACCATTTGCAATTCGACTGATATTGGCATATGCAGACCAGCCGTCAGAAATAATGTGGCTTTCAGGTAAAATATGGGCAACTATCTTTGTTGTTAAAGTAGCCTCGGAGCGATCTGGTACTTCTACTAGAAAGCATTTTCCTGAAATCCTTTCTATTCCACCGAACACCCAGTGACCCTCATTCCATTGTCCCCTGTGATATTTTCGGTGAAAATATTTGAACTCGTCAATTTCCACAACGATTGGTTGGCCTAGAATGTCCATACCACCAATTTGACTGAAGTGTCTGACCATGTATTTCTCACATTCCTCGCGTAAAAAATTACACCAATCCACTACAGTATTTTTATTGACGCCTGCCTCATGCTGGATCAAGCTCTGTGGAAAATCGCTGCTCCAACAGTAGATCATAATTAACATTTGTTTTAGTGATAGATGGCTCTTTGTGAAAAATGATCCATCACGAACGGACTTTCCAAAACTGCACCCCTGACATGACCACTGATAGCCATCTACTCCTCTGCTGTAGGCTACTAAACGCGCAGGCATATGACAAATGTTGCATAGACACGTATTTATTATTAGTCTACGCTTAGCTAACCACTGAATACACAATTTATTAGTGGCAATCTCGGGAATCAGAGTTAGTAAATTCCATCTATCCTCTGCAACGATGTCATGAAAAGTCATGATCTGCCCAACATTCACAACTTCAGTTGGGGCTCTAGGTCGCCCGGTCATTTTGCAAATACAGTAGTACCAAATTCAAGTAAGTGAACTCAGAACTGCTTAGCTGGTTTTTAAATATTAGACAAACTAGCCTATATATATAGGCGGATAATTAGTAAGAAGAAGCATAAGAAAGGATAGGGGTTCAGCCAATTATTAATTAACATCTCGATTTGGACGCAGACGCTGACCCGAACGCCACGCTGACCCAAACGCCAGTGTGAGTGACACATGCCAGCGTAATGACCCCAACGCCAAGAATGCGTAGAACCACTGTATTTTGGCAGACATATTTTAGGGGACATCACTCTTCCAAACTGAAATAATATATCTGATCAAACTAGGAAATTACCATATATATATATATATATATATATATATATATATATATATATATATATATATATATATATATATTATAAGGGGAAATAACTATAAATATAGTATTTAATGAACTATTACATAAAGAAACAACAGATACATTGGTTCGGCCACATAACAAGACAGAAAGCACTAACAATGAATCAAAGAGCCATAAACAAACGCTACGAAAACGCCAGATTAAGAGGAAGACCGAGAAAGAGATGGATAAAGGGAATACTAGAGTCACTAGGATGAATAGAATCAGAAGAAGCCAACAGAAGAGCAAAGAATCGCAGATTGTTTCTCCCCTCGACGCCAACGGCAACAGAGGAAGGATAGAAGAAGAGGCAGAAGAGAAGAATGAACTATTGACAACGCATTATATAGTGTATTATTTTTGCAATAGCATAATATTTCTTACTTCATGGTTTCTGTCATCTTGGGAGCCCTGAAACATCCAACATTTTATTCAATATGCAAGCAGAAACTACATGACTGTTACGAAGGCGCGAGATTAAGAGTTCTAGAAATACATTTTTCTGTGGATAAGCTAGAAATGCATAAACAGTTCATAAATATTGTTCACGCAATTATTATTATCCATGTAACTGCACAATAGTTTCAAAACAAAGCCCCTTGAATTTCATTGCTAGCAGGTTTCACCCTAAATAGAGTACTTAATTATACATTAAAAATGAAAATAATAAATATGACACATACAATGAATCGGTTTAAACAGACATAGACATATATTATATATTTGCCAATCATAAATGAATACATAAAGAAATATACATAATTTTCTGCGTTTATGTTACGTCTTCATAATGATTAATTTAGCAAACAATTGTAAGAGTTCAAGGCTGGTGACATCTCGATGCAGCTTCTTGCTAAATGGTACCGGTTATGGTCCAAAAATTATTTCATTCGAATGTTAGGCATAAATGAAGCAAATTTCCAACGGTCTCCTCCAGTGAGAGATTAAGGTGCAGTGTTGAGAGATTAAGGTGCAGTGTTGAGAGATTAAGGTGCAGTGTTTTAAGTTTCTGTCAAGGGTTTCGTGGTCCTCCTTGTGTTAATTTGGTGTCCTTACTGAATTGTTATTTTTGGATCATCAAACTGTGTTTTCCTCTTGTCTACCTTTATAAAAACTATTTATTTTATTGTGCCAAATGTCTCAAATCATAATTAATTAAATTTGTAGAAAATTAGAAGTAAAATGCTAAAACAGTTTTAAAATGATATATTCAAGACAACACAAATATGTAAACTGCAAACAAAGCTTTATCCCAGTCAAAAATCTGGTAATTTCCTAGTTTGATCAGATATATTATTTCAGTTTGGAAGAGTGATGTCCCCTAAAATATGTCTGCCAAAATACAGTGGTTCTACGCATTCTTGGCGTTGGGGTCATTACGCTGGCATGTGTCACTCACACTGGCGTTTGGGTCAGCGTGGCGTTCGGGTCAGCGTCTGCGTGGCGTTCGGGTCAGCGTCTGCGTCCAAATCGAGATGTTAATTAATAATTGGCTGAACCCCTATCCTTTCTTATGCTTCTTCTTACTAATTATCCGCCTATATATATAGGCTAGTTTGTCTAATATTTAAAAACCAGCTAAGCAGTTCTGAGTTCACTTACTTGAATTTGGTACTACTGTATTTGCAAAATGACCGGGCGACCTAGAGCCCCAACTGAAGTTGTGAATGTTGGGCAGATCATGACTTTTCATGACATCATTGCAGAGGATAGATGGAATTTACTAACTCTGATTCCCGAGATTGCCACTAATAAATTGTGTATTCAGTGGTTAGCTAAGCGTAGACTAATAATAAATACGTGTCTATGCAACATTTGTCATATGCCTGCGCGTTTAGTAGCCTACAGCAGAGGAGTAGATGGCTATCAGTGGTCATGTCAGGGGTGCAGTTTTGGAAAGTCCGTTCGTGATGGATCATTTTTCACAAAGAGCCATCTATCACTAAAACAAATGTTAATTATGATCTACTGTTGGAGCAGCGATTTTCCACAGAGCTTGATCCAGCATGAGGCAGGCGTCAATAAAAATACTGTAGTGGATTGGTGTAATTTTTTACGCGAGGAATGTGAGAAATACATGGTCAGACACTTCAGTCAAATTGGTGGTATGGACATTCTAGGCCAACCAATCGTTGTGGAAATTGACGAGCCCAAATATTTTCACCGAAAATATCACAGGGGACAATGGAATGAGGGTCACTGGGTGTTCGGTGGAATAGAAAGGATTTCAGGAAAATGCTTTCTAGTAGAAGTACCAGATCGCACCGAGGCTACTTTAACAACAGAGATAGTTGCCCATATTTTACCTGAAAGCCACATTATTTCTGACGGCTGGTCTGCATATGCCAATATCAGTCGAATTGCAAATGGTATTTATACCCATTGTTCAGTCATCCATCAAGAGAATTTTGTCGACCCAGATGATCCCGAAATTCACACACAGAATATTGAAAATATGTGGATGCGGGCCAAAAGGAAATTGAAGAGACAGTTCGGCACTAGGCGTACATTGTTCCCATCGTTTCTACACGAGTTCGCCTTCAGAAATGAAATCAGACAAGGAAACGTCCTAGGGACGCTAATTACAGGAATTGCAGAGAGTTATCCTGTGTAAAATCATCACATCCCTGCAAACTACTGTCCTTTTCAGGACAACATAAGATTGCTCCAAACCTGCCCACTTCACAACTGTCCTTTTCAGGACAACCAAACATTCACAATTAACTATTTTAGATTGCCTAGAGTTTTCACTATGGTCCTTTTGAGGACTTTCATCACACTCGTTGTTATTCTCAAGCTCCGCACCAGATTGCTAATCGCTGACAGGTAATTTGAGGTAATACAGACGTTGCATTGTGTTTCGTAAAGCTATTTCTAGATATTTTTTGTATTTATGTGTGTGTATGTGCATTTTAATTAATAGCCAAAGTTTGACAATCTTCCAACATTTGGCAGTAAATTACGGCGATTGGTAATCAACCGCACAATTCCCTTCGATCAGAAGATCATAATTAGGCCGAGTGGCGTCGTTTTTGTCACGCGTTATAATATATTTATAAATATTTAACACTAAAGCTAAACCTAACCCCTGGACCCAACGCCCAATCAATAGATACTCCGAAATGATTACATGCCAGCGTAATGACCCAACGCCAAGAATGCGTAGAACCACTGTATTTTGGCAGACATATTTTAGGGGACATCACTCTTCCAAACTGAAATAATATATCTGATCAAACTAGGAAATTACCAAAAATCTACCTATTGAAAAACATAACATTAAAAAATATATTTGTTTTGCCATTATTCTAAAATAGAATATATTCAGTAGAGAAATCTACATGTAACTATTATATATCTATGACGTGGAAAAAAAAAAACTATAAGGGTAATAGTAATTGAACGTTTAACAATGCATTATATAATGTATCATTTCACAATTGAATACTTTTACTAACTCCAGTTTTTATTTCCCCATAGTGACCCTGAAACATCAAACATTTTTTTTTCAATATGCAAACTGCACCTACAGGACTGTGTTTTCCTCTTATAAATGTTATAAAAAAGTGTTTATTTTATAGTCTCATATGCCTCAAATTATAATCAATTAATTTTGTAGAAAGTAGTAGTAGTCTAAAATCGTTTACAAATTATATATTCTAGACAATAAACATGTTAATCACAATCAAATTTTGCTCCATGGTAAAGATCTCTCTATTGACAAGTATAACATTCCAAAACAATGTAATTGTCATTATTCTTGTTAGAATATTGAGTTGTGAAATCAAAATATCAACAATATGTTTGCAAGATATATATATATATATATATATATATATATATATATATATATATATATATATATATATTAGAAGGGGACATATATATAACTATAGTAGTTAATGAACTATTGACAACGCATTACATATTGCATATTTTTTCTCAATTGTATAATGTTACTTGCTTCATGGTTTCTGTAACCTTGGGAGCCCTGAAACATCCAACATTTTATTCAATATGCAAGCAGAAACTACATGATTGTTACGAAGGCGCGAGATTAAGAGTTCTAGAAATACATTTCTCTGTGGATAAGCTAGAAATGTATAAACAGTTCATAAATATTGTTCACGCAATTATTATTATCCATGTAACTGCACCATAGTTTCAAAGCAAAGCCCCTTGAATGTCATTGTTAGCAGGTTTCACCCTAAATAGAGTACTTAATTATACATTAAAAATGGAAATAATAAATATGACACATATAATTAATCGGTTTAAACAGACATAGACATATTTTATTTTATCTATGTGCAAATCATAAATGAATACATAAAGAAATATGCATAATTGTCTGCGTTTAAGTTACGTTTTCAGAATGATTAATTTAACAAACAATTGTAAGAGTTCAAGGCTGGTAACATCTCGATGCAGCTTCTTGCTAAATGGTACCGGTTATGGTCCAAAAATTAGTTCATTGAATGTTAGGCATAAATGAAGCAAATTTCCAACGGTCTCCTCCAGTGAGAGATTAATGTGCTGTGTTTTAAGTTTCTGCCAAGTGTTTAGTGGTCCTCCTAGAGTTTATTATGTGTTATTTTCTCAATTGTTATTTTTGGATATTCAAACTGTTTTTTCCTCTTGTCTACATGTATAAATAAATATTTATTTTATTGGTTCAAATGTCTCAAATTATAATTAATTAAATTTGTAGAAATTTAGAAGTAAAATGCTAAAATCGTTTTAAAATGATATATTCAAGACAACACAAATATGTAAACTACAACCAAAACTTGATCCCAGTCAAAGATCTACCTCTTGAAAAACATAAAATTAAAATATATGTAGTTGGTCATTATTCTAAGATAGAATATATTCAGGCACCAAGATGGAAGCTGATCGCGTTCGTGCCATTGTGTAAGCAATGTTTTCTTTGAACATCACGCTATCTGTTATCACAGCGAGTTGGCGGATTTTTAGAAATGTAACCACTTGTTTGATAATAAATGTTTGTACATAGTTCGTTAACCACCGCTGTAGATCAAGCATTTATTCAGCTGGCTTCGTACGCGACCTTGGAAGCTAATGACCTAACTTGTGCAGACGGTTGGTTTGGGGCAAATTGTACGTTACAATGTCACTGCTATAATGACGCAGTTTGTGACAAAACTACAGGGACATGCCCACACAATGACAGTTGTCAGCATGAATATTTTGGACCCCAGTGTCAGTACTTGGATCTCGTTTACAAATACGCCCACAAATCTGAACCTACATGCCTGTTTGATAACAACGACACCACATGTAATCCGGACACAGATTCTACATCAGTTGAGGCAACTCTCAACCAATCTTTGCTGTTCTACTGGTTTAGGATTTATCTGAATGACTTAACATATCCGGACAGTTTCACGGTAAAACTAAATGGTTCTGCCTCATGTAACATTGAATCAAGGTTTGTAGTTAGTCAGCACGAGATTGATGTTTTTTGCTCTGGGGATGGGCTGATCAACAAGTTACGGATTGAAGGAGCGATAGTTGCAAATATCTGCTCCATCTACATTGGCGGCGGTCGGAATGTGGCTCTCAAACAGATCACAAACCATATCGACATATGTAGTGTTTGTTATACAGGAGATGGATGTGGACCAGAGGCCGCAGTTAATGGCAAAATATAAAGACCCATCTCTATGACAATGACTGCACACAGACACAATTGATAAGTGGAACCAATTCTGTTTACTGGCATCTGAACTTTGCCACGCACCAGAAGACTCACACCATTCGAATCTATCATCGAGCTAGCACTATGATTCGGGTAAAAAATGCCACTCTAAAGGCTTTCTTTGACAGTGGCGGCGTAGTGTTCCAGTATAATGATATATCATACCCTAATATTTCTGTGAATACAATTGTAGTCTCCATACAAGCGACAATGGTACACTTTAAGATTGAGTTCTCATCGAGAATTTCGCAGGCCGACAGTACACTGACAGTGTGTGAGGTGCAAACATTTACGGACACCTATTGTCTGGACGTTCATTCTTGGTCGATTTGTGCAGTGTGTAGTGGGTGTTGCAAAGGCTGCAACGTCATAATCGGTACGTGTTACGGCATCTGTTCACATGGGATCTATGGACACGACTGCACCGATTCTTGTCTCAGTGTATGTCCTTTTTGTGATGAAAAATCTGGAAAATGCCTACAATGTAAACATCCTGGCTACACCTGTAATGACACTTGTCCCGATGGTAATTTTGGGCTGCAGTGCAAAAAGACGTGTTTTTATGGCTTACATCATATGTGACCCGGAAAGTGCAGACTGTACATGCAACGAAACGTTCTACGAGTCAGACTGCACTCTCAAATCTCCGGACAACTGTTTCAACGAAACCTGTGAACAGTTAATCGGGGTCTGCGTCTCGTATGTCGATGATCCCACGTTAAGAAGAGTCTGCCGACTACAACCCACCCAAGCATATGGATACCTTCATGTGTTTCTGTGCTAGACATGGTTCATTTCTTGGTGTTTTTTCTGTGAAGCCATAGCTCATATCTTGATGTGTTTCTATGCTAGCCATGGTTTATATCTAGCCTGTGTGTGTGTGTGTGTGTGTGTGTGTGTGTGTGTGTGTGTGTGTGTGTGTGTGTGTGTGTGTGTGTGTGTGTGTGTGTGTGTGTGTGTGTGTGTGTGTGTGTGTGTGTGTGTGTGTGTGTGTGTGTGTGTGTGTGTGCTGGCCATGGGTCATATCATGGTGTGTGTCATGTTAGTCATATCTCATATCTTGGTGTGTCCGTGTTAATCATGTCTCATATCTTTATGTGAGTCTGTGTTTAGTCATATCTCATATCTTAGTGTGTATCTGTGTTAGTCACGTGTCATATCTGTGTGTGTATGTCTGGGTTAGTGATATGTCATATCTTTGTGTGCATGTTTATGTTAGTCTTATCTCATATCTTTGTGTGTGCATGTCTGTGTATGTCAATATGGTGGATAGGCGGCAGGAACCCTCGAATGTTATGTCTGAAAAGTGTTCCTTGTTGCAGTTTCATCATATTCCAAGTCCGGCTTGTTGCAGGAGCTACTGAGTTAAGTGCTCTGTGCACACCGTGAGCTGTGTGTTTCATCCGTTTTGATCATGTTCCGATATTCCAATTGTTTACGATGAATGATGATATCGTATGACAGGGAACAGTTGGCCGTGTTCACTTTCTATGCGGTTTCGCCTTATGTCTTTTGGCGTGTGCTGAGAATGCTATGATGGGGACTACAGCTACCGTTCTTTATTTGGGAGATGAGTTAGTAATTCCACTGGCACGGGTGGTTGAGTAATTATGTATTTTAATTCGTTTGCAGTGATATCGGGGCCTTCCATAACCGAATAACCAAATATTCAGTAGAGAAATCTACGTGTCAGTATTAAATATCTTTGGCGTGAAAAAAAAAAAAACTATAAGTGTAATAGTAAATGAACGTTTAACAATACATTATATAATGTATCATTTCACAATTGAAAACTTTTACTTACTGCAGTTTTTATTTCCCCAAAGTGACCCTGAAACATCAAACATTCTTTTTTCAATATGCAAACTGCATCCTACAGGACTGTGTTTTCCTCTTGCCAGCCTTTATTTAAAAAAATGTGTTTATTTTATAATCTAATATGCCTCAAATCATAATTAATTAATTTTGTAGAAAGTAGAAGTAAAATTCTAAAATCGTTTACAAATTATATATTCTAGAAGACAATAAACATTATGTTAATCACAATCACATTTTGCTCCATGGTAATGATCTCTCTATTGACAAGTATAACATTCCAAAACAATGTAATGTCATTATTCTTGTTAGAATATTGAGTTATGAAACCAAAATATCACCAATATATGTGTGTGTGTATATATATATATATATATATATATATATATATATATATATATATATATATATATATATTAGAAAGGGAAATAACTATAACTGTAATAGTTAAAGAACTGTTGACAACGCGTTATATATTGTATATTTTTCACAATCGCATAATGTTACTTACTTCATGGTTTCTGTCATCACTTGAGCCCTGAAACATCCAACATTTTCTTCAAGCAAGCAGAAACTACATGACTGTTACGAAGGTGCGGGATTAAGAGTTCTAGAAATACATTTTTTATGTGGATAAGCTAGAAGTGTATATACAGTTCATAAATATTGTTCACACATTTGTTATTATCCATGTTATTCCACAATTGTTATATTGCAAAATAGTTATACTACTAAATATAACCTACTTAAACCATTAAGCGATATTTGTCGACATTGCTTTGTGTTTGAGAACTATAGCTTGAACATTTTAGAAGTTGCTTCCTCGTTTCTATGACAACGTTTAGTGTACCAATCAGATGACTTTCTCTCTCTCTCTCTCTCTCTCTCTCTCTCTCTCTCTCTCTCTCTCTCTCTCTCTCTCTTACCATAACATATTCATGTTGAGGCAGTTTAGGAGAAACACAATAACGATCGCCCATTTAAATCGCCTCTGCGATGTGTTTTAATGTAAAAAAACGTACAAAGCTGCTAGAGATGCAAAAACATGTTTCGTCATACCTTACAATGCAAAGAAGAAATATAATACGATGTCATTGTACTTATGTTAACTGAGTGCAATAAAAGAAGGAACTATTTTATTAGATAAATGCGGTAATATTTCTTAGCAAATTATCACATTCAAGGTCACCTTGGTAGCATGAATGACGTACGAGAGCAAACAACGTGTGAATTGAAGTGACAATCTTAGAAAGGATGTGCTAGATGATTTCATGTGCAATTGGTAATGAAGCAACGACGTTTAAATTATAATTATATTGCATCATGAACATTTAAATATAAGAAGTATAACAACTATTACATATTGCTCTCTGGGTAGACAACTAATGAATGTCTATTACGATGCAAAGTTAATGGATCGACGAGTTGATTTCCTGTGCCAGTATTAGGTTAGTGTAAGTGTACGAAGATCTTAATTAAGTGTACACGTAATGCGACCGCTCATAACGGCCTGCCCTCTTCAAGCTTCGAAAACACTGCACAGCTGCGGTCGAATGCAATATTCCACCGACTTTGGATGCCTGACTTAATTTATTGGCACAATGATTCTTGATGCACGCGCTCACTGATCAATTTGGTGTTAGGCGCAAGGAGATCGTCCTGCACGCGTTAGTATGGGATCAGGAGTGTGTGCATTATGAATCTCGCGCCATTATTACAGAACGCAACACGCTCACCAGAACAGAATGAACGATCTGGATGAACGCTATGTAGTTTATTTGAACTGGGGTAAGCAGATATGGTATGCAAATACCTGTAATGACACCATTCCGTTCTAAAATCTAAATATTAACAGTTATTAACATAATTGTTACGGTTAGATGTGCTTTTTGTGGTTGTCATTTACTCTGCATACAACACAAACATGAATATGTGTACTGAACATACCATTCGCATTGTTTTTCCAGTAGATTTTGCAACATTAGCTTTCAAATGTAGTAGGTGAATATTATAGCATGACAAGACAGTGAAGTAGCGTTTACTGTACACATCACGACATGTATAAGTGAGTGACTGAAAGTGTCCGTTTGGAAAGTTGACGATGCAATTCGGCAAACGTCCACACAGCAACACTGTGTTGCTGAGGATTAATTAATTAGCATGGCAAGACTGTGATGCAGAAGAAAAAGTGGACCAGAAAAAGGGAAAACAAGAATTAGACGATCTTATTCTATATTTGGTGGGTGTTTTATTTCTATATGACTGTAATGGTGATTGAGCTTTTTTATGTTTAATTTCTCATATTCATCTACAATCTTTAAAACCGTACTTTTTTCTCTTTGTTGTGTCTTCTAGAATATGAATATAAATATTTTGAAACGTGAGTTCTGAAAACACATCCCTGAATTTAAAATTCTCTAAAAAACAAATCACTGCATTTAAAATTCTCTAAAAAACTAATCACTGCATTTAAAATTCTCTAAAAAAACAAATCACTGCATTTAAAATTCTCTAAAAAACAAATCACTGCATTTAAAATTCTCTAAAAAAAACAAATCACTGCATTAAAAATTTTCTAAAAAAAAAAAAATCACTGCATTTAAAATTCTCTAAAAAACAAATCACTGCATTTAAAATTCTCTAAAAAACAAATCACTGCATTTAAAATTCTCTAAAAAACAAATCACTGCATTTAAAATTCTCTAAAAAACAAATCACTGCATTTAAAATTCTCTAAAAAACAAATCACTGTATTTAAAATTCTCTAAAAAAACAAATAACTGCATTTAAAATTCTCTAAAAATCAAATCACTGCATTTAAAATTCTCTAAAAAACAAATCACTACATTTAAAATTCTCTAAAAAAACAAATCACTGCATTTAAAATTCTCTAAAAAACAAATCACTGCATTTAAAATTCTCTAAAAAACTAATCACTGCATTTAAAATTCTCTAAAAAACAAATCACTGCATTTAAAATTCTCTAAAAAACAAATCACTGCGTTTAAAATTCTCTTAAAAACTAATCACTGCATTTAAAATTCTCTAAAAAAACAAATCACTGCATTTACAATTCTCTAAAAAAAACAAATCACTGCATTTAAAATTCTCTAAAAAACAAATCACTGCATTTAAAATTCTCTAAAAAACAAATCACCGCATTTAAAATTCTCTAAAAAAACAAATCACTGCATTAAAAATTATCTAAAAAACTAATCACTGCATTTAAAATTCTCTAAAAAACAAATCACTGCATTTAAAATTCTCTAAAAAACAAATCACTGCATTTAAAATTATCTAAAAAACAAATCACTGCATTTAAAATTCTCTAAAAAACAAATCACTGCATTTAAAATTATCTAAAAAACTAATCACTGCATTTAAAATTTTCTAAAAAACAAATCACTGCATTTAAAATTCTCAAAAAAAACAAATCACTGCATTTAAAATTCTTTAAAAAAACAAATCACTGCATTTAAAATTCTCTAAAAAACAAATCACTGCATTTAAAATTCTCTAAAAAACAAATCACTGCATTTAAAATTCTCTACAAAACAAATCACTGCATTTAAAATTATCTAAAAAACTAATCACTGCATTTAAAATTTTCTAAAAAACAAATCACTGCATTTAAAATTCTCTAAAAAATAAATCACTGCATTTAAAATTCTCTTAAAAACTAATCACTGCATTTAAAATTCTCAAAAAAAACAAATCACTGCATTTAAAATTCTTTAAAAAAACAAATCACTGCATTTAAAATTCTCTAAAAAACAAATCACTGCATTTAAAATTCTCTAAAAAACAAATCACTGCATTTAAAATTCTCTAAAAAACAAATCACTGCATTTAAAATTCTCTAAAAAACAAATCACTGCATTTAAAATTCTCTAAAAAACAAATCACTGCATTTAAAATTCTCTAAAAAACAAATAACTGCATTTAAAGTTCTCTAAAAAAAACAAATCACTGCATTTAAAATTCTCTTAAAAACTAATCACTGCATTTAAAATTCTCTAAAAAAAACAAATCACTGCATTTACAATTCTCTAAAAAAAACAAATCACTGCATTCAAAATTCTCTAAAAAAACAAATCACTGCATTTAAAATTCTCTAAAAAACAAATCACTGCATTTAAAATTCTCTAAAAGACAAATCATTGCATTTAAAATTCTCTAAAAAACAAATCACTGCATTTAAAATTCTCTAAAAAACAAATCACTGCATTTATCAAGTGTGATTAATTTGCTGTCTACGGTGGACGCAACATCTGTGCAGGAAGACGTCACGATTACCGTCCTCACTGAAGCATCCGCACAGGCTCCAAACACTAGGGATCAAAGACTATTATTAGAGTTATTTCAGGAGCCCCAAACAATCTTTTTGTGTTTTAGATCACAAACCTTGTTATCCTGGTTACTAAATATCACGTTCTAGGCAAAAGATACCACTACACCCATTGATATAAAAGGAGGAGTAAGAGTTGGATGGTAGCCATCCTTCGATGTGGACACGGCTCTCAATGCTCAATGATGATGGTTATGATGAGACGGATTTCATGCTTTATTTTATATTCCAGATACTATTATATGACATGCTATTATCTAGGGGCGGATGTTAAGACATGGCTAGATTATACTTTTGAGGTGAATGGTATATCATATCAGTAATGTTATATTGAATGTTGCAGATTTCTTGGACTATGATGTAGAGGTGAATGTGATAATATAATACGATTGTGTGTGAATAATACAAAAATATAAATTAATTATATATTTTATTTATTAATATAATTAATACATATTTAATTTATAATATATTTAATATAATATATTTAATTATTCATTATATATATATTAATTTATTTATTTAATTGTATATGTAATAATTTATATATTTTATTTATTGTATATATATATATATATATATATATATATATATAATATTATATATTTTGTTTATAATATATTTAATATACGATATTTAATTATATAATTATTAACTAAATTGTCTTAAATTTCTGCTTCTGACCCGTGCTGCCAGACTGTACATTTTAAGTCACATTCTTACTGCAAATTTTACAAAATCGTAAAAAAAACAATGTGTCTGTTCTCATTTGAAAAATTGGGGAAATAAGTTATGAAGTTCGTTCTACATTGTTTTTCCTGTTCATGCTTTCATGGTTACACTACACGAATAGTATTACTCTGAAGACATGATTTGTATAGTCGTTAATAGACTTTTACATTAATCTAATATTTTAAGTTTTAATGGATTGGACAGTCATATCTCCACTTGGATATCAATTATCAATAGTTTCTAGCAAAAATATCTTATATTATGAATTGGTAAAACTATTTATTTTAAAATATCGATATGGGGAAAAAAGATAATTCCACACACAATAGATGAGATGGATGAATTATCTAAAAGGTTTTGTTGATCATTTTACAATGTCCTGTCCAAACGTTATGCTCATAAAATAGAATACACATTATTTCGCATTTATGCATATTTTTCGTTAATAATAACCGCTTTTACCGAATTATGAAGTATCTCCATGTGTGTTTATTGAAACCATTCCCTCAGGAGCCTATTCGTTGTTTGACAACTCAGAATCATATAACGGACAGAATCGTCAACTCAAACCTTTTAACTGACAGAGCAGTCAACTCTCAATTTAATATCATTAACAATATATTAACATCATGTGGACGAGATTGTATGTGAGAATCTGACTGAACAGAGACATCCGCATCACACAGGATAGATGTTACAACACCAAATTGCTTCATGATCATTAACAATTTAAAGCGGGAATTACAACTATTACAGTAGAATCGTGTCTTGTGGATGTCAATTGTATGTTATTACCCACTTTACTAAAGGTAACATTTGAGTTGATTGTACATTATATTTAAGTTTAATGAAAGAATGATGCTACATGCCAATGCAATGATGAAGCTGATGTATGTTAAAAGATAATTACTGTGATGTAGCGCTTACATATCATAGCATAACAAAACTATAGACAAGTTGATGAATGATACAACCGAGGAATACGACAAAGCTATGACGTAAATGTACAACACATCAATATAAAGTAGTCCTATATTATTTTAACAAATCGGAATGAACAAGACTGGTAAAACGAAAACAAAACCTAACAATATTTGTATAAATGCAATGGGTATATAACCCTAGCAAAAATGTATTGCAGCATAAACTTTTCTAAAGCGTATCATCTCTGACCGGCATTAAACTTACATTACATGGTTTTTTTGAAGTCTGAAAATAGATAGAAGAATTGACATCCAATGTACAAAGTTAAACCAGACATGGGTTTAGTCATCATATATACTTCACGTATAAACTATCACCAGCATTAAACATCTTATGAGGAGTATACTTGTTCCCATATTATGCTTTAAAAACCGTACGTAATCACTGACATCTAAGCATAACATAAATCTTGTCACCATAGATATACGATTTCCGTTAAAAGCGCATACATTTGCATAGTCATGTGATGAATTTACCCTTTAAACTCTTCAATTTAAAAAAAAATTAAGTAGTCACTTCCCAGCGTACGTCACTTTTCGTCTAGTCAGACGATATAGTAGTGGCTATTGAGCGTTTTTGGGGGTTTTGTTTTTGTCGAACAACATCTCTCGTGGTTAATTCTACCAATGTTTGATAAACACACACGGCCACAGAACGAACAAATCAGGCCGACTGGTCAACAGGGTTTTATATCCTTTTTCATGCGTTTTTTCTCTTCTAAGTTTTGCCTTATCACAGTCCCAAATGATGTTATACCGTTCCTTATACATGCTCTCCATGATGTGCGATCACTTGCCAGATGTTCCCAATCATATTCACATATGAAGAAGCCATTCAGAGATGATTTGCATATATCTCTGCATCGTTGATTAGGACTGCCGATTTGTCTTTCCTCGTGACTTAGTTCGCCATATAGTATTTGCCCCACAAAGTAACAGTGCAAAACGGTGCTAAGATTGTGTGATTGCACGTGACATTTGCTTTTTAAATGGTGAATTTATTACAACAAATGTGGTTATTGTAAAATCCTTAAATTTAGGACAAGCAAGAAAATCATATTTGTATATACCTCAAACATGCAACTATATTTGCTAAATGCATGACTGTAGGGCAAAAAATCAGACTGAAGGTCGGTGAAAAATACGATTTCACGAACAAGAATTAAATAATATCATCAAACAGTTTTTGAGATAATTAATAAACTATATGGGCAAGAATTTGTGAACGATCTATAGCAAGTATCACCCTTAATTAGAGTATTTAAACTGAGAATTGTGAAAAAAGTACATATACATGTACTAGTTATCAGGTTAAACATGCCTAAACATTTCTTATCAATACGCTAAACATACATGAAAACATACATAAGTATACAACTTCTTCGGGTATTAGCATTTCGTCTTAATGATGAATCATTTAGCGACAAGTTTTATTAGTACTGGCTGATGAAATTTCGATGCAGCTAGTTTCTCTATGGCGCCTGTTTAAAAGTGTATCCTATTCACTGGGTGGAGCGTTATTTCTCAAGAAAACCAGATTAGCATGTTTTATACAATGTGGTAACATAAATCAGATAATAGTAAACGTGAAAGAAGTAAGAAGTAACACATACATGTAAGGGATTGTTAAATTATATTGCACGATATATTAACAATGTTTCTATGTTGCTTTCAAATATGCGCATTGTGACATTAAATTCGTGCTATGCAATAACCGCCTGCCCCTCTTCTGAGTGTTTCGCAGTGTTTCGAGTTTATGTCACGGGTTTAGAGGTCGTCATAGATTGTATTATGTGTATTTTTGTATTTGCTATTTTTGAATCCACACGATTTGTTTTCCTCTTCATTCTACCTTAATATAACTTATTTATTTTATTGTGACAAATCGCACGTGCGCTGCCGGGGCCCGAAAGGGAAGTAAAGAATAGCGGCGCTGTACCCTACCAGGCATGTTCGTAAGAGGCGAGAAAGGAGGGTTAGGCATGGGACTGGCTATCCCATACTGTAAAAAAATAAGCCGAAAAAACTTCACAAACATGAACAAGTCAAAGAAAGATAAAGTAAATCCGTCAACCAGGAAAGAGAAGGGCTCTCTGTCTAAGAGACGTATGACGCAATCCGGAGAAAGCCATAAGGAGTCCGGGTTGCCGACTCACCCTTTGTCTACCAGGAAATCATCCAGAATTGGCACCTGGAATGTTCGTACCCTTAACGAACAGGGAAAAGCGGCACAAGTGGCAGCAGAAATGACCAACTACACGATAGATATTCTGGGAATGTGTGAAACAAGATGGCTGGGAGCGGAGAGAATAAAATTGAATACAGGGGAGATGATTTTATCATCAGGACACCAGGAACCAGGAGCACAACATAGCGAAGGGGTAGCTATAATGCTATCAAAGAATGCACAGAAGACACTAATAGAATGGGAGGCAGTGGGACCAAGACTGGTGAGAGCAACATTTAGAACAACCAAAAACAAAATAAAATTACACATTATACAATGCTATGCACCAACCAACGATAAAGATGACTCAGTTAAAGATGATTTTTATAAACAGCTACAATGCCAGATGGATGCAAGACGAGCCAAGGATATTATAATCTTGATGGGAGACCTAAATGCTAAGGTAGGATCAGACAACAGAGGCTTTGAAGAGATTATGGGAAAACATGGACTTGGAGATATAAACGAGAATGGAGAGATATTTGTGAATTTCTGCGCCCTTAATCAAATGAGCCTAGGAGGAACAATATTCCAACATAAAAGAATACACAAAGCTACATGGGTGTCACCAGATCATAGAACGGAAAATCAAATTGATCACATATGTATTAATAATAAGTTTAAGTCATCCTTACAGGATGTAAAAGTATATAGAGGGGCAGATATAGCTTCTGATCATCATCTTCTGTTAGCCAAACTTAAAATTAAATTAAAAAGGTATACTACAACGAATAAGGGCAGAAAGTATTTCAATGTAGGGGTTCTTAAAGAACAAGGAATTAAAGATAAATTCGCAGTCACAATATCAAACAAATACCAAGTCCTCCAACAACTAGAAAATACAATAAATATAGAAGATCATTGGAAACAGGTAAAAAATATATGGAAAGAGACATGCGAAGAAACACTGGGGAAAAGAGAACGCCAGAATAAGGCATGGATGACAGCAGAGACCCTGGATAAAATTAAAGAAAGAAAGAACAAGAAAGCAGACATAAATAAAAGCAAAACAAGAAGTAATAAAGCCAAGACACAGGAAGCTTACACAGAGGTGAACAAAGAAGTGAGAAGATGCATTAAAAGGGATAAGAGGAAATATATAGATGAATTAGCTAAAGAGGCAGAAGAAGCAGCAAATAAAGGGAATATGAAAGAACTGTACAACAGCACAAAGAAATTAGGTGGAAAATACAAACAGATCAACGCCTTTATCAAAGATAAGAAAGGAAATCTGCTTAGTAATATAAAGGAACAAATGGAGAGATGGAAGGAGCACTTTGAAGAACTTTTGAACAGACCCGGCTCAAATAATCCTCCAGATATACTACCAGCAGAAGAAGAATTACACGTTAACTGCGGAAAACCAAGCAAAGAAGAAATAATGAAAGCCATCAAACTATTAAAAGATGGTAAAGCCACAGGACCAGATGAAATTCCCTCGGAAGCCATCAAAGCAGATATTATCACCTCTACCAAGATGTTACATAATCTATTGGATAAAATTTGGGAGAGGGAAGAAATACCTAAAGACTGGAGAGAAGGTTATATGATAAAACTACCAAAGAAAGGAAGTTTACAGGAGTGCACAAATTATAGGGGAATTATACTACTATCAGTGCCAGGAAAAATATTAGGCAGAATCATTCTGGAGAGACTAAAAGAGGCTATAGAGAAACACTTGAGAGATGAACAAGCAGGTTTTAGGAAGAACAGATCATGTGCTGATCAAATAACTACTCTACGTATAATAGTTGAACAAAGTTTAGAACTAAAATCCCCACTTTATATTGGATTCATAGATTACGAAAAGGCATTTGATAGTTTAGACAGAAGAATGCTTTGGAAGTTGCTGAGTCATTATGGAATCCCCATAAAGTTTATTAACCTGATAAAAACAATGTATGAAGGAACAAAATGTAGTGTGGTGCATGAAGGACAGCTTACAGAAGCATTTGAAACAAGAACAGGAGTAAGGCAAGGATGCCTTCTGTCTCCATTTCTCTTTCTACTGGCCATAGATTGGATTATGAAAATAACTCAAAACAACAGAAATGGGATCCAGTGGTCACTGACCAAACAACTTGATGATTTAGACTTTGCTGATGACATAGCTCTCCTATCACACAGCCACCAACAGATGCAAGATAAAATGAGTATATTAGATGAGAGATCACAACAGCTAGGACTAAAGATTAATAGAGATAAGACCAACATTATGAGAATTAATGCAGTTGGCAATAACCAAATAAAACTAGGAGAACTACCTCTACTAGACGTACAATCTTATATATATCTGGGCAGTAATATAGATAAAGAGGGAGGAACAGAAAACGATACCAAAATAAGGATATCAAAAGCAAGAGGAGCTTTCATTGCACTGGGAAACATATGGAAATCCAAAGAAATTAGGCTAAATACAAAAATACAAATTTTCAACTCCAATGTTAAGTTATTATATGGCTGTGAAACATGGAGAATAACAAAATTGACAATCACGAAGGTACAGACTTTCATTAATGGATGCTTGCGCAGAATAAAAGGATGGAAGTGGCAGGACAAAGTCACTAACGTGGAATTATGGAAATGTACCGGTCAAATACCAGTGGATAAAGAAATACAGCGAAGACGATGGCGATGGATAGGACACACACTACGGAAACCAACTGAGAGTATTACACAACAGGCCCTTTTTTGGAATCCCCAGGGGAAAAGACAAAGAGGAAGACCAAGGAATTCTTGGAGAAGACAGATTGAAGCAGAGATGAAGATGATGGGGAAGACATGGAATGATCTTAAAAGAATTGCAAAAAACAGAACGACTTGGAAAGTGTTTGTTGAAGACCTATGCTCCACTGGGAGCTAAAAGGTAGAAGATTGTGACAAATGTATCAAATTATAATTAATTTAATTTATAGCGAATTTGAAGTGAAATTATAAACTCGATAACAAATTATATATTCTACACACCAATATGTAAACCACAACCAAAGATTGCTCCCAATTAAATATCTAACTATTGACAAACAGAACATTTAGAAAACAATTTTCTTCTGTCATTATTCTGAGACATAATATATTCAGTATAAAAACCAATATGTTACTGTTATATGTCTTTGACGTAGACATAACCTTAAATGTAATAGTTAATGACATATTGACAATGCATTATATATTGTATCTTTTCAAAATGCAATAATGTTACGTACTCCAGTGTGTATTTGCCCATGGTTATTCTGAAACGTCAAATATTCTCTTTTTCAATATGCAAGCAGAAACTACAGGACTGTTATGAAGGTATGAGATTAGGATGTCTAGAAGTACATTTTTTTTCTGTGAATCAGCTTCAAATGTATATACAGTTCATAAAGTATTGTGCACGCAATTGCTATTATCCAGGTAATTCCACAACAGTTTCAATAGCAAGCCATTTCAATTTCATTGCTATAGTTCGTTCATAAATTCGTGCCCACAGAGTTGATCAATTATCTGGGAAACTGTTTGATGAATTTATGTAATTTTTTTGCATGAAATTTTATTTCTTCACCGACCTTCAGATTTTATAACATTTAAGTACAAAGTTAAACTGACTTTTGCGCAAATCGTTTTTTTGTTATATAATTTTAGGAAAGTATCATGCCGCGTGCTCTAAACAATATATTTTACTGTAAATTATGTCAATTTTCTTAAAATGCAAGCCGAAGGCTTATCCGTGTTTCATTGAATAGGGCGGAATTGTTCATTTGATTTTATATCTTCGTCACAGAGATAGGTTATCTTCCTTGCTTGGCCGTTGCCTCTGTAGAGTCAATGTTCTGTCCTAAGCATCGATTGAAAGACTGTGTATCTATATTTAGAGCTGCCGGTATATTCTTTTCTATTTTTTATATCGCAATATAACCGAACCCTTTTAGACTCCTTGCAAAAGTGCGTGTACAATTGCAAGTTACTTTTTGCATAGTGATGAACTTTCACTTTAAACTCTTCACGTGTTTAACAATCAAGTAGTCACTTCCCAGCTTATGACCCCATTCGTCTTGTCAGACGGTCTAGTAGAGGCTATTGTGCATTTTTTGAGGTTTTGCTTTTGTTTGTACAGCTTGTAATGTGGTTAATTCTACCATTGTTTGATAAACACACACGACCATTGATGAACAAGCCAGGCCCACTGGTCCACATGGTTTTCTATACTTTTTCATGAGTCTATTGTCTTCTAAGATTTGCCATATCACAGTCTCAAATGATGTTTCCCCTTCCTTATACATGCTCCCCATGATGTGCGATCACTTGCCAGATGTTCCCAATCATATTCACATATGAAGAAGCCATTCAGAGATGATTTGCATATATCTCTGTATCGTTGATTAGGACTGCCGATTTGTCTTTCCTCGTGATTTAGTTCGCCATATAGTATTTGCCTGGAGATGCGCTTTTCTTTCCATTCGCTGGACACGTCCTAGCCGTCTTAGTCTTCGACACCTGGGCATCGACATGATTGTTATAGTCTTGGCACGTTGCAGGACAGTTAAGTTGGTTATTTTATCTTGCCATTTGATGTGCATTTATTCTGCGGATACATTGCAGGTGTAAGACATTTAGTCTTTTCCCCTGGTTTGAGTATGTTGTCCAGGTTTCAGATCATATAGTAGTGTGCTAAGCACAAACGATTGATATATTAAGAGTTTAGTCTTCAGTGTTAGTTTCGTGTTGTTCCAGGCCCTTTCTGTGAGTTTGCCGAAAATCGTAGCTGCCTATCCACTTCTGTTATTTATTTCATCATCAAGATAAATGGAGATTTCATCATCACTATACAAAAGCTTACACATTAACACACATACATGAATATTCATTAATAGTAAACATTTTGTCAAAATACGCCTCTGGACCAATTTAACAAAAAACAGAAAATGAAATTACCAAAAATAAACCTCGGAGTGGCGCGCGTCTTACAATGTAACAGTGCAAAATGGTGTTAAGATTGTGTGATTGCACGTGACATTTGCTTTTTAAATGGTGAATTTATTACAACAAATGTGGTTATTGTAAAATCCTTAAATTTAGGACAAGCAAGAAAATAATATTTTTATATACCTCAAATATGCAAACTATCTTTGCTAAATGCATGACTGTAGGGCAAAAATCAGACTGAAGGTCGGTGAAAAATACGATTTCACGAACAAGAATTAAATAATATCATCAAACAGTTTTTGAGATAATTAATAACCTATATGGGCAAGAATTTGAGAACGATCCATAGCAAGTATCACCCTTAATTAGAGTATAGAGAACTGAGAATTGTGGAAAAAGTACATATACTAGTTATCAGGTTAAACATGCCTAAACATTTCTTATCAATACGCTAAACATACATGAAAACATACATAAGTATACAACTTCTTCGGGTATTAGCATTTCGTCTTAATTATGAATCATTTAGCGACAAGTTTTATTAGTAATGGCTGATGAAATCTCGATGCAGCTAGTTTCTCTATGGCGCCTGTTTAAAAGTGTATCCTATTCACTGGGTGGAGCGTTATTTCTCAAGAAAACCAGATTAGCATGTATTATACAATGTGGTAACATAAATCAGATAATAGTAAACGTGAAAGAAGTAAGAAGTAACACATACATGTAAGGGATTGTTAAATTATATTGCACGATATATTAACAATGTTTCTATGTTGCTTTCAAATATGCGCATTGTGACATTAAATTCGTGCTATGCAATAACCGCCTGCCCCTCTTCTGAGTGTTTCGCAGTGTTTCGAGTTTATGTCACGGGTTTAGAGGTCGTCATAGATTGTATTATGTGTATTTTTGTATTTGCTATTTTTGAATCCACACAATTTGTTTTCCTCTTCATTCTACCTTAATATAATGTATTTATTTTATTGTGACAAATGTCTCAAATTATAATTAATTTAATTTATAGCGAATTTGAAGTAAAATTCTAAACTCGATAACAAATTATATATTCTTCACACCAGTATGTAAACCACAACCAAAGATTGCTCCCAATCAAATATCTAACTATTGACAAACAGTACATTTAGAAAACAATTTTCTTTTGTCATTATTCTGAGACATAATATATTCAGTATAAAAACCAATATGTTACTGTTATATGTCTTTGACGTAGACATAACCTTAAATGTAATAGTTAATGACATATTGACAATGCATTATATATTGTATCTTTTCAAAATTCAATAATGTTACGTACTCCAGTGTGTATTTGCCCATGGTTATTCTGAAACGTCAAATATTCTTTTTTTCAATATGCAAGCAGAAACTACAGGACTGTTATGAAGGTATGAGATTAGGATGTCTAGAAGTACATTTTTTTTTCTGTGGATCAGCTTCAAATGTATATACAGTTCATAAAGTATTGTGCACGCAATTGCTATTATCCAGGTAATCCACAACAGTTTCAATAGCAAGCCACTTCAATTTCATTGCTATAGTTCGTTCATAAATTCGTGCCCACAGAGTTGATCAATTATCTGGGAAACTGTTTGATGAATTTATGTAATTTTTTTGCATGAAATCTTATTTCTTAACCGACCTTCAGATTTTATAACATTTAAGTACAAAGTAAAACTGACTTTTGCGCAAATCGTTTTTGTTTTTGTTATATAATTTTAGGAAAGTATCATGCCGCGTGCTCTAAACAATATATTTTACTGTAAATTATGTCAATTTTTCTTAAAATGCAAGCCGAAGGCTTATCCGTGTTACATTGAATAGGGAATAATAGGACAAAGAAGTATGTGTTAGCACTCGGAAAAATTGACAGACAAACAACAATAGAAAAAAACGAAGAACAATACATGGTCCGAAGTGGGATCGAACCCGTACTCAGTGACACCGCGCCTTGCCACGAGAGGCCGAACGCTTGGCACACTGCCACACAGCCAACTAAAAAATTGGCTATTGCAGCAGTGTCTTACACGATGACGTTCTCAATGACTATTTCATAGGGTAACGATCACAGACCGGAAATAAATTGTATATTTGTACTTTCCTATTAATGCAAGTATCTCCCAGTAGGGCTCAATACTTGTGTTGTAGACAAACATTTATTGGACGAAACAGCACGAATAGTAGTTCCCAGTGGTTATATACTGGGTACAAATAATAATACATAAATATTATTATATGGGGAACTTCCGAGGCGATAATAGGGAATAATAGAACAAAGAAGTATGTGTTAGCACTCGGAAAAATTGACAGACAAACAACAATAGAAAAATACGAAGAACAATACATGTTCCGAAGTGGGATCGAACCCGTACTCAGTGGCACCGCGCCTTGCCACGAGAAGCCGAACGCTTGGCACACTGCCACGAAGCCATTACATTGAATAGGGCGGAATTGTTCATTTGATTTTATATCTTCGTCACAGAGATAGGTTATCTTCCTTGCTTGACCGTTGCCTCTGTAGAGTCAATGTTCTGTCCTAAGCATCGATTGAAAGACTTTGTATCTATATTTAGAGCTGCCTTTATATTCTTTTCTATTTTTTTATATCGTAATATAACCGAACCCTTTTAGACTCCTTGCAAAAGTGCATGTACAATAGCAAGTTACTTTTTGCATAGTGATGAATTTACACTTTACACTCTTCACGTGTTTAAAAATCAAGTAGTCACTTCATAGCGTATGACCCCATTCGTCTTGTCAGACGGTCTAGTAGAGGCTAGTGTGTATTTTTTGAGGTTTTGCTTTTGTTGAACAGCTTCTAATGTGGTTAATTCTACCATTGTTTGATAAACACACGGCCACAGAATGATCAAGTCAGGCCCACTGGTCTACAGAGTTTTCTATCCTTTTTCATGAGTCTATTCTCTTCTACAATGTTTGCGATCTCCGACTAGTACAGTTCCTGCCAAGAAGGAAAGGAATGGGAAACTACCTTCTTAAATTGCCTGGAATAATTATGACAAATCACAATCTTCTATTTACAGCTAACGACGTTAATGGGGCTTCATAGCCACCTCGTCCGGTAGAGAGCGTCATGTGCTAGAGGTGACACCCGATCGTCATGATTGTTAGGGTCTTAGCAAGTTGCAGCACAGTTACGTTGTTTATTTTATATTGCTATTTTGATGTGCGTTATTATGCGGATACATTGCATATTGAAGACATTTAGTCTTTTTTTCCTGGTTTGATTATTTTTTCCAGTTTGGTTTCAGATCCACATAATAGTGTGCTAAGAACACACGTTTGATATATTAATAGTTTAGTCTTCAGTGTTAGTTTCCTGTTGTTCCAGACCCTTTCTGTGAGTTTGCCGAACATCATAGCTGCCTTACCACTTCAGTTATTTATGTCATCATCAAGATAAATGGAGATTTCATTATCACTTCACAACAGCTTACAAATTAGCTTGCTTTGAAAGTACAAAGTTATGGCGCCCCGATCGAAAGGTCACCACGCCGACGACACATTCCACTCCCGCCCACCCCATTCCCAAAAATTTGCCCCCATCTACGACACATCACGAGAGGTCGACTTGAGGTCAACAAAAGGTCACGTGCAACTCCGGGTGGTAGCGAACGGCAGATGGGGTATACTCTCATATAAGAAAAAACGACCCGTGGAAGAAATTTTTGGGAGATAGATTTGGGGTACTAAATGCCATACTTCACTACTAATGTGTTTATATAATATGGAGTCTGTTAATCTTTACATTTTTTTTTTACCCATCCAGAAATATCTAAACTAGTTCTGGACTCACTCGCCTCATGTAAAGCTTCTTATCATAACTCTCACCTGCACAGTAATTTTTGCTACTCATTATCTCTATGACAAGCATTAATTACCTGGAATGTTGTCTAATTCTTTTTATCTGAACATCCCATGTTTAAAGACCTTCATATTCTCTGCCTAAATGTTTTGGTTTTCGTCAAGAATGTAGAAGTAAGGTGACCATTCGTCCCGAATTGTCCAGGACAGTCCCGGAATTTGACATTTTTTTAACCTTTGTCCCGGATGAGCTGCCGTACCGGTTTTGTCCCGATTTTTACATATTTTTTTAGCTTTTGTCCCGGATTTGATAAAAAATAACTTGGGACACAAACGTTTACCAATTTTGCCATTTTGGTATACGGCGTACATTTCTTCAATTGAAAAAATTATTATTCCGTTGCTGTGTAGACAATTTTGTTTAATATCAAAACAGTAGAATGCGCTCCTAGTTTTAAATCTCGTATATATTCGTTGTGTTACTAACTTTCACTTTCACTTTCGCAAAAAATGGCACCGAAGCGTAATTGTAGTTTTAATCAAGATTTACAAAAGGAATACCCTTTTATAAAAAAGTCTACATCGTCATCAGACTTCACTGTAAGATGTAATATATGTTCATCCGGGTTTACTATTAACCATAGTGGACGTGGTGATATTAAGAGCCACATAAATAGTGATAAACATAAGAGAGCCGTCGCTACTGCTGCATCAAGCTCGTCGTTGACAAATTTTTTTCGAGCTGAGCAGGTTGGTGACAAAGAAGAACAGTTAGCTGATACAGAAGGTGCCTTTGCATATCATACAGTGATGCACAATCACACGTTTAGATCTATGGACTGCACATCAAAATTGCTTCAGGTAACTTTAGAACCAAAATTTGCTTGTGCACGTACGAAAACAGAAGCTATTACTCGGAATGTGTTCAACCCCATGCTCTAAACGAGTTGAGATGTGACCTAGAAAACGTAACATTTATCTCCATACTGACAGATGCCTCCAACCACAAAGAAATCAATATTTTTCCGTTGCTTGTCAGATACTTTGATCGCAATAAGGGACTGAAAGTTAAAATATTATAGTTGAAGTCATTGCCGGTGAAACATCTGATATAGTAAGTAGTTTTCTTATTGACTGTCTAACTGAAAATGGTTTTGAACTGAAAGTAGTTGGATTATGTGCAGACAACACAAATTCTAATTTGGGGGCGCTGAAAGAAAAGGACAGAACAATGTTTTCACAAAACTGAAAGAAAACCTTGGACATAGTTTGATAGGTGTTGGGTGTGCTTGCCATATTTTCCACAACACTGTTCGAGCAGCTGCAGACGTATTGCCTGTTGATGTTGAAATGACTATTGCAAAAATGCATCTGTACTTCAAATCATACACAGTTAGAGTTGAAAGTCTCAAAGAGTTTTGTCAGTTTGTCGACACAGACTTCCAGATGATTTAAGGTTATGCACAAACTAGGTGGCTTGCGCTCTTGCCTGCTGTTGAAAGGGTTCTTTACATGTTCCTGCCTCTAAAATCATATTTTCAATCTCAAGACAGATGCCCAGTTTTTTATACAGGAATTCTTTGAAAACCCACTGTCTGAGGCATGGCTTATTTTGGTTCACAGTCAGGCATCCTCTTTCCACGAAGCAGTGCAGAAAGTAGAGGGACAGATGGTCACTGTATTTGAAGTCATTGACAACATCAATAGGTTGAAAGCTATCTTGGAGTCCAAGCTGGAAGACGGCTTCTTGCCATCAAGAGTTCAGATAATCCTTAAAAAGCTGGAAATGGAAGGATTTCCACGTGATGATGTGAAAAAGTTTAACGCCAGTGTTTCTTCATTTTATGAAACAGATTTAAGTTATTTGAAGAAATGGGCTGCAAATAATTGTCAAAACCTAGAGTCTTACAGGAGGGTAATGCTGAACAGAACACCAAATTGGGAAGATATTGAGAAGTCTTCATCATTAGTGAGTCAAACAGTGCCTTCAGTCGACTTTCCAGAAAATGAAATGTATGACGAATTTGTCTACATGAAACAGTTCGTTACTTCACAAAAAACTTAGTGAGTGGAGTCTTAATAAAACATTACCAGGGCAGCGTTGGGTTGAACTAGCTTCCCACTTCAGAAACAATCATGTGCCCGTTTCACATATTCTGAAGTTGGCAGAGTTCTTTTTGTGTCTACCTGCAACAAATGCTGCAACAGAACGAGTGTTTTCTCTGATGAACAGTTTGTGGACAAATGATAAAACACAACTAGGTGTTGAAACTTTCAAAGCCATGTTGATCACCAAAGTGAACTATGAGGGAACATGTGTCGAATTTTATAAGATGCTGCATACAAAGAAGGACATTTTACAGAAAATTCACTCATCTGAAAAGTACAGCATCTCTGTTTCACCTTCAATTTAAGTGAGTATCACTGTTTTTTTTTTATCTCCTGATTATCCTGATAGCGTATTGTAGGTCTATATTATTAGATGTTTTAAAATGTATGTATTATTCACTTGAAAATGACAGCAAGAAGAAATGTAATTTTATTGGTGGAAAATTGAAGTAAAATTCTTCCGTCCCGGAATGGGATTTCAAAAATATGGTCACCTTAGTAGAAGTTGACCATTTTATTTTAGGATGTCATACTGATGTTTGTTTGAAGGAAGAATATTGTGTGCTGTTTTTCCTTCAAATATTTAACTAACCAGACAGGTGCACACTTTTCATAATGCGACCATGACCTGTTGCATTCGAGTACTTGCTGTCACAAGGTATAATTCAGAAAACCACTGAACTAATTTGATGATAAAGATATAGTTATAACCAATATTTGTGGTGCTCTTTGCAATGCCTTGACTGTAAATAAAATTAGTAATTGTTATGACGAAATTCCTAGCTGGGGAAGGCCTGACTCCAAAAGTTATGTTTTCTGCTGATCTGCCCCCTTGTAAACTGGTCCATCGGTTTTCAAGTTAGTCAATAACCATTTATACTTTCGCCTTTATAAATAGTAGCATAGAATGAGAAAATTGTATGATGTCGCACTATATAATATCACTTGAAAAATCAATTATAAATTATTTAAAACAGTTAAAGAAAATTGTTAAGAATAGCGAAATGTTACATCTTCTCAATGTTCCTGTATGGTGCAGAAACATGGACATTAGACAAGAAAAAAGATCAGAAAATGGAGGCCTTTGAAATGTGGATTTATAGAAGAATAGGTAGAATTGGATGGGAGGACAAGACAACAAACGAAGAAGTTTTAAAACAACTAAAAGTGAAAAAAGAACTACTAAAAATAATTAGAGCAAGACAAATGAAATTTTTTGGTTATGTTAAAAGACACAACAGTCTAATAAAAGCAATATTGGAAGGGAAAATACAAGGTAAAAGAGGCACAGGCAGACCAAGACTAACATGGACGAGTAACATCAACAGATGGACAAGTCAACCTATGGCAGTCTGCACCATCAAAGCAAGAGGTAGAGTGGAATGGCGCTCATGGTAGCCAACCTTCGATGCGGAGAGGGCACTCAATGATGATGATGATGATAGAAAATTGAAAGTTATTTACAAATGCTATATTATATGCGACATGAAAGCTTAACCTACAACCACAGGTTATTCATAATCAAATAGATTAATTACGGTGAAACACCACTATCAAAACCAGTTTGAAGGACATACCGGCCAAAGGTAGAATTTTTTTATTTTTATTTGTCACACTTTTCCCATTTTATTTCACATAGAAATATAAATCAATAAAATAGTTCATGAACTAATGCTAACTAATTATGTTAATAAGTTGTTTTTCCACGTATACTTAACGTTCTAAAATTTAGAAACACATACTGTATATACAAACTAGCAATGATTATACATAGTTCACGAAGTATTGTTAAATCAACAGTTTCTAAGCGTGAAATTACAATGAATATACAATCATTTACTTCAGTTTCGCCACTTGGAATTTCAACCTGAAATAAAAGAGAGTATTTCAAATATCAAATAACATAATACATGATCAGTATTAGCAAGCAAGTCTCTGTGGCGCAATCGGTTATCACGCTCGGCTGTTAACCGGAAGGTTTGTGGTTCAAGCCCACCCCCATTTTTTTTTTGGGGGGGGGGGGGAGCTGGGATAATTAGTGGTTAATGAACTGGACTACAAAGAACAAGAGGTAGAGTTAGATCCCAATTAATCCGGATCCGCAACCGGTTCACCCGGTCTTTAATTGGTACCGGATTTTTGTATCTGGGTAAGTAAAGCGGCACGGACGTAAAACCGATCACTTACCCCAAAAGTCATGTGCCGAAGGTCTGTAAAATTTATGGTCACTAACTCCATATCCCGTATACGCCACTTGCGTGACAGGGGTACTTTACTTTTCCTTTTTTTACAAATAGGAAGCAGGATTAAAAAGGCACCGAAACATTGTGTATTTGTTCAAATTAGTAATATGTGTATACATACATATATATATAAACAACAATGTGTCCCACAATGCGGAGTATTGTCCCCAACACTCTTTTTAATTTTCATTAATGACATCACAATGGACATTCCACCCAGAATAAACTCAGCAATATACGCAGATGATATGGCGTTATGGCTCGTGAGGAAAGTATGTCGGTCGCTGGACCCAGGATGCAAGATGCCCTCGATTAACTTGAATAACGTACGAACACCTGGTTCTTACAAATCAACGAAAAAAAAAACTACATATACAATTTTCAGCCTATCAAGAAACATACTCTCTGCAAACTTGAAGATAAAAGACCATACACTCCCTATTTAGACCAAAACCCAACATATCTTAGTGTCACCATGAATCGCAGAATGACTTGGAAAAATCAGATAGACAGAGCAAGGAAAAAAGCCAGAAAACGAACAAATATTATGAAGAAATTGGCAGGAACGGACTGGGGGGCAGACATCAATATTTTGAAAAGACTATACGCTGAATAATCAGGACGAGATCACCAAGCCAATAGCTACTGTACAATTCTCAAACAACTTTAAAGCAGAAACTGAGGTCATCAAAGATGTTGCAACACTGGATACTCAACACAAAAATAACTTGCACAATAAAATGGTGATGCTGACTGATGTGCTGTCACTATTATCAGTTCTAAAAAGCCCAAAGAACAATGAACTAGATGACTTGAGAACAATCCTGAACCAACTATACAATAACTTCCAGAGAGTAGTCATTCAGTGGAAACTATCACACTGTAATATACACGGGAACGAACGCGCAGACAAATTAGCTAAAGTGGGAGGGCGATTACCACAAGAGAACCATCCGCTCAGTTATGATGAAGCCAAATCCATCCTCAAGGGTCAGTTCAATGAAAATTGGAAACGAGAACACCCAAAGCATAACGAGAGTGACGGATACCACCAACTAACAAGGAGGGATGAAGTCATCATACTTCGCCTACGCACTGGCCATAATAGAATGAGAAATCGCATGTTCACCAAATTCAAAATAGGTACAACCAGCCTATGTCACCGTACAATGGACAATATGACTACAAAACATGTTTGCCCCCAGTACACAGAACTGAGAAGAACAATGTGGTCCACGCCCACCTCAGTGCAAGAGAAACTATATGGGCAATTAATTCGCTTAAACAGACAGCTGACTTCATGAGAGAATCTGGAATCCTAATCTGATTGAGTCTTGATAGCAGATAATCATATATATATATAGACCTTTCGAGTCGAAGCTGGTCCATAGGGCGTTGACCAATTTACTCCTTCTCTTATCTATTTTTTTCTAGCAGTTTTCAATTCTTTTAAAGATATTTTTATCAAATCTTGACATTTGTCTCTGCTCTATGCAAGCAGCTCTATCTTATTGAGGGAGCCAATTCCTGATGCTCTTGCCTCTCTCATCAATGTTCTTCTCAGTTCCACTCTGGGTCTTCCTATTTTCCGCTTACCTGTTGTTTCCCACATGAGGATACATATTTATACACATATATAATTGTTAAAGGATTGCTTTTGATATGTCAAGGCGGGTGACATATCAATACAACGTGTAGAGGTATGGTACCAGTGATGGCCAAAAGATCATTCCCTATTTGGCATGACTAGCAGATTTATTTATTTATTTTGAAGTTCTTGCCCGTGAGTGCTGCAATGGTAGTACTTCAATGTAGTTTCGTCTGTTGCAAGGTATGCAATGTGTTGCTTGTTTCTATATGTCAACCTGGTTGCAATCATTGCGTTCTAATAGCTCGCGTCTTCTACATTCTACCTGACCTCGACTTTTGTTTCTAACAAGCCTCTTCTATTTCTCACAAGTTATCCTTGTGTCTGGCTGGTGTAATTGTCCAACTTTCTTTTGTCATCCTGTATGTCTCATCGTTTCCTGGAATACTGCAGTGAGATTGAATTTGATGAATCACAGGTCTTTATCACTGTCAGAGCTGTTGAGCTTTCCCCTTAGAACATTTCGGTCTTGCTTTCCGTTACTCCTCAGTGCAAACAATACTGACAGAGCATATATGAGTAATAGAAACAACTCCGTCTACATAATAGTGTCTGCTGTAGTATGTCATGTTTTTTTTATTTTAATTTCAGAGCTTCCGGCGTTACATTAAATTTGTTAGGAATCTTTCAAGTTTCAAAAGAGGTTTCTCTGTTCCCCAATATTGAGGCATAAACAGAACATCAACATAACTACAGAAGGCGGCCAGCTAAATCAAGTAGAGGAATTCAAATACCTAGGGAGTTAGCTGACAAACGACAATTCACAAACAGCAGAGATAGACTCAGAATGCATCAATGCTTGTCAAATCATTGAACAATTATCACCACTATTGTCCAACAAAGAAATAACTCTGGAGGCAAAACGGGCACTTTACAAAACAATCCACATCCCAACGCTGTGATACCAGTGCCAGTCATGGACCTTAGATGAAGGACCATAACAAAAATAACTTCTATTGAGATGAAATGTGTTAGACGAACGACATGAAACAGCCTGAGAGACACGATCAGAAATGAAGAACTGAGGAAAAAGCTAGGAATAATCCCCACCCATAGAAGATATAAAGAAACAACAGATAACAATGGTTTGGCCACGTGACAAGGCAGAGATAGTGATCATAACTCAACACAGTGAACCCTCCATAAACATTGCGAGAGAACAAAAGATACAAGGGTCGACCACTAAACATATGTAACGATGGAATATTACACGCACTAGAAATAAAACAGCAGCTGAGGCGAACAGAAGAGCAAAATACGGCACATTATAACTGCCCTCGACGCTGAAAGGCAAATGAGGAAAGAAAGAAGAAATAAGAAGAATTTTTTTAAATTATACTTAACGATTATTCGCAATTCAATTAAGTACCTGCTGAAAAAAAAAACGATCAATACAGTTTAATGTACAACTAGACATATGTAAAGTTCAATATCAAACCCAACATGTTACTATTAATTTTTTTCACATTAAAATAAACGTCAATGAAATATGTTCATGAACTATTGAAATGCGTTTACTTACTGCTGTTACTTCGCTACCGGGTAATCTCTGTAAGGGATAACGTCACTTCTTAAAATTAAAAAGAAAAAAGAAAACTGCAATAATGGTACTAATAAATATGATTAATTTTGGTAGTAAAATATATTATATGCGCAAAATAACACTGATATTAAGTATATGTGGACATATAATAAATTAGCATTTAGGAAATTGTTACTATTCGTGAATGTCCAGGTAATACAAATTCACTTACTTCAATTTTGCTGATAGTAAGTTTAGACTGAAATAGTATACAATATTTTTAATGCGAAAATGAAAACAAAAGCATAAGTACAAGAAATCGAAATAAAGACACCCAACATATATTTGTCATTGTGGAAGACTGTTATGTATATATACACATAACATCCCAATTTAATATAAACGCATACATACATATGAGTGTGTGTATATGTGCATGCATAATATAAAGTTATAACGAAGGACAGGTCGGTTGCATTCACTTTCGGTGAGGCTACGTCTTACGTCTTTCGAACCCTAACTCATGTACACACCTCATGACACCTCATAAATGGAAAAAAGGAATCATTGTTAAGATTCCCTAAAAGGGCAATCTCAGAGACTGTAAAGCCTGGAGAGGCGTGACACTTTTGTCAGTTTCCTCAAAGTTATTCTGAAAAAATCATCCTAAATAGAATAAAGGATTCAATAGATACAGTAATGCGTGAAGAACAGGCAGGGTTTAGAAAAGGGAGAAACTGCCTTGATCACATTTTCACTCTACGACTTATATTGGAGGAACACATCGAAAAGCAAAAACCTTTTGTACTTAACTTCATCGAATTCATAAAAGCATGTGATAGTATTCATAGAGATTCTTTGTGGAAAATTCTGAAGCAATATGGCTTACCATAAAAAATTATAAATATTATCAAAGACATGTATGATGGTTACACATGTGCAGTTCGAACAGAGGAAGGACTGAGCGAATGTGTCCAATAGAAACTGGGGTTAAACAAGGAAGTATTTTATCGCCCTTGTTATTTGGAATTGTTATAGACTTCGTAATGAAGAAATGCTGCACTGGTAATAAAGGCATCGAATGGATACAAGGAGACCATTTGGAGGACCTCGACCTTTGCTGATGACATAGTTCTCATCAGCAGTCAGATAAAAACGATGCAGGAAAAAACAAATGATCTATTATTAATAGCCAGCAAAATTGGGCTTGAGATCAATCATGAAAAGAATAAAGTCATGCAAATTTTAATTCCAACAGATGACAAAATATACATGGAAAACAAACCAGTAGAAGAGATCGATCACTTTATCTATCTTGGAAGTCACATTGATCGAGAAGGGGATACAAGTAATGAAATTAGAACTTAGGCTATTCAAATCAAATGCACTATCAACCCTTACGTATGTGTGTGAAAGCTGGAAAACAACAAGAGATATAGAAACAAAGTTGAACGCATTCGAAAATAAATGTCAAAAGAAAATACTTGGTATAGCGTGGAATGAATTCATAAAAAACGGGGAAATCATATAAATCTTCAATCAACAACTAATATCTTCAGTAATAAAGAAAAGACGATGGTCTTATGTTGGACATGTGATGAAAAGAGATAATAACCGAATAGCAAAGCAAGCCCTCATATGGGAAACAACAGGTAAGAGAAAAAGAGGAAGACCCAGGGAGACACTGAGAAGAACATTGATGAGAGAGGCAAGAGCAGCAGGATTCGGCTCCCTCAATGAGATAGAGCTGCTTGCACAGAGCAGAGACAAATGGCGAGATTTGATAAAATATATTTAAAAGAAAACTGCTAGAACAAAATTCAGATAGGAGAAGGTGTATCTTGGTCTACGCCCTATGGGCCGGCTACGGCTCGAAAGGTCAATAGATAGATAATGTGATGGCAATGGTGTGGTTCAATCTAGAGATCTAATATATTCGTAGGTTCATCATGCAAGATGGCTCCGCTACAAATTTTACCAGAAATGGATACGGAGGTGTGTTCCTGAAGCTGGAAAACCAGGAAGAGATCACCAAGTCAATAGCTACCAGGGAATTCTCAAACAACTATCAAGCAGAATCTGAAGCCATCAATTACGCTGCAAAACTGGCTATCCAACACAAAATTAACATGCACAAGAAAACGGTGATACTAACTGATGCTTTGTCAGTCCTAAGAGCTCTAAAAAACCCTATGAATAACGAACTAGATGACTTGAGAACAACCCTAGACTAACTATGCAATAACTTCCAGAGAGTGGTCATCCAGTGAATACCATCACAGTGTAATATACACGGAAACGAATCCGCAGACAAATTAGCTAAAGAGGGATGGGGGTTACCACATGAGAACCATCTGGTCAGCTACGATGAAGCCAAATCCATCATCACAGGCTAGTTTCATGAAAAATGGAAACGAGAACACCCAAAGTATGACGAGAGGGATGGATACATCCAACTATCAAGGAGGTTTCAAGGCATCCTACATCACCTACGCACTGGCCACAGCAGAATGAGAAACCACATAAAATAGGTACTACCAGCCAATGTCCACTGCATACTGGACAACATGGCAACAAAACATAGAAACATAGAAGAGAAAATATACGGGGAAATCGAATCACTTAAACAGACAGCTGCCTTCATGAGAGAATCCGGAATCCTACTCTGAAATAGTCATGATCGCAGAAGTAGAGAAGAAGGATCAACTTAATGTATGTCCCAACAACGCTGGCAACAACATACGAGCCAATGGGCCGGACAGATGTTATTAACAATCTACGAGAGACGGACCAAACAAAGTACTTTAACAATAGATTGGACAAATATAATTAACAAACTACGAGAGATGGGTCGAACAAAGGATTTTAGCAGAAATACAAATGTATGGCTATCTAATCGGTGTGATATCTGAGTGAAAGCCGAACTGAAAAAAAAAAAAACATTATTTGTGTGTGCTTGTGAACATTTTGAGGAGAGGAGAGGATCACCAATGGATGTGTCTGGAGTGATGTGATAATGATTATAATTTAACATAACATAGCATATCGTATGCTGCTGCGTCCAAATGTTGTCGTCAATATAAAACATGTGGAAGAAAGTTGTATGCATTTCAAGACGTGTGAACTCTCAAATTAATGTGCCAAAATATACCACCAGTGATAGTCACAAGAACCTTCTCTGCTCATCAGTTTAATCATGACTGTAGCTGATTTTCATCACACTGCAACATTCGATTTTGAAATTGTTATCCTTGGGGTGTTGTAAAAGGTTGTACTTCAATCTGTAGACACATGTTCAAAGTATAAACTTTGTTGCTTGCTCTTTTCAGTTAACCTGGCTGTAGTCATCGACAGTTCTGTAATCAGTTTGCTCAAGGATTTTTTTTTCGGCTCCTCATAAACTGTCCTTGTAGCTGGATGTTTTAATTTTTTTTTTTTTTTTGTCTTCTTCTGTCGTCACGTAGTTCGCATCGTTTCTAGGAATACCTCAGTGAGATGAAACCCTTGAATCAGCAATTCTGGCACAGCATGTTTGTGCATTTCTCTTAGATCATTCCTGACTTTCTTCGTCAGTGCAGTAGCTACTGCTGGAGTATCCATGAAGATTACAATCTTTGTCTTCGATTGTTTCCTCCTTCAAGATACTTCCAGCTGCAGCTTTCAAAGGTTCTGCCTTGATTTAAGTTCAATGGGTATTTTCATGCTGCAATAGATAATAAGTGTTAAATGTTTATGGCACATGAAATTTCGTGATCCTCCATTTCTTGTTCATTGTTTGCTGATCCGTTTATGTATTCCTGTGCCCAGGAACAGTTTGGGGCGTGCATTTATCAATGAATCGCAGTGTTGTTCACATTATCTCTGTTCAAGATTCTTAATGTGTTTATATAATATGGAGTCTGTTGATCTTTACATTTTTTTTTACCCATCCAGAAATAGCTAAACTAGTTCTGGTCTCACTCGCACCATGTAAAGCCTCTTTAGCATAACTCTCACATACACAGTAAGTTTTGTTACTCAATATTTCTTTGACAAGCATTAATTACCTTGATTGTTGTCTACTTCTTTTTATCTGAACATTCCATGTTTTAAAGACCTTCATATTCTCTGCCTAAATGTTTTGGTTTTCGTCAAGAATGTAGAAGTTGATCATTTTATTTTAGGATGTCATACTGATGTTTATTTGAAGGAGAGAATATTGTGTGCTGTTTTTCCTTCAAATATTTAACTAAGCAGACAGGTGCACACTTTTCGCAATGAGACATTGACCTGTTGCATTCGAATACTTGCTGTGACAATGTATAATTCAGAAACCACTGAACTAAGTTGATGATAAAGATATAGTTATAACCAATATTTGTGGTGCTCTTTGTAATGCCTTGAGTGTAAATAAATTTAATAATTGTTATAACAAAACTAGCTGGGTAAGGTCTGACTCTAAAAGTTCTGTTTTCTGTTGGTCGGCCCACTTGCATTCGGGCTCATCTGTTTTTAAGTTATCCACTAACCTATTTATACTTTCGCCTTTATGAATAGTAGCACAGAATGAGAAAAATATCAAACTATATAATGTGACTTGAAAAATCAATCTTAATTTAAAACACTTATAGAAAATTGAAAATTATTTACAAATGATATATTATATGCGACATGAAAGTCTAACATACACCCACAGACTATTTATAATCAAATCGATTAATTACGGACCCAAACAACATTTTCAAATCAGTTTGAAGGACATACAAGCCAACTGTAGAATTTTTTTTGTATTTGTTACTTTTCCCATTTTCTTTCACATAGAAATATAAATCAATAAAATAGTTCATGAACTAATGCTAACTAATTATGTTAATAAGTTGTTTTTTTCACTTATACTTAACATTCTAGGATCTAGAAATACATATGGTATATACAAACTATAGCTTGTTTCATAACTCGTGCCCAACTTTTAAAATCGATAGCATTTTAACCGTTTGTTGTAAGTTATTCAAAATTTGCATGTAAAGTTATAATGATTAGAACCCAACAGGGAATGAATTTCATTAAAAAAAACATTTGATTATTATTGTTGCTTATTTGATTTATGAAATTTATAACGACCATTGATGTAGTCAAAACTTAATGTTTACAGTATTTTAAGTTAAAAATAGCGAGTAAAAATCCATACACGGTAAAATTTTTTGCACGCTTTTACCGTGGTTTTTGACACAATTAGACACTTGTAAAAAACACGAGACATTGTGTGTTCCATTTACGTTCATTCATAGGTGGACACGTGGAACGATAACATTTATCATGAGTCTTAAAATGAAATTCTGCAGTTTACAAAACATCGCAATAAAAATGTATGACATTTTTGCAAAGAGGCTAAACGAGGAAGATTATTTCATTCTTTAGAAAACCATGTGAATAGGACAAGACACATTTTGGATTTATCTAGACGGTCATTTAATCGCTGGATTCAAGCACGTGACCGTCAATGTTCAAAATATACAAAATCACAAGGAAGATCAAAAATGTTGGATAATTTCGACAGTGAACTTATTAGAAGTGAAATTCGCAAAATGTTGGGTATGAATGAAGCTGTTAGAATAAGAAAATTAAAAGTATCGCTGAAAAGAACAACAGTATTGAAATATCAAAGTCTACATTATGGAGGAATGTGAGAGCTGCAGGCTTTACATTCAGAAAGTATTCCAATGGACGAAACATCATCTGTGAGAAGCCACATATATACTAGTCATGAGAAACAAGTACTTACGTGAAGTAAAAGAGGTGCGCAAGCAATGTTATGATATTGTGTACTTGGATGAAACATGGATCAATGCTCACCACACTAACCAAAGGGAATGGCAGTCATCAGATGGAAAGATTAAGAGATTAATGCCTAGCAGCAAAGGACAGCGCTTGATAATTGCTCATGCAGGTAGTCGACAACATGGACTAATACAGAATGCAGAGCTCATTTTTCTTTCAAAATCCATAGACAATCGGGATTATCACTCTGAGATGAATGGTCATATAATTAGACATTGGATTTAAAATTCTTTTCTCCCATCACTAGATCGAACATCTTGCCTAATATTGGACAATGCAGCGTACCACAACATTGTTGCACTTGAAGATAAAGTCCCGACGTCATCCAGTACAAAAGATGCTATTAAGATATGGCTCACAAAGGAGCATGTACAATTTAATAACATGTACTTAAAACCTGAATTACTATCTCTAGTAAAGCAAAAACAAAGGACAAATATTTTTCAAATAGATAAGATTATCTAAGAGAACGGTCATATAAGTTTGAGGCTGCCACCTTACCATGCTCATTTAAATCCAATAGAACTAAGCTGGGCAAAATTAAAAGGACAAGTGGCAGATGAAAATACAACATTCAATATATGCGATGTAAAGACTCTTGCTAATCTCGCTTTATTAAATATAGACAAAGATTATTGGGCTAAATGTGAAGACCACGTCTTAAAACAGGAAGAGGAATATTGGAAAAATGATGGTTTGTGGAATGTTCAACCCCAAACAGTTATTAATCTTTTAGACTCGTCTGATTCAGAATGAATGTATATAGCCCCCACAATGTTGGTCCCTATATTACCTTAAATTAGTTCAACAAACGGTCCTTATCAGGACCACACAACTATGAAAATTGGACATACAAGTATACCTTGATATTTTCGTCCGTCCTCGAACTGAGAAGACAATAATTCTCCTGGTGTTTTGTCTTATTAGGTTATTTCCCCATTTCGGCCACGCCTTTACCTAGTGAAAATTAATCATAGACCAGCAATTACGGTAATTTCTACTATTTAGGGGTTCACAATTTACAATTTTGACAAACCTCACAGAAATTCGCCGCTTTAAGAAAACTGCAGCTGCAAGATATTTGTTAAATATACATTTAAAGGGTCTTTTGCATTCTAATAACATTTGGAAAATTTCAACAGTTTTTAACAAACGGTTACTGAGTAATAGCGTTTTGAAGTTGGGCACATGATTTGAAACGAGCTATAGCAATGATTATATATAGTTCACGAAGTATTGTTAAATCAGCAGTTTCTAAGCGTGAAATTAAAATTAATACAAAATCATTTACTTCATTTTCGCCGTTTGGATTTTCAATCTGAAATAAAAGAGAGTATTTTAAATATAAAATAACATAATATAATCATCATCATCATCATCAAGTACATTCTGCCAAGCCATTCTCTTAAGCTGTCTGTTATTTTTTATCTTTGCTTCCTCTATCTCTTCGTCCCTCGATTTTTCCAGTTGTTACAATATATTCCAGTTGTTCTCTTCTCATTACATGGCCAAAAAATGATGATTGTTTCTTCCTAATATTGGAAATTAGCTCTCTTTTTGCTTTGACCTCTTTGAGAGCGTTTTCATTACTCTTCTTAGCTGTCCATGGTACTCTCAACATTCTTCTGTAAAACCACATTTATACAGACTCCAGTGATTTTCTTGTCTGTTGTCCTACTGTCTATGGTTCGCATCCATGTGTTAAGACCGGCATATACATAACATTTAAGAACTCTTTTTCTTGTTTCTATTGTCAAAAATGGATTGCATAGTATCTTCCTCATTTTTTAGAAAACTGCATTTGCCTGGCATCTCACCTCTTTTGTACATCTTCCGTCTGAGGTTACGTTCCCAAATATTTAAATGCATTTACCTGATTTAATATTGTTTCACTTGTCTTTATTTTGCACTGAGATGATGTCTTTTTCTGTGCTGTTACCATTCACTCTGTCTTTTTGCTATTAAAGCTGAGTCCTTTATTTTGTCCTTCCTTCACTACACATTTCTTATAACTCATTTTTAAATTTTTAACATAATATAATACATGAAAAATAAGAGCAAGTAATCTTTGTGGTGCAATCGGTTAACGCGCTCGGCAGCAAAACGAGATCGTGGTGGTTCAAACTCACTGCGGTGTTGTTGTTTTTTTTTTGAATTTTTGTAATCACACTTAACGATTATTCGCAATTCAATTAAGTACCTGCTGAAAAACAAAACGATCACTACAGTTTAATGTACAACTAGACGTATGTAGTATTCAATATCAAACCCAACATGTTACTATTCATTTTTTTCACATTAAAATACACGTCAATAAAATATGTTCATGAACTATTGAAATGTTTTTACTTACTGCTGTTGCTTCGCTACCGGGTAATCTCTGTAAGGGATAACGTCACTTCTTAAAATTAAAAAAAGGAAACTGCAATAATGGTACTAATAAATATGATTAAGATTGGTAGTAAAATATATTATATGCGCAAAATAACACTGATATTAAGTATAAGTGGATATATAATGAATTAGCATTTAGGAGATTGTTACTATTCGTGAATGTCCAGGTAATACAAATTCACTTACTTCAATTTTGCTGATAGTAAGTTCAGACTGAAATAGTATACAATATTTTTAATGCGAAAATGAAAACAAAAGCAGGACAAGTACAAGAAATCGAAATAAAGACACCCAACATATATTTGTCACTGTGGAAGACTGTTATGTATATATACACATAACATCCCAATTTATTATAAATTTATATATACATATGAGTGTGTGTATGTGCTCATGCGTAATATATAATTATAACAAAGGACAGGTAGGTTGCATTCACTTTCGGTGAGGCTACGTCTTACGTCTTTCGAACCCTAACTCTTTTCCTTTGTAGTCCAATTCACTAACCACTGAGCTATCGCGGCTCCCTCCTATCACCATGGTTTGTCAGATTGTTTTTTTTAATCCTTGCCACCATTTGCCGTGCTCGTTGTCTAGTTCCTTATTTCTGAGTTTCTCGCCCCAAGTGACAGCCAACAATTATGTCTCTATATTGTGGGTGTTTGTCCTGGTGTATAATTGTACCATGTGTGTGTGTGTGTGTGTGGGTGTTTGTCCTGGTGTATAATTGTACCATGTGTGTGTGTGTGTGTGTGTCTTGTTTTTATGTTATATCTATATTTGCTATTCACATTTCAAATGAACACTGCTGCATTCCGGTAACACTATGTCGTAATTTGTTCTTTATAGGTCCACCGGGATAAAATAAACAGCAAATATGCAGTTTTCATTTCTTTTGGTTTGATCTCGGAAATGTACAAACAAGAACATATATTTTAAAATGTAGGTGACAAAACTTCCCCCCCCCCACTCCTTTGGAACAATCTACACCAATGTTCTATCCCTGGTCATCTGCCCATTTATGTGCACTCTCGTCCTTCTGTATGTCAAACAAGTGCCTACTTCATTTATATATATCTTATATCTTCGCATCAATAGTTGCAATAAACACATTTAAAACATTATCAAATGCTCTTTCTAAATCTACATAAACTGTTAGTGGACGTTAATAATGGAAATTATTTTCTGACTGAGAGACATTGCGTGTGACTGGTCTTCAGATGAATACACTACCGGACCAGCTTGCAGCGGAAGTATGAATTATTTTCCATCAGTGTTAATCATATATTACGTTAGTTTTCCTACACAGTTGAGAAAACACATAGGTCTGCAACCATTTGGGTCTGACCTGTCTTCGCTGTTTTTTTATAGCTGGGATTATCATTGCTTTTTGAATTGTTTTGGGGCACAATTCCAATTGTCAGGTACATTCATGGCTGTCATTTGGCTTTATATACATATAACGTTTATATTAGAACACACATACACACATATATTATATATCCTCTCGGAGTGCAAAGGGAGAAGAGAAAGGAAAATAGATGAATAACTAATATATACATACATATATACATACATATATGCATACATATATACATACACTGCGTGAATGACAACTCAAAAGTTACTTACTCCAGTTACTTCGTTATCAATGTATTTCTGAAAGAGATGATATCTTCGTAAATAGGAAAAACAGAAATGTAAAGACTGGCACAAATAATTATGCTTAAGAGGTGCTTTATTTGGTGATATTAGTCACTTACTTCAATGTTGGTGCTAGTATATTTAAACTGAAAGATATCACAAAATTCGTTGTGGTCACGTACGATGAATCGGAGACCTTATCAATTGACTGAGAGATATTTCGTCTCTCTGAGAAAGTTAGAAATATATGAATATATATTACCTGCAATCAAATATATATATATATATATATATATATATATATATATATATATATATATATATATATATATATACATATATATATATATATATATATATATATATATATAAATCCGCATTTTAAAAATTCATAAATATATAAACCTTCAGGATGTGGACGTCTGGGAGTCATTCAGGCGGGTCCACCTCCCCTAGAGTGTAAAACATTTAAATGACCATTAACTTGCTCAACGGGAATGTTGATAATGCCTACTGCTAGGAAGAAGTAAAGGCATCAACATGCACCAAGATGCGTAGATATGCGAAGCTGCTGCAAAGCTGATGATAATAGCATTTCGAAAAAAAAAGAAAAAAATGTGGTATGGTGACAGCTTTACGTAGTAATGGTCAAAATAAAAATCGACGTTTCGGCCAAGTAGGGCTTCATCTGGAATAACAAACAACAACACACAAATATATATAAGGATATGTAATATACATATATACATATATATATATTATATTTTATTTCCTTCCTTGAGTATCTAGCATACCGTCATGTACGTGGATTTGTTTACATATACTTATAAATATTTTTTGTGTCTTGTTGTTTGTTAAACTGCTGAAGGCCTACTCGACTGAAACGTCGATTTTTGTTTTATTCATTACCTCGTAAAGCTGTCACCATACCACTTTTTTCTTTTATATTTAGAATTGCTTGCTCCTGTTACGAAGATTTGCATAAAGATGTTTCTATTATTCATATATATACGTATATAAATATATATATATATATACATATATATATATATATATATATATATATATATATATATATATATATATATATATATATATATATATATATAAAGAGTTTCACTACACTTTATACATAGAAAACATTATAAAAAATAAGGTTATATTGAAAAAAAAATGTGCTTATAACGTCAACAGAAGAGACCCTGGATAAAAATAAAGAGGAAAGACCAAGAAAACTGACATAAATAACGGCAAAACGAGAAGTAATAAAGCCAAGAAACAGGAAGATTATACAGAGGTGAACAAAGAAGTGAGAAGATACATTCAAAGGGATGAGAGGAAATGTACAGATGAACTAGCTAAAGATGGAGAAGAAGCCTCAAATAAAGGGAATATACAAGAACTGTACAACGGCACAAAGAAATTTAGTAGCAAATACAAACAGATCAATGCCTTTATTGAAGAAAAGAAAGTAAATCTGCTTAGTAATATAAGGGAACAATACAGAGATGGAAAGAGCACTTTAAATAACTTTAAATAGAGCCGGCTCAAATAATTATCCCGATATACTACCAGCACAGAAGATTAGTTACACGTTAACTCTGGAAAACCAAGCAAAGAAGAAATAACGAAAGCCATCAAGAGATTAAAAAATGGAAAAGCCACAGGGCCAGATGAAATTCCTTCGAAAGCCATCAAAGCAGATATTAAGACCTCTACCAAGATATTACATGATCTATTGGATAAAGTTACGGAGAGGGAAGAAATAGATAGAGACTGGAAATAAGGTTACATGATTAAACTACAAAAGAAAGGAAGTTTACAGGAGTGCACAAATTATAAGGGGAGTATGCTATTATCAGTGCAGGAAAAATATTAAGCAGAATTATTCTAGAGAGACTGAAAGAGGCCACAGTGAAACATTCGAGAGATAACTAAACAGGTTTTAGGAAGAACAGATCATGTGCTGAGCAAATAACTACCCTGCATATAATAGTTGATGAGACTTTAGAACTACAGTCCCCACTTCATATCGGATTCATAGATTACGAAAAGGCTAGTTTAGACAGAGGAATGCTTTGGAAGTTGCTGAGTCATTACGAAGACCACATAAATATTATTAACCTGATGAAAACAAAGCATGAAGGAATGAAATGTAAGGTAGTGCATGAAGGACAGCTTACATAAGCATTTGAAATAAGAACAGGAGTAGGAAGGGATGCACTCTGTCTCCATTTATCTTTCTATTGTCATAAATTGGGTTATGAAAATAACTCAAAATTCACTGAATTGGAATTCAGTGGTCACTGACCAAGCAACTTGATGATTTAGACTTTTTTCTGATGTCATAGCTCTCCCATCATACAGATGCAGGATAATGTGAGCATACTTGATGAAAGATCTTAACAGCTAGGACTGAAAATTAATAGAGCTAAGACGAACATTATGAGAATTAATGCAGTTGTCAATAACCAAATAAAATTAGGAGAAACACCTCTACTAGATGTATAATCTTACATATGTCTGGGTAGTAATATAGATAAAGAGGGAGCAACAGAAAATGATACCAAAATAAGGATATCAAAAGCAAGATGAGCTTTTGTTGCACTGGGAAATACATGAAAGACCAAATAAATTAGGTCAACATTTTCAACTCTAATGTTAAGTCAGTCCTATTATATTGCTATGAAATATGGAGAAAAACAAAATTGACAATCATGAAGATACAGACTTTCATTATTGAATGCTTACGCAGAATAAAAGGATGGAAATGGCAGGACAAAATCACTAACTTAGAATTATGGAAATGTACCAGTCAAATACCAGAATATAAAGAGATACAGCGAAGACGATGGCGCTGGATAGGACACACTGCTGAAGCCAACTGAGAGTATTACACAACAGGCCCTATTTTTGGAAACCCCAGGGGAAAAGACAAAGATGAAGACCAAGGAATTCTCGGAGAAGACATATAAAAGCAGAGAAGATTATGATTGGGAAGACATGGAATGATCTTAAAAGAATGGCAAGAAACAGAACGACTTGGAAAGTGTTTGTTGAAGACATATGCTCCACAGGGAGCTGAAAGTGTTTGTTGAAGACCTATGCTCCACAGGGAGCTGAAAGTGTTTGTTGAAGATCTATGCTCCACAGGGAGCTGAAAGTGTTTGTTGAAGATCTATGCTCCACAGGGAGCTGAAAGTGTTTGTTGAAGACCTATGCTCCACAGGGAGCTGAAAGTGTTTGTTGAAGACCTATGCTCCACAGGGAGCTGAAAGTGTTTGTTGAAGACCTATGCTCCACAGGAAGCTGAAAGTGTTTGTTGAAGACCTATGCTCCACAGGGAGCTGAAAGTGTTTGTTGAAGACCTATGCTCCACAGGAAGCTGAAAGTGTTTGTTGAAGACCTATGCTCCACAGGAAGCTGAAAGTGTTTGTTGAAGACCTATGCTCCACAGGGAGCTGAAAGTGTTTGTTGAAGACCTATGCTCCACAGGGAGCTGAAAGTGTTTGTTGAAGACATATGCTCCACAGGAAGCTGAAAGTGTTTGTTGAAGACCTATGCTCCACAGGGAGCTGAAAGTGTTTGTTGAAGACCTATGCTCCACAGGGAGCTGAAAGTGTTGTTGAAGACCTATGATCCACAGGGAGCTGAAAGTGTTTGTTGAAGACCTATGCTCCACAGGGAGCTGAAAGTGTTTGTTGAAGACCTATGCTCCACAGGGAGCTGAAAGTGTTTGTTGAAGACCTATGCTCCACAGGGAGCTGAAAGTGTTTGTTGAAGACCTATGCTCCACAGGGAGCTGAAAGTGTTTGTTGAAGACCTATGCTCCACAGGGAGCTGAAAGTGTTTGTTGAAGACCTATGCTCCACAGGGAGCTGAAAGTGTTTGTTGAAGACCTATGCTCCACAGGGAGCTGAAAGTGTTTGTTGAAGACCTATGCTCCACAGGGAGCTGAAAGTGTTTGTTGAAGACCTATGCTCCACAGGGAGCTGAAAGTGTTTGTTGAAGACCTATGCTCCACAGGGAGCTGAAAGTGTTTGTTGAAGACCTATGCTCCACAGGGAGCTGAAAGTGTTTGTTGAAGACCTATGCTCCACAGGGAGCTGAAAGTGTTTGTTGAAGACCTATGTTCCACAGGGAGCTGAAAGTGTTTGTTGAAGACCTATGCTCCACAGGGAGCTGAAAGTGTTTGTTGAAGACCTATGCTCCACAGGGAGCTGAAAGTGTTTGTTGAAGACCTATGCTCCACAGGGAGCTGAAAGTGTTTGTTGAAGACCTATGCTCCACTGGGAGCTGAAAGTGTTTGTTGAAGACCTATGCTCCACAGGGAGCTGAAAGTGTTTGTTGAAGACCTATGCTCCACAGGGAGCTGAAAGTGTTTGTTGAAGACCTATGCTCCACAGGGAGCTGAAAGTGTTTGTTGAAGACCTATGCTCCACTGGGAGCTGAAAGTGTTTGTTGAAGACCTATGCTCCACAGGGAGCTGAAAGTGTTTGTTGAAGACCTATGCTCCACAGGGAGCTGAAAGTGTTTGTTGAAGACCTATGCTCCACTGGGAGCTGAAAGTGTTTGTTGAAGACCTATGCTCCACAGGGAGCTGAAAGTGTTTGTTGAAGACCTATGCTCCACAGGGAGCTGAAAGTGTTTGTTGAAGACCTATGCTCCACAGGGAGCTGAAAGTGTTTGTTGAAGACCTATGCTCCACTGGGAGCTGAAAGTGTTTGTTGAAGACCTATGCTCCACAGGGAGCTGAAAGTGTTTGTTGAAGACCTATGCTCCACAGGGAGCTGAAAGTGTTTGTTGAAGACCTATGCTCCACAGGGAGCTGAAAGTGTTTGTTGAAGACCTATGCTCCACAGGGAGCTGAAAGTGTTTGTTGAAGACCTATGCTCCACAGGGAGCTGAAAGTGTTTGTTGAAGACCTATGCTCCACAGGGAGCTGAAAGTGTTTGTTGAAGACCTATGCTCCACAGGGAGCTGAAAGTGTTTGTTGAAGACCTATGCTCCACAGGGAGCTGAAAGTGTTTGTTGAAGACCTATGCTCCACAGGGAGCTGGAAGGTAGAAGAAGAAGTCTTGTCGTCCATTCAGTAAGCGTGTTAGTGAGACACATACACATACACATACACATACACATACACATACATTATATACTGATACTAAGAGATCTTGAATATCTAAATGATAAACACTAACTAGGAACATCCACTATATGACAGACTAACTGGAGATAAGTGTTATAGGTTAATGAGAGTTAAATCGTGAATAGACAAGCTGTGGATATTATTAAATCGATCTGCGAGCTATCTAATGTTATTCTTGGGACAGGATATGTTCCATTAAAACTTAAAACTAACGTATCTAGCGCATTAGCTATAGGGTGCATAGAACATAACACTATTGCATGTAACACAGAATTGGAATTCACTCATTTGTGAAAAATGAAGTGATATGAACGTGCAGTCTACAAAGAAAGTGCTGTGTTACACCAACATCAGAGTGCTAGCACATTCACTGACCGATACAATGGCAGAGATATTGGCGAGGATAAAGAAGCCTACACCACGACAACCAGCAGTTTAACGATAGAAGTAATGGCATTGACGAAGAAATTTGATTGGCTGGAGACTGTAGAAAGCACTACTGTGTGTGTGTACGTGTGTGTGTGTGTACGTGTGTGCGCGCGTGTGTCTGTGTACGTGTGTGTGTGCGTGCGTGTGTGTATGCTGAGTAACTCAATGAACATGATCCGCAAAATGCAGTCAGGCATAATTTGATGCCAATGGTGTGGTTCAATCTAGAGATCTAATATATTCGTAGGTTCATCATACAAGATGGCTCCGCTACAAATTTCACCAGAAATGGAGGAGGTGTGTTCCTGAAGCTGGAAAACCAGGAAGAGATCACCAAGTCAATAGCTACCAGGAAATTCTCAAACAACTATCAAGCAGAATCTGAAGCCATCAATTACGCTGCAAAACTGGCTATCCAACACAAAATTAACATGCACAAGAAAACGGTGATACTAGCTGATGCTTTGTCAGTCCTAACATCATCATCATCATGTACCCTGCCGGTTGGCGTAGGCGATCATGTCCCTCCACAATCTTCTATCTACAGTGCATCGTATCAGTTCTGTTGTTGACTGTTTTCCATGCCATGACACCAAGCTATCCAGTATTTTCTCTCTTTGTCTCCCTTTTATTTGCCAGTTGTAACCAAGTATTCCAACTTTCCTCTTCTCATGATGCACCCAAAAAATGTTGATTGCTTCTTTCTGATGTTTTTTAAGAGCTCCCTTTTTGTGTTGACCTCTTTGAGATCTTCCTCATTGGTCTTTTTATCTGTCCAGGGAACTTTCAACATTCTTTTGAGAAATCCCATCTCTGTGGCCTCTAACCGTCTTTTCATTTGTTTGTCTACTGTCCATGATTCGCTTCCATAGGTCAGAATTGGTTCTATATAGCACTGATGAACTCTCTTTCTCATTTTTATTGACATTGATTTATTGCATAAGATATTTTTCATTTTCTTAAATGCTATTTTGGCCTGAGCTATTCTGCTTTTTATTTATGTGGTGCATCTCCCATCTGATGTAATTATTGTGCCCAAGTATTTGAAACGTTGCACTTGTTTTAGATTTGTCTCGTTTATTTTTATGCTGCATGATGGTGATGATTGTTTCTTCGATATAACCATTACTTCTGTTTTCTTACTATTCAGACTGAGACCTTTGTTGTTGCTTTCTTCTACTATTATGTCTATCATTTCTTGTAGTTCGTTCTCTGTCTCTGCTATTAAGACTGTGTCATCCGCATATCGCAAATTATTTATGTTGTGACCGTTGACTTCAATTCCTTTTTTGTCTACTATTGATCTCATAATATATTCGCTGTAAAGTGAAAACAAGTCCGGTGACAGAACACAACCTTGTCTGACTTCTTGTTTTATATATTGGAATTTTCCTGTTTGGTTGTTAATTCGTATAGCTGCTGTTTGTTGCCAGTACATGTTTTTTTATGATTCGCAGATCCTTGCCATCAATGTTCAATTTCTCCAGCATATTGATTATTTCCACATGCTTTACTTTGTCAAATGCTTTCGTGTAGTCTATAAAGCACATATAGAGATCTTTCTTTACCTCTATAGATCTTTCTATCAATGTCCTTAAGATGTATATTGCGTTGTTGATGCCCTTTCCTTCTACAAATCCACATTGTTCCTCACTTATTTCTGGTTTTATTTTGTTCCTTACACGTCTCATGATTATTCTTAGTAATATTTTAGTCATATGGCTCATGAGACTAATAGTGCGATGGTCTTCACAATCAGTGGCGCCTGACTTCTTCGGTATGGCTACAAAGATAGATTTTAGTAGATCCTCGGGTATGTGTCAAGTGCTATATATGTCATTGAGTAATTTTGTTATGACTTGTACTCCCAACTCTCCTAATGCATTTATCTCTTCGATTGTTATATTGTCAGGACCTGGAGCTTTGCCTCTTTTCATGTGTTGAATTGCGTTCTCCACTTCACTCTGCATTATTGGTGGTCCTGTGTCTTCATTTGAATTGTTTAATTCTGGTCTTTCATCATCATAGAGTTGACTGATATATTCTGTCCATCTTTCCATTGTCTTCTCCTGTCCCATTATTATATTTCCTTCCTTTGATTTCACACATCCTGAAACTTTTACTTCTTTTCTTCCTATTAATTCATTTAACTGATTGTGCATAAATGTTGGGTCTTTCTTTTGTTGTTTTTCCATTTCTTCACATTTCTGTTTTAACCATCCTTCCTTTGCTTTTCTGCACTTGTTTTGGATCTCTTTGTGCAATATTTTGTATGTCCGTTCTTCTTTCTTATGTTTTCTTCTTTTGTCCATTAGTTGTAATATTTCTTCTGTCATCCATTTCTTTTTATTGATTCTTTTAGTCACTGGTATTACTTCTTTTGATGTTTGCTGAATCGATTGTTTGAGCATTTCCCACTGCTCCTGGATGTCCTGTATTTTCTCAATAGCATTATATCTATTTTGTACTATCATGCTGTACTTATCACTCATCTGTTTATCTACTCTTAGCATATCTAGTTCTAATTTTATATTTCTTGGTGATTTCTGTGCCTTCCGCAGTTTTATTCTTATCTTTCCAACTACTGGTACATGGTCACTATTACAATCTGCTCCTGGCCTTGTTTTAACATACGTTAGCCCATTCCTAAATCTTCTCTGTACCAGTATAAAATCAATTTGATTGTGTACTTTTTTGTCTGGGCTTTGCCATGTCCATAGTCGCCTAGGGTGTTGTTTGAACCAGGTGTTACCTATAATCATTTCATGTGTCTTTGCCCAATCTATCAATCTATCCCCTCTGTCATTCGTCTCGCCAATGCCATGCCCCCCAGTCACATTTTGCACTTTAGCTGTTCCTACCTTTGCATTGAAATCCCCTAATACAACAGTTATTTCATGGGATTTACACTGTTCCATGGCTGCCTCTAGCTCCTCGTAAAAAGTGTCAATGTCTTCTTCTTCGCTATTACTTGTTGGTGCATAAACTTGAATTATGTTGATATCCATTGGTCTGCCACTCAATTTTACTAGCAGAATTATGTCTGATACTGGCCAAAATCCTTTCACTGTTTTGCTTCTTTCTCTATCTAACATGATGCCTACTCCTCCTTCGTGTGTAGTTCCCCCAGAGTAAATTACATTTCCACTGTCGCGTTGTAATAACCCTGCCCCTGTCCATCTCATTTCACATAGTCCCAAGATGTTCAATTTCATTCTCTTCATTTCTTGACTGATGTTTCCTAACTAGATGACTTGAGAACAACCCTAGACTAACTATGCATTAACTTCCAGAGAGAGGCCATCCAGTGAATACCATCACAGTGTAATATACACGGAAACGAATGCGCAGACACATTAGCTAAAGAGGGATGGGGATTACCACATGAGAACCATCTGGTCAGCTACGATGAAGCCAAATCCATCATCACAGGCCAGTTTCATGAAAAATGGAAACGAGAACACCCAAAGTATGACGAGAGGGATGGATACCTCCAACTATCAAGGAGGGATCACGTCATCCTACATTGCCTACGCACTGGCCACAGCAGAATGAGAAACCATATGTTCACCAAACTTTAAATATGTACTACCAGCCAATGTCACTGCATACTGGACAACATGGCAACAAAACATAGTCTACAGGATTGTCCCCAGTACAGAGACCTGAGAAGTACATTGTGGACCACACCCACTTCCCTGGAAGAGAAAATATAGGGAGAAATCGAATCACTTAAACAGACAGCTGCCTTCATGAGAGAATCCGGAATCCTACTCTGAAAGAGTCATGATCGCAGAAGTAGAAGAGGCAGGATCAACATAATGTATGTCCCAACCACGCTGGCAACAACATACGAGCCAATGGACCAGACAGATGTTATTAACAATCTACGAGAGACGGACCAAACAAAGTACTTTAACAATGGATTGGACAAATATAATAAACAAACTACGAGAGATGGGTCGAACAAATGACTTTAGCAGAAATACAAATGAATGGCTATATAATCGGTGTGATATCTGAGTGAAAGCCGAACTGAAAAAAAAAAAAAAACATTGTTTGTGTGTGCTTGTGAACATTTTGAGGAGAGGAGAGGATCACCTATGGATGTGTCTGGAGTGATGTGATAATGATTATAATTTAACATAACATAGCATATCGTATGCTGCTGCGTCCAAAAGTTGTCGTCAATATAAAAAATGTGGAAGAAAGTTGTATGCATTTCAAGACGTGTGAACTCTCAAATTAATGTGCCAAAATATACCACCAGTGATAGTCACAAGAACCTTCTCTGCTCATCAGTTTAATCATGACTGTAGCTGATTTTCATCACACTGCAACATTCGATTTTGAAATTGTTATCCTTGGGGTGTTGTAAAAGGTTGCACTTCAATCTGTAGACAACTGTTCAAAGTATTAACTTTGTTGCTTGATCTTTTCTGTTAACCTGGCTGTAATCATCGACAGTTCTGTAATCAGTTTGCTCACGGATGTTTTTTTTTCGGCTCCTCATAAACTGTCCTTGTAACTGGATGTTTTAAAATTTGTGTTGTTTGTGTCTTCTTTTGTCGTCACGTAGTTCGCATCGTTTCTAGGAATACCTCAGTCAGATGAAACCCATGAACCTGCAATTCTGGCACAGTATGTTTGTGCATTTCTCTTAGATCATTCCTGACTTTCTTCGTCAGTGCAGTAGCTACTGCTGGAGCATCCATGAAGATTACAATCTTTGTCTTCGATTGTTTCCTCCTTCAAGATACTTCCAGCTGCAGCTTTCAAAGCTTCTGCCTTGATTTAAGTTCAATGGGTATTATCATGCTGCAATAGATAATAAGTGTTATATGTTTACGACACATGAAAATTCGTGATCCTCCATTTTCTTGTTCATTGTTTGCTGATCCGTTTATGTATTCCTGTGTCTATGAACAGTTTGGGGCGTGCATTTATCAATGTATCGCAGTGTTATTCATATTATCTCTGTTCTAGATTCTTAATGTGTTTATATAACATGGAGTCTGTTGATCTTTACATTTTTTTTTACCTATCCAGAAATATATAAACTAGTTCTGGTCTCACTCGCACCATGTAAAGCTTCTTTAGCATAACTCTCACCTGCACAGTAAGTTTTGTTACTCAATATTTTTATAACAAGCATTAATTAACTTGATTGTTGTCTAATTCAAATATTTAACTAAGCAGATAGGTGCACACTTTTCGCAATGAGACATTGACCTGTTGCATTCGAGTACTTGCTGTGACAATGTATAATTCAAAAACCACTGAACTAAGTTGATGATAAAGATATAGTTATAACCAATATTTGTGGTGCCCTTGTAATGCCTTGAGTGTAAATAAATTTAATAATTGTTATGACAACACTAGCTGGGTAAGGTCTGACTCTAAAAGTTATGTTTTCTGCTGGTCGGCCCACTTTCATTCGGGCTCATCTGTTTTTAAGTTAGCCACTAACCTATTTATACTTTCGCCTTTATGAATAGTAGCACAGAATGAGAAAAATATCAGACTATATAATGTGACTTAAAAAATAAATCTTAATTGTTCCCTCAATTGTTCCAGTTGTTACAATATATTCCAGTTGTTCTCTTCTCATTACATGGCCAAAAAATGATGATTGTCTCTTCCTAATATTGGAAATTAGTTTTCTTTTAGCTTTGACCTCTTTGAGAGCGTTTTCATTACTCTTCTTAGCTGCCCATGGTACTCTCAACATTCTTCTGTAAAACCACATTTCTACAGACTCCAGTGATTTTCTTGTCTGCTGTCCTATTGTCTATGGTTCGCATCTATATGTTAAGACTATTAACATAATATAATACATGAAAATTAAGAGCAAAGAAGTCTTGTTGGTGCAATCGGGTGACGCGCTAGGCAGCAAAACGAGAGGTTGGTGGTTAAAACTCACCCCGGTGTATTTTTTTTTTTGGAGCCGCGATAGCTCAGTGGTTAGTGAACTGGATTGCAAAGAACAAGACGTAGGGTTCGATCCCAGGTTATCCGGATCCGTAACCGGTTCACCAAGTCTTTAATTGGTAACGAATATTTTTTTGTGGAAAAGTAAAGCGGCACGGGCGTAAAACCTACCACTTACTCCAAAAGTCTTGTGGCGAAGGTCTGTAAAATGTATGGTCACTAACACCATATTCCCTATACGCCACTTGGCGTGACAGGGGTATTTTATTTTGACTTTTTTTTTTTTAAAATATGAAGCAGGATTAAAAAGACACCGAAACATTGTGTTTAGAAATCTGAAATATGTGTATACATATATCTATCTATCTATTGACCTTTCGAGCCGTAGCCGGCCCATATGGCGTAGACCAAGAGAGGGCTCCTAAGAGGTTACTCATTCTCTTATCTATTTTTTTTCTAGCAGTTTTCAATTCTTTTAAATATATTTTATCAAATCTCGCTATTTGTCTCTGTTCTGTGCAAGTAGATCTATCTCATTGAGGGAGCCGATTCCTGCTGCTCTTGCCTTTCTCATCAATGTTATTCTCAGTGTCTCTCTGGGTCTTTCGATTTTCCTCTTACCTGTCGTTTCCCACATGAGGATACATATATATCTATCTCTATCTATATATTGTCCTTTCGAGCCGAAGACGGCACATAGGGCAGAACCACAATCTCAAAAACAGAAACCTTGCGTGCCAAAATGGCACATATTGCAGAGATCACTGCTCTAAAATCTATGGCTCTGTTTCCATAACAATACTTTTTACAATGACAGCTTGTCAAGCCATCGATCAACCTCCTTAGTCGCCTCTTACGACATGCCTGGAAGGTCACAGTGTCACTATTCTTTACCTCCCTCATAATGAGGCCCCGGTAACACACGGGATACATATATATACACATATTTAATTATTAAAGGAATGCTTTTGATATGTCAAGGCGGGTGACTACAGTAAGATATTCAGCAGGCAATTCTAAACATTTCACCATTAACTCCGGAGTAAGACAAGGCTGCGTTCTTTTCCCTTTACTTTTCATCACATATATGGACAATATATGCAAATTAGCTTTCCCAATCAAAGGAAGTATACTAACAAGGATGATAACAAGCAATAGCACAAAAGAGAACAAAATATACGTACCAGAAAACAGCAGAAGAGAGGAAAAGATAAATGAAATAATATTTGTAGACGACCAAGTTCTGATACATGAAACAACTGAGGACCTGCAAGAACATGTCAACAGGCTAAACAACACTTGTAAACAATACAACATGAAGATCAATATAAACAAAACCGAAGTAATGGCAATAGCGAGAAAGAAAGACAAACTAAACATCATAATAGATAATACAACTCTGAAGCAAGTAGACAATTTTAAATATCTGGTTAGCACTTTAACACAAGACAATAACCAAGAAACAGAGATAGATATAAGGTGTAACAAAGCATGAGAAGATATAGGCCAAGTATATACACTATTGAAAAACAAAGCAATAACTACGGAAGCAAAAAGGGCAATATACAAATCAATTTTACTACCAACTCTGAGTTACCAGTGCCAGAATTGGAAGCTGGAGTCTAGAACAATAAGAAAGATAACGACCGCCGAAATGAAATGTGTCAGAAGAATGACAGGAAACAGCTTAAGAGACAGAGTAAGAAACACTGACCTGAGGAAGAAACTCGAAATTTAACCAGCCATCGAATACATAACGAAACAACAGACAAATTGGTTCTGCCTCATAACAAGACCAAAAGAACTAACAATGACTCAAAGAGCCATAAACAAACGCTATGAAAACGCCAGATTACGAGGAAGACCGAGAAAGAGATGGATAAAGGGAATACCTGCGTCAATAGGAGGGATAACACCAGAAGAGGCCAACAGAAGAACAAAGAATCGCAGATTTTATTTCCCTTCGACGCCAACGGCAATGGAGGAGGGATAGAAGAAGAAAAAATAAGAAGGTGGGTGACATTTCAATACAGCTTGTAGAGGTATGGTACCAGTGATGGCCAAAAGATCATTCCCTGTTTGGCATGACTAGCAGATTTATTTATTTATTTTTGAAGTTCTTGCCCGTGAGTGCTGCAATGGTAGTACTTCAATGTAGTTTCGTCTGTTGCAAGGTATGCAATGTGTTGCTTGTTTCTATATGTCAACCTGGTTGCAATCATTGCGTTCTAATAGCTCGGGTCTTCTACATTCTACCTGACCTTGAATTTTGTTTCTAACAAACCTCTTCTATTTCTCACAAGTTATCCTTGTGTCTGGCTGGTGTAATTTTCCAACTTTCTTTTGTCATCCTGTATGTCTCATCGTTTCCTGGAATACTGCAGTGAGATTGAATTTGATGAATCACAGGTCTTTATCACTGTCAGAGCTGTTGAGCTTTCCCCTTAGAACATTCCGGTCTTGCTTTCCGTTACTCCTCAGTGCAAACAATACTGACAGAGCATATATGAGTAATAGAAACAACTCCGTCTACATAATAGTGTCTGCTGTAGTATGTCATGTTTTTTATTTTAATTTCAGAGCTTCCGGCGTTACATTAAATTTGTTAGGAATCTTTCAAGTTTCAAAAGAGGTTTCTCTGTTCCCCAATATTGAGGCATAAACAGAACATCAACATAACTACAGAAGGCGGCCAGCTAAATCAAGTAGAGGAATTCAAATACCTAGGGAGTTAGCTGACAAACGACAATTCACAAACAGCAGAGATAGACTCAGAATGCATCAATGCTTGTCAAATCATTGAACAATTATCACCACTATTGTCCAACAAAGAAATAACTCTGGAGGCAAAACGGGCACTTTACAAAACAATCCACATCCCAACGCTGTGCTACCAGTGCCAGTCATGGACCTTAGATGAAGGACCATAACAAAAATAACTTCTATTGAGATGAAATGTGTTAGACGAACGACACGAAACAGCCTGAGAGACACGATCAGAAATGAAGAACTGAGGAAAAAGCTAGGAATAATCCCCGCCCATAGAAGATATAAAGAAACAACAGATAACAATGGTTTGGCCACGTGACAAGGCAGAGATAGTGATCATAACTCAACACAGTGAACCCTCCATAAACATTGCGAGAGAACAAAAGATACAAGGGTCGACCACTAAACATATGTAACGATGGAATATTACACGCACTAGAAATATAACAGCAGCTGAGGCGAACAGAAGAGCAAAATACGGCACATTATAACTGCCCTCGACGCTGAAAAGCAAATGAGGAAAGAAAGAAGAAATAAGAAGAATTTTTTTAAATTATACTTAACGATTATTCGCAATTCAATTAAGTACCTGCTGAAAAAAAAACGATCAATACAGTTTAATGTACAACTAGACATATGTAAAGTTCAATATCAAACCCAACATGTTACTATTCATTTTTTTCACATGAAAATAAACGTCAATGAAATATGTTCATGAACTATTGAAATGATTTTACTTACTGCTGTTACTTCGCTACCGGGTAATCTCTGTAAGGGATAACGTCACTTCTTAAAATTAAAAAAAGGAAACTGTAATACTGGTACTAATAAATATCATTAAGATTGGTAGTAAAATATATTATATGTGCAAAATAACACTGATTTTAAGTATATGTTGATATATAATGAATTAGCATTTAGGAGATTGTTACTATTCGTGAATGTCCAGGTAATACAAATTCACTTACTTCAATTTTGCTGATAGTAAGTTCAGACTGAAATAGTATACAATATTTTTAATGCGAAAATGAAAACAAAGCAGGACAAGTACAAGAAATCGAAATAAAGACACCCAAAATATATTTGTCACTGTGGAAAACGTTTATGTATGTATACACATAACATCCCAATTTAATATAAACTTATATATACATATGAGTGTATTTATATGTGCGCATGCATAATATATAATTATAACGGACAGGTCGGTTGCATTCACTTTCGGTGAGGCTACGTCTTACGTCTTTCGAACCCTAACTCTTTTCCTTTGTAGTCCAATTCACTAACCACTGAGCTATCGCGGCTCCCTCCTATCACCATGGTTTGTCAGATTGTTTTTTTTAATCCTTGCAAACATTTGCCGTGCTCGTTGTCTAGTTCCTTAATTCTGAGTTTCTCACCCCAATTGACAGCCAACAGTTATGTCTCTATATTGTGGGTGCTTGTCCTGGTGTATAATTGTAACATGTGTGTGTGTGTGTGTGTGTGTGTGTTTGTCGTGGTGTATAATTGTAGAATGAGTGAATCAAATCAGAGGAAGAGGTATGTTTACAGCACTCGGAAAATGACAAATAATCAACAACAGAAAAAAATATGAACCAAGGCAGGATCGAACCCGTACTCAGTGGCACAGCGCCTTGCCACGAAAAGCCAAACGCTTAGGAACACTGCCGCTCAGCTAACTAAAAAATTTGCTTCGTAGGCAATGTCCTTTCGCGAAGGCTTTCCCATGATTATAGCATAAGGCTGGGATCACAGCTCGGAAAATATTTTTCCTGTTAAGACAAGTATCTCCCGGATAGGGTAGGGCTGAATACTTGCGTTGCAGACAAACATTTAGGACGAAACAGCACGAATAGTAGTTTCCAGTGGTTTAGGCTGGAGACAAATAATAATAAATGAATATTATTATAGAGGGAAACTTCCGGGGCGATAATCAGTGAATCAATTCAGAGGAACAGGTATGTTTACAGCACTCGGAAAAATGACAAATAATCAACAACAGAAAAAAATATGGACCAGGGCAGGATCGAACTCGTACTCAGTGGCACAGCGCCTTGCCACGAAAAGCCAAACGCTTAGGAACAATGCCACTCAGCTAACTAAAACATTTGCTTCGTAGGCAATGTCCTTTCGCGAAGGCTTTCATATGACTATAGAATAAGGCTGCGATCACAGCTCGGAAAATATATATGTATAATTGTACCATGTGTGTGTGTATGTGTGTGTGTGTGTGTGTGTGTGTGTGTGTGTGTGTGTTGTTTTTATGTTATATCTCTATTTGGTATTCACATTTCAAATGAACACTGCTGCATTCCGGTAACACTATGTTGTAATATGTTCTTCATAGGACCACCGAGATAAAATAAACAGCAAATATTCAGTTTTCATTTCTTGTTGGTATGATCTCGGAAATGTACAAACAAGAACATATTTAAAAATGTTGGTGAAGAAACTCCCCCCCCCCCCCCCTTTTCCTCCTTTGGAACAATCTACACCAATGTTTTATCATTTGTCATCTGCCCATTTATGTGCACTCTCGTCCTTCTGTATGTCAAACAAGTGCCTACTTCATTTATATATATCTTATCTCTTCGCATCTTTAGTTGCAATAAACACATTAAAAACATTACCAAATGATCTTTCTAAATCTACATAAACTGTTAGTGGTCGTTGGTAATGGAAATTATTTTCTGACTGAGAGACATTGCGTGTGACCTGGTCTTCAGATGAATACACTACCGGACCAGCTTGCAGCGGAAGTATGAGTTATTTTCCATCAGTGTTAATCATATATTGCGTTAGTTTTCCTACACAGTTGAGAAAACTCATAGGTCTGCAACCATTTGGGTCTGAACTGTCTTTCGCTGTTTTTTTATAGCTGGGATTATCATTGCTTTTTGAATTGTTTGGGGGGCACAGTTCCAGTTTGTCAGGTACATTCATGGCGGTCATTTGGCTTTATATACATATACCGCTTATATTAGAACACACATACACACATATATTATATATCTTCTCGGAGTGCAAAGGGAGAAGAGGAAGGAGAATAGATGAATAACTAATATATACATACATATATACATACATATATACATACATATATATATATATATACCAGTGTGAATGATAACTCAAAAGTTACTTACTCCAGTTACTTCGTTATCAGTGTATTTTTGAAAGAGATGATATCTTCGTAAATAGGAAACACAGAAATGTAAAGACTGGCACAATTAATTATGCTTAAGATGGTACTTTATTTGGTGATATTAGTCACTTACTTCAATGTTGGTGCTAGTATCTTTAAACTGAAAGATATCACAAAATGTCGTTGTGGTCACGTACGATGAATCGGAGACCTTATCAATTGACTGAGAGATATTTCGTCTCTCTGAGAAGGTTAGAAATGTATGAATATATATTTACCTGCAATCAAATATATATATATATACATATATATAAATATGAAAAAAAGTTCATATATATAATATTTTATACATATATAAATATATATATATATATATATATATATATATATATATATATATATATATATATATATATACGCATATAAAAGTTCATATATATATGAAAATATATATAATATATGATATATATATATATATATATTTTTTTTTAATAGACCCGGCTCAAATAATTCTCCCGATATACTACCAGCAGAAGATTAAGATTAGTTACTCGTTAACTGTGGAAAACCAAGCAAAGGGAAATAGTGAAAGCCATCAAGGTATTAAAAAATGGAAAAGCCACAGGGCCAGATGAAATTCCTTCGAAAGCCATCAAAGCAGATATTAACACCTCTATCAAGATATTACATGATCTATTGTATAATGTTACGGAGAGGGAAGAAATACATAAAGACTGGAAATAAGGTTATATGATTAAACTACAAAAGAAAGGAAGTTTACAGGAGTGCACAAATTATATTGGAAGTATGCTATTATCAGTGCAGGAAAAATATTAAGCAGAATTATTCTAGAGAGACTGAAAGAGGCCACAGAGAAACATTCGAGAGATAAAAAAACAGGTTTTAGGAAGAACAGATCATGTGCTGAGCAAATAACTACCCTGCATATAATAGTTGAAGAGACTTTAGAACTACAGTCCCCACTTCATATCGGATTCATAGATTACGAAAAGGCATTTGATAGTTTAGACAGAGGAATGCTTTGGAAGTTGCTGAGTCATTACGAAGACCCCATAAATATTATTAACCTGATGAAATCAATGTATGAAGGAATTAAATGTAAGGTAGTGCATGAAGGACAGATTACATAAGCATTTGAAATAAGAACAGGAGTAAGACAGGGATGCCTTTTGTCTCCATTTATCTTTCTATTGTCCATAAATTGGGTTATGAAAATAACTCAAAACAACTGAATTGGAATTCAGTGGTCACTGACCAAGCAACTTGATGATTTAGACTTTTTTTCTGATGGCATAGCTCTCCCATCATACAGATGCAGATAATGTGAGCATACTTGATGAAAGATCTTAACAGCTAGGACTGAAAATTAATAGAGATAAGACCAACATTATGAGAATTAATGCAGTTGTCAATAACCAAATAAAATTAGGAGAAACACGTCTACTAGATGTATAATCTTACATATGTATGGGTAGTAATATAGATAAAGAGGGAGCAACAGAAAATGATACCAAAATAAGGATATCAAAAGCAAGATGAGCTCTTGTTGCACTGGGAAACACATGGAAGACCAAATAAATTAGGTCAACATTTTCAACTCTAATGTTAAGTCAGTCCTATTATATTGCTATGAAATATGGAGAACAACAAAATTGACAATCATGAAGATACAGACTTTCATTATTGAATGCTTACGCAGAATAAAAGGATGGAAATGGCAGGACAAAATCACTAACTTAGAATTATGGAAATGTACCAGTCAAATACCAGAATATAAAGAGATACAGCGAAGACGATGGCGCTGGATAGGACACACTGCTGAAGCCAACTGAGAGTATTACACAACAGGCCCTCCTTTTGAAATCCCCAGGGGAAAAGACAAAGAGGAAGACCAAGGAATTCTCGGAGAAGACATATAAAAGCAGAGAAGAATATGATTGGGAAGACATGGAATGATCTTAAAAGAATGGCAAGAAACAGAACGACTTGGAAAGTGTTTGTTGAAGACCTATGCTCCACAGGGAGCTGAAAGTGTTTGTTGAAGACCTATGCTCCACAGGAAGCTGAAAGTGTTTGTTGAAGACCTATGCTCCACAGGAAGCTGAAAGTGTTTGTTGAAGACCTATGCTCCACAGGGAGCTGAAAGTGTTTGTTGAAGACCTATGCTCCACAGGGAGCTGAAAGTGTTTGTTGAAGACCTATGCTCCACAGGGAGCTGAAAGTGTTTGTTGAAGACCTATGCTCCACAGGGAGCTGAAAGTGTTTGTTGAAGACCTATGCTCCACAGGAAGCTGAAAGTGTTTGTTGAAGACCTATGCTCCACAGGGAGCTGAAAGTGTTTGTTGAAGACCTATGCTCCACAGGGAGCTGAAAGTGTTTGTTGAAGACCTATGCTCCACAGGGAGCTGAAAGTGTTTGTTGAAGACCTATGCTCCACAGGGAGCTGAAAGTGTTTGTTGAAGATCTATGCTCCACAGGGAGCTGAAAGTGTTTGTTGAAGACCTATGCTCCACAGGAAGCTGAAAGTGTTTGTTGAAGATCTATGCTCCACAGGGAGCTGAAAGTGTTTGTTGAAGACCTATGATCCACAGGAAGCTGAAAGTGTTTGTTGAAGACCTATGCTCCACAGGGAGCTGAAAGTGTTTGTTGAAGACCTATGCTCCACAGGGAGCTGAAAGTGTTTGTTGAAGACCTATGCTCCACAGGGAGCTGAAAGTGTTTGTTGAAGACCTATGCTCCACAGGGAGCTGAAAGTGTTTGTTGAAGACCTATGCTCCACAGGGAGCTGAAAGTGTTTGTTGAAGACCTATGCTCCACAGGGAGCTGAAAGTGTTTGTTGAAGACCTATGCTCCACAGGGAGCTGAAAGTGTTTGTTGAAGACCTATGCTCCACAGGGAGCTGAAAGTGTTTGTTGAAGACCTATGCTCCACAGGGAGCTGAAAGTGTTTGTTGAAGACCTATGCTCCACAGGGAGCTGAAAGTGTTTGTTGAAGACCTATGCTCCACAGGGAGCTGAAAGTGTTTGTTGAAGACCTATGCTCCACAGGGAGCTGAAAGTGTTTGTTGAAGACCTATGCTCCACAGGGAGCTGAAAGTGTTTGTTGAAGACCTATGCTCCACAGGGAGCTGAAAGTGTTTGTTGAAGACCTATGCTCCACAGGGAGCTGAAAGTGTTTGTTGAAGACCTATGCTCCACAGGGAGCTGAAAGTGTTTGTTGAAGACCTATGCTCCACAGGGAGCTGGAAGGTAGAAGAAGAAGTCTTGTCGTCCATTCAGTAAGCGTGTTAGTGAGACACATACACATACACATACACATACACATACACATACATTATATACTGATACTAAGAGATCTTGAATATCTAAATGATAAACACTAACTAGGAACATCCACTATATGCCAAACTAACTGGAGATAAGTGTTATAGGTTAATGAGAGTTAAATCGTGAATAGGCAAGCTGTGGATATTATTAAATCGATCTGCGAGCTATCTAATGTTATTCTTGGGACAGGATATGTTCCATTAAAACTTAAAACTAACGTATCTAGCGCATTAGATATAGGGTGCATAGAACATAACACTATTGCATGTGACACAGAATTGGAATTCACTCATTTGTGAAAAATGAAGTGATATGAACGTGCAGTCTACACAGAAAGTGCTGTGTTACACCAATATCAGTGTGCTAGGACATTCACTGACCGATACAATGGCAGAGATATTGGCGAGGATAAAGAAGCCTACACCACGACAACCAGCAGTTTAACGATAGAAGTAATGGCATTGACGAAGAAATTTGATTGGCTGGAGACTGTAGAAAGCACTACTGTGTGTGTGTGTGTACGTGTGTGCGCGCGTGTGTCTGTGTACGTGTGTGTGTGTGTGCGTGTGTGTATGCTGAGTAACTCAATGAACATGATCAGCAAAATGCAGTCAGGCATAATTTGATGCCAATGGTGTGGTTCAATCTAGAGATATAATATATTCGTAGGTTCATCATACAAGATGGCTCCGCTACAAATTTCACCAGAAATGGAGGAGGTGTGTTCCTGAAGCTGGAAAACCAGGAAGAGATCACCAAGTCAATAGCTACCAGGAAATTCTCAAACAACTATCAAGCAGAATCTGAAGCCATCAATTACGCTGCAAAACTAGCTATCCAACACAAAATTAACATGCACAAGAAAACGGTGATACTAGCTGATGCTTTGTCAGTCCTAACATCATCATCATCATGTACCCTGCCGGTTGGCGTAGGCGATCATGTCCCTCCACAATCTTCTATCTACAGTGCATCGTATCAGTTCTGTTGTTGACTGTTTTCCATGCCATGACACCAAGCTATCCAGTATTTTCTCTCTTTGTCTCCCTTTTATTTTGCCAGTTGTAACCAAGTATTCCAACTTTCCTCTTCTCATGATGCACCCAAAAAATGTTGATTGCTTCTTTCTGATGTTTTTTTAGAGCTCCCTTTTTGTGTTGACCTCTTTGAGATCTTCCTCATTGGTCTTTTTATCTGTCCAGGGAACTTTCAACATTCTTTTGAGAAATCCCATCTCTGTGGCCTCTAACCGTCTTTTCATTTGTTTGTCTACTGTCCATGATTCGCTTCCATAGGTCAGAATTGGTTCTATATAGCACTGATGAACTCTCTTTCTCATTTTTATTGACATTGATTTATTGCATAAGATATTTTTCATTTTCTTAAATGCTATTTTGGCCTGAGCTATTCTGCTTTTTATTTATGTGGTGCATCTCCCATCTGATGTAATTATTGTGCCCAAGTATTTGAAACGTTGCACTTGTTTTAGATTTGTCTCGTTTATTTTTATGCTGCATGATGGTGATGATTGTTTCTTCGATATAACCATTACTTCTGTTTTCTTACTATTCAGACTGAGACCTTTGTTGTTGCTTTCTTCTACTATTATGTCTATCATTTCTTGTAGTTCGTTCTCTGTCTCTGCTATTAAGACTGTGTCATCCGCATATCGCAAATTATTTATGTTGTGACCGTTGACTTCAATTCCTTTTTTGTCTACTATTGATCTCATAATATATTCGCTGTAAAGTGAAAACAAGTCCGGTGACAGAACACAACCTTGTCTGACTTCTTGTTTTATATATTGGAATTTTCCTGTTTGGTTGTTAATTCGTATAGCTGCTGTTTGTTGCCAGTACATGTTTTTTTATGATTCGCAGATCCTTGCCATCAATGTTCAATTTCTCCAGCATATTGATTATTTCCACATGCTTTACTTTGTCAAATGCTTTCGTGTAGTCTATAAAGCACATATAGAGATCTTTCTTTACCTCTATAGATCTTTCTATCAATGTCCTTAAGATGTATATTGCGTTGTTGATGCCCTTTCCTTCTACAAATCCACATTGTTCCTCACTTATTTCTGGTTTTATTTTGTTCCTTACACGTCTCATGATTATTCTTAGTAATATTTTAGTCATATGGCTCATGAGACTAATAGTGCGATGGTCTTCACAATCCTGTGGCGCCTGACTTCTTCGGTATGGCTACAAAGATAGATTTTAGTAGATCCTCGGGTATGTGTCAAGTGTTATATATGTTATTGAGTAATTTTGTTATGACTTGTACTCCCAACTCTCCTAATGCATTTATCTCTTCGATTGTTATATTGTCAGGACCTGGAGCTTTGCCTCTTTTCATGTGTTGAATTGCGTTCTCCAATTCACTCTGCATTATTGGTGGTCCTGTGTCTTCATTTGAATTGTTTAATTCTGGTCTTTCATCATCATAGAGTTGACTGATATATTCTGTCCATCTTTCCATTGTCTTCTCCTGTCCCATTATTATATTTCCTTCCTTTGATTTCACACATCCTGAAACTTTTACTTCTTTTCTTCCTATTAATTCATTTAACTGATTGTGCATAAATGTTGGGTCTTTCTTTTGTTGTTTTTCCATTTCTTCACATTTCTGTTTTAACCATTCTTCCTTTGCTTTTCTGCACTTGTTTTGGATCTCTTTGTGCAATATTTTGTATGTCCGTTCTTCTTTCTTATGTTTTCTTCTTTTGTCCATTAGTTGTAATATTTCTTCTGTCATCCATTTCTTTTTATTGATTCTTTTAGTCACTGGTATTACTTCTTTTGATGTTTGCTGAATCGATTGTTTGAGCATTTCCCACTGCTCCTGGATGTCCTGTATTTTCTCAATAGCATTATATCTATTTTGTACTATCATGCTGTACTTATCACTCATCTGTTTATCTACTCTTAGCATATCTAGTTCTAATTTTATATTTCTTGGTGATTTCTGTGCCTTCCGCAGTTTTATTCTTATCTTTCCAACTACTGGTACATGGTCACTATTACAATCTGCTCCTGGCCTTGTTTTAACATACGTTAGCCCATTCCTAAATCTTCTCTGTACCAGTATAAAATCAATTTGATTGTGTACTTTTTTGTCTGGGCTTTGCCATGTCCATAGTCGCCTAGGGTGTTGTTTGAACCAGGTGTTACCTATAATCATTTCATGTGTCTTTGCCCAATCTATCAATCTATCCCCTCTGTCATTCGTCTCGCCAATGCCATGCCCCCCAGTCACATTTTGCACTTTAGCTGTTCCTACCTTTGCATTGAAATCCCCTAATACAACAGTTATTTCATGGGATTTACACTGTTCCATGGCTGCCTCTAGCTCCTCGTAAAAAGTGTCAATGTCTTCTTCTTCGCTATTACTTGTTGGTGCATAAACTTGAATTATGTTGATATCCATTGGTCTGCCACTCAATTTTACTAGCAGAATTATGTCTGATACTGGCCAAAATCCTTTCACTGTTTTGCTTCTTTCTCTATCTAACATGATGCCTACTCCTCCTTCGTGTGTAGTTCCCCCAGAGTAAATTACATTTCCACTGTCGCGTTGTAATAACCCTGCCCCTGTCCATCTCATTTCACATAGTCCCAAGATGTTCAATTTCATTCTCTTCATTTCTTGACTGATGTTTCCTAACTAGATGACTTGAGAACAACCCTAGACTAACTATGCATTAACTTCCAGAGAGAGGCCATCCAGTGAATACCATCACACTGTAATATACACGGAAACGAATGCGCAGACACATTAGCTAAAGAGGGATGGGGATTACCACATGAGAACCATCTGGTCAGCTACGATGAAGCCAAATCCATCATCACAGGCCAGTTTCATGAAAAATGGAAACGAGAACACCCAAAGTATGACGAGAGGGATGGATACCTCCAACTATCAAGGAGGGATCACGTCATCCTACATTGCCTACGCACTGGCCACAGCAGAATGAGAAACCATATGTTCACCAAACTTTAAATATGTACTACCAGCCAATGTCACTGCATACTGGACAACATGGCAACAAAACATAGTCTACAGGATTGTCCCCAGTACAGAGACCTGAGAAGTACATTGTGGACCACACCCACTTCCCTGGAAGAGAAAATATAGGGAGAAATCGAATCACTTAAACAGACAGCTGCCTTCATGAGAGAATCCGGAATCCTACTCTGAAAGAGTCATGATCGCAGAAGTAGAAGAGGCAGGATCAACATAATGTATGTCCCAACCACGCTGGCAACAACATACGAGCCAATGGACCAGACAGATGTTATTAACAATCTACGAGAGACGGACCAAACAAAGTACTTTAACAATGGATTGGACAAATATAATTAACAAACTACGAGAGATGGGTCGAACAAATGACTTTAGCAGAAATACAAATGAATGGCTATCTAATCGGTGTGATATCTGAGTGAAAGCCGAACTGAAAAAAAAAAAAAAACATTGTTTGTGTGTGCTTGTGAACATTTTGAGGAGAGGAGAGGATCACCTATGGATGTGTCTGGAGTGATGTGATAATGATTATAATTTAACATAACATAGCATATCGATTGCTGCTGCGTCCAAATGTTGTCGTCAATATAAAAAATGTGGAAGAAAGTTGTATGCATTTCAAGACGTGTGAACTCTCAAATTAATGTGCCAAAATATACCACCAGTGATAGTCACAAGAACCTTCTCTGCTCATCAGTTTAATCATGACTGTAGCTGATTTTCATCACACTGCAACATTCGATTTTGAAATTGTTATCCTTGGGGTGTTGTAAAAGGTTGCACTTCAATCTGTAGACAACTGTTCAAAGTATTAACTTTGTTGCTTGATCTTTTCTGTTAACCTGGCTGTAATCGACAGTTCTGTAATCAGTTTGCTCACGGATGTTTTTTTTTCGGCTCCTCATAAACTGTCCTTGTAACTGGATGTTTTAAAATTTGTGTTGTTTGTGTCTTCTTTTGTCGTCACGTAGTTCGCATCGTTTCTAGGAATACCTCAGTGAGATGAAACCCATGAACCTGCAATTCTGGCACAGTATGTTTGTGCATTTCTCTTAGTTCATTCCTGACTTTCTTCGTCAGTGCAGTAGCTACTGCTGGAGCATCCATGAAGATTACAATCTTTGTCTTCGATTGTTTCCTCCTTCAAGATTCTTCCAGCTGCAGCTTTCAAAGCTTCTGCCTTGATTTAAGTTCAATGGGTATTATCATGCTGCAATAGATAATAAGTGTTATATGTTTACGACACATGAAAATTCGTGATCCTCCATTTTCTTGTTCATTGTTTGCTGATCCGTTTATGTATTCCTGTGTCTATGAACAGTTTGGGGCGTGCATTTATCAATGTATCGCAGTGTTATTCATATTATCTCTGTTCTAGATTCTTAATGTGTTTATATAACATGGAGTCTGTTGATCTTTACATTTTTTTTTACCTATCCAGAAATATCTAAACTAGTTCTGGTCTCACTCGCACCATGTAAAGCTTCTTTAGCATAACTCTCACCTGCACAGTAAGTTTTGTTACTCAATATTTTTATAACAAGCATTAATTAACTTGATTGTTGTCTAATTCAAATATTTAACTAAGCAGATAGGTGCACACTTTTCGCAATGAGACATTGACCTGTTGCATTCGAGTACTTGCTGTGACAATGTATAATTCAAAAACCACTGAACTAAGTTGATGATAAAGATATAGTTATAACCAATATTTGTGGTGCCCTTGTAATGCCTTGAGTGTAAATAAATTTAATAATTGTTATGACAACACTAGCTGGGTAAGGTCTGACTCTAAAAGTTCTGTTTTCTGCTGGTCGGCCCACTTTCATTCGGACTCATCTGTTTTTAAGTTAGCCACTAACCTATTTATACTTTCGCCTTTATGAATAGTAGCACAGAATGAGAAAAATATCAGACTATATAATGTGACTTAAAAAATAAATCTTAATACACTTATAGAAAATTGAAAATTATTTACAAATGCTATATTATATGCGACATGAAAGTCTAACATACAACCATAGACTATTCATAATCAAAACGATTAATTACGGACCCAAACAACATTTTCAAAATCAGTTTGAAGGACATACAGGCCAAATGTAGAATTTTTTTTTTATTTGTCACTTTTCCCATTTTCTTTCACATAGAAATATAAATCAATAAAATAGTTCATGAACTAATGCTAACTAATTATGTTAATAAGTTGTTTTTTCACTTATACTTAACATTCTAGGATCTAGAAATACATATTATATATACAAACTAGCAATGATTATATATAGTTCACGAAGTATTGTTAAATCAACAGTTTCTAAGCGTGAAATTAAAATTAATAGAAAATCATTTACTTCAGTTTCGCCGATTGGATTTTCAATCTGAAATAAAAGAGAGTATTTTAAATATAAAATAGCATAATATAATCATCATCATCATCATCAAGTACCGTGCCTACTGGCGTAGGTGATCATGACTCTCCACAATTTTCGATTTCGACAGTTATTTATCATTTCTGTTGTTGACCTTCTGCCAAGCCATTCTCTTAAGCTGTCTGTTATTTTTCTCTTTGCTTCCCTTTATCTCTCCTTCCCTCAATTGTTCCAGTTGTTACAATATATTCCAGTTGTTCTCTTCTCATTACATGGCCAAAAAATGATGATTGTCTCTTCCTAATATTGGAAATTAGTTTTCTTTTAGCTTTGACCTCTTTGAGAGCGTTTTCATTACTCTTCTTAGCTGCCCATGGTACTCTCAACATTCTTCTGTAAAACCACATTTCTACAGACTCCAGTGATTTTCTTGTCTGCTGTCCTATTGTCTATGGTTCGCATCTATATGTTAAGACTATTAACATAATATAATACATGAAAATTAAGAGCAAAGAAGTCTTGTTGGTGCAATCGGGTGACGCGCTAGGCAGCAAAACGAGAGGTTGGTGGTTAAAACTCACCCGGTGTATTTTTTTTTTTGGAGCCGCGATAGCTCAGTGGTTAGTGAACTGGATTGCAAAGAACAAGACGTAGGGTTCGATCCCAGGTTATCCGGATCCGTAACCGGTTCACCAAGTCTTTAATTGGTAACGAATATTTTTTTGTGGAAAAGTAAAGCGGCACGGGCGTAAAACCTACCACTTACTCCAAAAGTCTTGTGGCGAAGGTCTGTAAAATGTATGGTCACTAACACCATATTCCCTATACGCCACTTGGCGTGACAGGGGTATTTTATTTTGACTTTTTTTTAAAAAAAATATGAAGCAGGATTAAAAAGGCACCGAAACATTGTGTTTAGAAATCTGAAATATGTGTATACATATATCTATCTATCTATTGACCTTTCGAGCCGTAGCCGGCCCATATGGCGTAGACCAAGAGAGGGCTCCTAAGAGGTTACTCCTTCTCTTATCTATTTTTTTTTCTAGCAGTTTTCAATTCTTTTAAATATATTTTATCAAATCTCGCTATTTGTCTCTGTTCTGGGCAAGTAGATCTATCTCATTGAGGGAGCCGATTCCTGCTGCTCTTGCCTTTCTCATCAATGTTATTCTCAGTGTCTCTCTGGGTCTTTCGATTTTTCTCTTACCTGTCGTTTCCCACATGAGGATACATATATATCTATCTCTATCTATATATTGTCCTTTCGAGCCGAAGACGGCACATAGGGCAGAACCACAATCTCAAAAACAGAAACCTTGCGTGCCAAAATGGCACATATTGCAGAGATCACTGCTCTAAAATCTATGGCTCTGTTTCCATAACAATACTTTTTACAATGACAGCTTGTCAAGCCATCGATCAACCTCCTTAGTCGCCTCTTACGACATGCCTGGAAGGTCACAGTGTCACTATTCTTTACCTCCCTCATAATGAGGCCCCGGTAACACACGGGATACATATATATACACATATTTAATTATTAAAGGAATGCTTTTGATATGTCAAGGCGGGTGACTACAGTAAGATATTCAGCAGGCAATTCTAAACATTTCACCATTAACTCCGGAGTAAGACAAGGCTGCGTTCTTTCCCCTTTACTTTTCATCACATATATGGACAATATATGCAAATTAGCTTTCCCAATCAAAGGAAGTATACTAACAAGGATGATAACAAGCAATAGCACAAAAGAGAACAAAATATACGTACCAGAAAACAGCAGAAGAGAGGAAAAAATAAATGAAATAATATTTGTAGACGACCAAGTTCTGATACATGAAACAACTGAGGACCTGCAAGAACATGTCAACAGGCTAAACAACACTTGTAAACAATACAACATGAAGATCAATATAAACAAAACCGAAGTAATGGCAATAGCGAGAAAGAAAGACAAACTAAACATCATAATAGATAATACAACTCTGAAGCAAGTAGACAATTTTAAATATCTGGTTAGCACTTTAACACAAGACAATAACCAAGAAACAGAGATAGATATAAGGTGTAACAAAGCATGAGAAGATATAGGCCAAGTATATACACTATTGAAAAACAAAGCAATAACTACGGAAGCAAAAAGGGCAATATACAAATCAATTTTACTACCAACTCTGAGTTACCAGTGCCAGAATTGGAAGCTGGAGTCTAGAACAATAAGAAAGATAACGACCGCCGAAATGAAATGTGTCAGAAGAATGACAGGAAACAGCTTAAGGGACAGAGTAAGAAACACTGACCTGAGGAAGAAACTCGAAATTTAACCAGCCATCGATTACATAACGAAACAACAGACAAATTGGTTCTGCCTCATAACAAGACCAAAAGAACTAACAATGACTCAAAGAGCCATAAACAAACGCTATGAAAACGCCAGATTACGAGGAAGACCGAGAAAGAGATGGATAAAGGGAATACCTGCGTCAATAGGAGGGATAACACCAGAAGAGGCCAACAGAAGAACAAAGAATCGCAGATTGTATTTCCCTTCGACGCCAACGGCAATGGAGGAGGGATAGAAGAAGAAAAAATAAGAAGGTGGGTGACATTTCAATACAGCTTGTAGAGGTATGGTACCAGTGATGGCCAAAAGATCATTCCCTGTTTGGCATGACTAGCAGATTTATTTATTTATTTTTGAAGTTCTTGCCCGTGAGTGCTGCAATGGTAGTACTTCAATGTAGTTTCGTCTGTTGCAAGGTATGCAATGTGTTGCTTGTTTCTATATGTCAACCTGGTTGCAATCATTGCGTTCTAATAGCTCGGGTCTTCTACATTCTACCTGACCTTGAATTTTGTTTCTAACAAACCTCTTCTATTTCTCACAAGTTATCCTTGTGTCTGGCTGGTGTAATTTTCCAACTTTCTTTTGTCATCCTGTATGTCTCATCGTTTCCTGGAATACTGCAGTGAGATTGAATTTGATGAATCACAGGTCTTTATCACTGTCAGAGCTGTTGAGCTTTCCCCTTAGAACATTCCGGTCTTGCTTTCCGTTACTCCTGAGTGCAAACAATACTGACAGAGCATATATGAGTAATAAAAACAACTCCGTCTACATAATAGTGTCTGCTGTAGTATGTCATGTTTTTTTATTTTAATTTCAGAGCTTCCGGCGTTACATTAAATTTGTTAGGAATCTTTCAAGTTTCAAAAGAGGTTTCTCTGTTCCCCAATATTGAGGCATAAACAGAACATCAACATAACTACAGAAGGCGGCCAGCTAAATCAAGTAGAGGAATTCAAATACCTAGGGAGTTAGCTGACAAACGACAATTCACAAACAGCAGAGATAGACTCAGAATGCATCAATGCTTGTCAAATCATTGAACAATTATCACCACTATTGTCCAACAAAGAAATAACTCTGGAGGCAAAACGGGCACTTTACAAAACAATCCACATCCCAACGCTGTGATACCAGTGCCAGTCATGGACCTTAGATGAAGGACCATAACAAAAATAACTTCTATTGAGATGAAATGTGTTAGACGAACGACATGAAACAGCCTGAGAGACACGATCAGAAATGAAGAACTGAGGAAAAAGCTAGGAATAATCCCCACCCATAGAAGATATAAAGAAACAACAGATAACAATGGTTTGGCCACGTGACAAGGCAGAGATAGTGATCATAACTCAACACAGTGAACCCTCCATAAACACTGCGAGAGAACAAAAGATACAAGGGTCGACCACTAAACATATGTAACGATGGAATATTACACGCACTAGAAATATAACAGCAGCTGAGGCGAACAGAAGAGCAAAATACGGCACATTATAACTGCCCTCGACGCTGAAAAGCAAATGAGGAAAGAAAGAAGAAATAAGAAGAATTTTTTTAAATTATACTTAACGATTATTCGCAATTCAATTAAGTACCTGCTGAAAAAAAACGATCAATACAGTTTAATGTACAACTAGACATATGTAAAGTTCAATATCAAACCCAACATGTTACTATTCATTTTTTTCACATGAAAATAAACGTCAATGAAATATGTTCATGAACTATTAAAATGATTTTACTTACTGCTGTTACTTCGCTACCGGGTAATCTCTGTAAGGGATAACGTCACTTCTTAAAATTAAAAAAAAGGAAACTGTAATACTGGTACTAATAAATATCATTAAGATTGGTAGTAAAATATATTATATGTGCAAAATAACACTGATTTTAGGTATATGTTGATATATAATGAATTAGCATTTAGGAGATTGTTACTATTCGTGAATGTCCAGGTAATACAAATTCACTTACTTCAATTTTGCTGATAGTAAGTTCAGACTGAAATAGTATACAATATTTTTAATGCGAAAATGAAAACAAAAGCAGGACAAGTACAAGAAATCGAAATAAAGACACCCAAAATATATTTGTCACTGTGGAAAACGTTTATGTATGTATACACATAACATCCCAATTTAATATAAACTTATATATACATATGAGTGTATTTATATGTGCGCATGCATAATATATAATTATAACGGACAGGTCGGTTGCATTCACTTTCGGTGAGGCTACGTCTTACGTCTTTCGAACCCTAACTCTTTTCCTTTGTAGTCCAATTCACTAACCACTGAGCTATCGCGGCTCCCTCCTATCACCATGGTTTGTCAGATTGTTTTTTTTAATCCTTGCAAACATTTGCCGTGCTCGTTGTCTAGTTCCTTAATTCTGAGTTTCTCACCCCAATTGACAGCCAACAGTTATGTCTCTATATTGTGGGTGTTTGTCCTGGTGTATAATTGTAACATGTGTGTGTGTGTGTGTGTGTGTTTGTCGTGGTGTATAATTGTAGAATGAGTGAATCAAATCAGAGGAAGAGGTATGTTTACAGCACTCGGAAAAATGACAAATAATCAACAACAGAAAAAAATATGAACCAAGGCAGGATCGAACCCGTACTCAGTGGCACAGCGCCTTGCCACGAAAAGCCAAACGCTTAGGAACACTGCCGCTCAGCTAACTAAAAAATTTGCTTCGTAGGCAATGTCCTTTCGCGAAGGCTTTCCCATGATTATAGCATAAGGCTGGGATCACAGCTGGGAAAATATTTTTCCTGTTAAGACAAGTATCTCCCGGATAGGGTAGGGCTGAATACTTGCGTTGCAGACAAACATTTAGGACGAAACAGCACGAATAGTAGTTTCCAGTGGTTTAGGCTGGAGACAAATAATAATAAATGAATATTATTATAGAGGGAAACTTCCGGGGCGATAATCAGTGAATCAATTCAGAGGAACAGGTATGTTTACAGCACTCGGAAAAATGACAAATAATCAACAACAGAAAAAAATATGGACCAGGGCAGGATCGAACTCGTACTCAGTGGCACAGCGCCTTGCCACGAAAAGCCAAACGCTTAGGAACAATGCCACTCAGCTAACTAAAACATTTGCTTCGTAGGCAATGTCCTTTCGCGAAGGCTTTCATATGACTATAGAATAAGGCTGCGATCACAGCTCGGAAAATATATATGTATAATTGTACCATGTGTGTGTGTATGTGTGTGTGTGTGTGTGTGTGTGTGTGTGTGTGTGTTGTTTTTTTATGTTATATCTCTATTTGGTATTCACATTTCAAATGAACACTGCTGCATTCCGGTAACACTATGTTGTAATATGTTCTTCATAGGACCACCGAGATAAAATAAACAGTAAATATTCAGTTTTCATTTCTTGTTGGTATGATCTCGGAAATGTACAAACAAGAACATATTTAAAAATGTTGGTGAAGAAACTCCCCCCCCCCCTTTTCCTCCTTTGGAACAATCTACACCAATGTTTTATCATTTGTCATCTGCCCATTTATGTGCACTCTCGTCCTTCTGTATGTCAAACAAGTGCCTACTTCATTTATATATATCTTATCTCTTCGCATCTTTAGTTGCAATAAACACATTAAAAACATTACCAAATGATCTTTCTAAATCTACATAAACTGTTAGTGGTCGTTGGTAATGGAAATTATTTTCTGACTGAGAGACATTGCGTGTGACCTGGTCTTCAGATGAATACACTACCGGACCAGCTTGCAGCGGAAGTATGAGTTATTTTCCATCAGTGTTAATCATATATTGCGTTAGTTTTCCTACACAGTTGAGAAAACTCATAGGTCTGCAACCATTTGGGTCTGAACTGTCTTTCGCTGTTTTTTTATAGCTGGGATTATCATTGCTTTTTGAATTGTTTGGGGGGCACAGTTCCAGTTTGTCAGGTACATTCATGGCGGTCATTTGGCTTTATATACATATAACGCTTATATTAGAACACACATACACACATATATTATATATCTTCTCGGAGTGCAAAGGGAGAAGAGGAAGGAGAATAGATGAATAACTAATATATACATACATATATACATACATATATACATACATATATATATACCAGTGTGAATGATAACTCAAAAGTTACTTACTCCAGTTACTTCGTTATCAGTGTATTTTTGAAAGAGATGATATCTTCGTAAATAGGAAACACAGAAATGTAAAGACTGGCACAATTAATTATGCTTAAGATGGTGCTTTATTTGGTGATATTAGTCACTTACTTCAATGTTGGTGCTAGTATCTTTAAACTGAAAGATATCACAAAATGTCGTTGTGGTCACGTATGATGAATCGGAGACTTTATCAATTGACTGAGAGATATTTCGTCTCTCTGAGAAGGTTAGAAATGTATGAATATATATTTACCTGCAAACAAATATACATATATATACATATATATAAATATGAAAAAAAGTTCATATATATAATATTTTATACATATATAAATATATATATATATATATATATATATATATATATATATATATATATATATATATATATATATATATATATATACGCATATAAAAGTTCATATATATATGAAAATATATATAATATATGATATATATATATATATTTTTTTTTTTTTAATAGACCCGGCTCAAATAATTCTCCCGATATACTACCAGCAGAAGATTAAGATTAGTTACACGTTAACTGTGGAAAACCAAGCAAAGGGGAAATAGTGAAAGCCATCAAGGTATTAACAAATGGAAAAGCCACAGGGCCAGATGAAATTCCTTCGAAAGCCATCAAAGCAGATATTAACACCTCTATCAAGATATTACATGATCTATTGTATAATGTTACGGAGAGGGAAGAAATACATAAAGACTGGAAATAAGGTTATATGATTAAACTACAAAAGAAAGGAAGTTTACAGGAGTGCACAAATTATATTGGAAGTATGCTATTATCAGTGCAGGAAAAATATTAAGCAGAATTATTCTAGAGAGACTGAAAGAGGCCACAGAGAAACATTCGAGAGATAAAAAAACAGGTTTTAGGAAGAACAGATCATGTGCTGAGCAAATAACTACCCTGCATATAATAGTTGAAGAGACTTTAGAACTACAGTCCCCACTTCATATCGGATTCATAGATTACGAAAAGGCATTTGATAGTTTAGACAGAGGAATGCTTTGGAAGTTGCTGAGTCATTACGAAGACCCCATAAATATTATTAACCTGATGAAATCAATGTATGAAGGAATTAAATGTAAGGTAGTGCATGAAGGACAGATTACATAAGCATTTGAAATAAGAACAGGAGTAAGACAGGGATGCCTTTTGTCTCCATTTATCTTTCTATTGTCCATAAATTGGGTTATGAAAATAACTCAAAACAACTGAATTGGAATTCAGTGGTCACTGACCAAGCAACTTGATGATTTAGACTTTTTTTCTGATGGCATAGCTCTCCCATCATACAGATGCAGGATAATGTGAGCATACTTGATGAAAGATCTTAACAGCTAGGACTGAAAATTAATAGAGATAAGACCAACATTATGAGAATTAATGCAGTTGTCAATAACCAAATAAAATTAGGAGAAACACGTCTACTAGATGTATAATCTTACATATGTATGGGTAGTAATATAGATAAAGAGGGAGCAACAGAAAATGATACCAAAATAAGGATATCAAAAGCAAGATGAGCTCTTGTTGCACTGGGAAACACATGGAAGACCAAATAAATTAGGTCAACATTTTCAACTCTAATGTTAAGTCAGTCCTATTATATTGCTATGAAATATGGAGAACAACAAAATTGACAATCATGAAGATACATACTTTCATTATTGAATGCTTACGCAGAATAAAAGGATGGAAATGGCAGGACAAAATCACTAACTTAGAATTATGGAAATGTACCAGTCAAATACCAGAATATAAAGAGATACAGCGAAGACGATGGCGCTGGATAGGACACACACTGCTGAAGCCAACTGAGAGTATTACACAACAGGCCCTCCTTTTGAAATCCCCAGGGGAAAAGACAAAGAGGAAGACCAAGGAATTCTCGGAGAAGACATATAAAAGCAGAGAAGATTATGATTGGGAAGACATGGAATGATCTTAAAAGAATGGCAAGAAACAGAACGACTTGGAAAGTGTTTGTTGAAGACATATGCTCCACAGGGAGCTGAAAGTGTTTGTTGAAGACCTATGCTCCACTGGGAGCTGAAAGTGTTTGTTGAAGACCTATGCTCCACTGGGAGCTGAAAGTGTTTGTTGAAGACATATGCTCCACAGGGAGCTGAAAGTGTTTGTTGAAGACCTATGCTCCACTGGGAGCTGAAAGTGTTTGTTGAAGACCTATGCTCCACAGGGAGCTGAAAGTGTTTGTTGAAGACCTATGCTCCACAGGGAGCTGAAAGTGTTTGTTGAAGACCTATGCTCCACAGGGAGCTGAAAGTGTTTGTTGAAGACCTATGCTCCACAGGGAGCTGAAAGTGTTTGTTGAAGACCTATGCTCCACAGGGAGCTGAAAGTGTTTGTTGAAGACCTATGCTCCACAGGGAGCTGAAAGTGTTTGTTGAAGACCTATGCTCCACAGGGAGCTGAAAGTGTTTGTTGAAGACCTATGCTCCACAGGGAGCTGGAAGGTAGAAGAAGAAGTCTTGTCGTCCATTCAGTAAGCGTGTTAGTGAGACACATACACATACACATACACATACACATACACATACATTATATACTGATACTAAGAGATCTTGAATATCTAAATGATAAACACTAACTAGGAACATCCACTATATGACAGACTAACTGGAGATAAGTGTTATAGGTTAATGAGAGTTAAATCGTGAATAGGCAAGCTGTGGATATTATTAAATCGATCTGCGAGCTATCTAATGTTATTCTTGGGACAGGATATGTTCCATTAAAACTTAAAACTAACGTATCTAGCGCATTAGATATAGGGTGCATAGAACATAACACTATTGCATGTGACACAGAATTGGAATTCACTCATTTGTGAAAAAATGAAGTGATATGAACGTGCAGTCTACACAGAAAGTGCTGTGTTACACCAACATCAGAGTGCTAGCACATTCACTGACCGATACAATGGCAGAGATATTGGCGAGGATAAAGAAGCCTACACCACGACAACCAGCAGTTTAACGATAGAAGTAATGGCATTGACGAAGGATTTTGATTGGCTGGAGACTGTAGAAAGCACTACTGTGTGTGTGTGTGTACGTGTGTGCGCGCGTGTGTCTGTGTACGTGTGTGTGTGCGTGCGTGTGTGTATGCTGAGTAACTCAATGAACATGATCCGCAAAATGCAGTCAGGCATAATTTGATGGCAATGGTGTGGTTCAATCTAGAGATCTAATATATTCGTAGGTTCATCATACAAGATGGCTCCGCTACAAATTTCAATAGAAATGGAGGAGGAGGTGTGTTCATGAAGCTGAAAAACCAGGAAGAGATCACCAAGTCAATAGCCAGGAAATTCTCAAACAACTATCAAGTAGAATCTGAAGCCATCAATTACGCTGCAAAACTGGCTATCCAAAACAAAATTAACATGCACAAGAAAACGGTGATACTAACTGATGCTTTGTCAGTCCTAAGAGCTCTAAAAAAACCAGGAACAACGAACTAGATGACTTGAGAACAACCCTAGACTAACTATGCAATAACTTCCAGAGAGAGGCCATCCAGTGAATACTATCACACTGTTATATACACGGAAACGAATGCGCAGACACATTAGCTAAAGAGGGATGGGGATTACCACATGAGAACCATCTGGTCAGCTACGATGAAGCCAAATCCATCATCACAGGCTAGTTTCATGAAAAATGGAAACGAGAACACCTAAAGTATGACGAGAGGGATGGATACATCCAACTATCAAGGAGGGATCAAGGCATCCTACATCACCTACGCACTGCCCACAGCAGAATGAGAAACCACATAAAATAGGTACTACCAGCCAATGTCACTGCATACTGGACAACATGGCAACAAAACATATTCTACAGGATTAATAATATAATTAACAAACTACGAGAGATGGGTCGAAAAAAAGACTTTAGCAGAAATACAAATGCATGGCTATCTAATCGGTGTGATATCTGAGTGAAAGCCGAACTGAAAAAAAAAACAAAAAAACATTGTTTGTGTGCGCTTGTGAACATTTTGAGGATCGGTGAGGATCACCTATGGATGTGTCTGGAGTGATGTGATAATGATTATAATTTAACATAACATAGCATATCGTATGCTGCTGCGTCCAAATGTTGTCGTCAATATAAAACATGTGGAAGAAAGTTGTATGCATTTCAAGACGTGTGAACTCTCAAATTAATGTGCCAAAATATACCACCAGTGATAGTCACAAGAATCTTCTCTACTCATCAGTTTAATCATGACTGTAGCTGATTTTCATCACACTGTAACATTCGATTTTTAAATTGTTATCCTTGGGTGTTGTAAAAGGTTGCACTTCAATCTGTAGACACCTATTCAAAGTATAAACTTTGTTGCTTGATCTTTTCTGTTAACCTGGCTGTAATCATCGACAGTTCTGTAATCAGTTTGCTCACGGAGGTTTTTTTTCGGCTCCCCATAAACTGTCCTTGTAGCTAGATGTTTTAATTTTTCTTTTTTTGTCTTCTTTTGTCGTCACGTAGTTCGCATCGTTTCTAGGAATACCTCAGTGAGATGAAACCCTTGAATCTGCAATTCTGGCACAGCATGTTTGTGCATTTCTCTTAGATCATTCCTGACTTTCTTCGTCAGTGCAGTAGCTATTGCTGGAGCATCCATGAAGATTACAATCTTTGTCTTCGATTGTTTCCTCCTTCAACATACTTCCAGCTGCAGCTTTCAAAGCTTCTGCCTTGATTTAAGTTCAATGGGTATTATCATGCTGCAATAGAAAATAAGTGTTATATGTTAACGGCACATGAAAATTCGTGATCCTTCATTTTCTTGTTCATTGTTTGCTGATCCGTTTATGTATTCCCGTACCTATGAACAGTTTGGGGCGTGCATTTATCAATGTATCGCAGTGTTATTCATATTATCACTGTTCTAGATTCTTAATGTGTTTATATAACATGGAGTCTGTTGATCTTTACATTTTTTTTTTACCTATCCAGAAATATATAAACTAGTTCTGGTCTCACTCGCACCATGTAAAGCTTCTTTAGCATAACTCTCACCTGCACAGTAAGTTTTGTTACTCAATATTTTTATAACAAGCATTAATTAACTTGATTGTTGTCTAATTCAAATATTTAACTAAGCAGATAGGTGCACAATTTTCGCAATGAGACATTGACCTGTTGCATTCGAGTACTTGCTGTGACAATGTATAATTCAAAAACCACTGAACTAAGTTGATGATAAAGATATAGTTATAACCAATATTTGTGGTGCCCTTGTAATGCCTTGAGTGTAAATACATTTAATATTTGTTATGACAACACTAGCTGGGTAAGGTCTGACTCTAAAAGTTATGTTTTCTGCTGGTCGGCCCACTTGCATTCGGGCTCATCTGTTTTTAAGTTAGCCACTAACCTATTTATACTTTCGCCTTTATGAATAGTAGCACAGAATGAGAAAAATATCAGACTATATAATGTGACTTAAAAAATAAATCTTAATACACTTATAGAAAATTGAAAATTATTTACAAATGTTATATTATATGCGACATGAAAGTCTAACATACAACCATAGACTATTCATAATCAAATCGATTAATTACGGACCCAAACAACATTTTCAAAATCAGTTTGAAGGACATACAGGCCAAATGTAGAATTTTTTTTTTTATTTGTCACTTTTCCCATTTTCTTTCACATAGAAATATAAATCAATAAAATAGTTCATGAACTAATGCTAACTAATTATGTTAATAAGTTGTTTTTCCACTTATACTTAATATTCTAGGATCTAGAAATACATTCATGGCGGCTTCGTGTAGTCGATTTTTATAATTCGGCTCTTGCTGATATATTTAAATGATTTACGCGACAGTCTAGTTGTGAAATTATGTGTTGCTATTCTCCCGTTTGGTGTATGTTTTACTTCTAACGTGGGGATGGACTGTGATTGCCGATATTTAAGTGGAATATGATTTATTCTTCTTTGTGTTGTGTGTTCGCGGTTCGATAGGCAAGCACATGGTTTGACAAAAATGTCAACGGAAAAACGGGTATGTTCAACCCTTATGTGAAAAGTCTGTGACGGTGGGTGGAGGCGGAGGAATCAAGAATGATCAACGGCCCAGAAAGCGAAAACAGCAAAGTGTGTGGTACACAAGAGGCATGTTCAGAACACGAAAGACGAACATGGCTGACCACCGTGAAAGAGATTGGAGCCTCATCACGTACCAATCCAGAGGAAGCCATGGAGAGTCGGAGAAATTCGAACTTATGTCGGAGGAAAGATCTTAAAATAAGTACTTGGAATGTTAGGACTCTATATCAACAAGGGAAATTGGAAAATCTAATTCAAGAAGCAGAACGAATAAATATAGATATTTTAGGCATATCAGAGACTAGATGGAAAGAATGTGGGTACATTGAAGACGAAAAATATACATTTATATACTCAGGAAACACAACAGAACATCAAAGAGGGGTAGGAATACTGATAAAAAGAGAGCTACAAAAATATATAAGTACCCACTGGACATACAGTGATAGGATTATACTACTCAAGTTGAAAGCAAAACCATTCGACATAGCAATAATACAGACATATGCACCTACTCAAGACTACACAGATGAACAAATAGAGGCATACTATGAAGACCTAAATAAAGTTATGAAGCAAGTGAAATCTTCAGACATCTTGATTGTAATGGGTGACATGAACGCTAAAGTAGGAAAGGTAGATATAAGACAATTATAGGAAATCATGGTTTAGGAAAATGAAATGACAGAGGAGAAAGATTAATACAATTCTGTGAAGAAAACAGGCTGATAATATGTAACACCTACTTTGAGCAAGAGAATAGGAAACTATACACATGGAAAAGCCCTGGAGATAGGAAGAGGAATCAAATAGATTACATAATGATAAAAGAAAGGTTCCGTAACAGCGTAAAGAAAGCCAAAACCTACCCAGGAGCAGATATTAATTCTGATCACAATCCTGTAATGATTAAAATGAAAATCAAACTAAAGAGAAACAAGCAAAAATCTAATTCATCAACAAACCCACTCGACATAACAGCTTTAAATCAAAAAGATATTAAAGATACCTATACAATACAAGTAAAGAACACATACCAGAAGCTGCTAGAGGAAGGAATTGAACAATACAGAAGAGAAAATCCTGATGAAAAAGTAACAACCAAATGGCAATGCATAAAGAAAAGCATACAAAAAGCCTGCGACACCTTACCCAAAAGAGAAAAGAACAAAAAACAAAAATGGATAACTAACACCATCTTAGAAAATATGGAAGAAAGGAGACAAGCGAAGAACACTGCCCAATACAATAAAATAGATAATGAGATACGCAAAATGTGCAAAAAGGCAAAAGAAGACTGGCTCAGCCAAAAATGTATAGAAATAGAAACTATGGAAAGCAAACAAGACCTAAGAGGAATGCACACAGAAATAAAGAGAATGACTAATAAAAATAAAAAAGCCACAGAAGGTGGATGCATTGCAGACAAAAAAGTAAAAATGCTAACAGACAATAAGGATATCATAGATAGATGGCAGGAATATATAACAGAACTATTTCATGATCAAAGGGACAAGAAACCAGTTATAAAATGTACATCAGGCTATAAAATCTTAAAATCTGAGGTGGAAAAAGCTATAAAAACAATGAAAAGAGGAAAAGCAGCAGGACCTGAAAGCATACAGATAGAGATGATACAGGCACTTGAAGATTTTGGCATTGAAGTGATTACAGACATATGCAACGACATATACCACACAGGATACATACCAAATGAACTAAAAACATCAACTTTCATTGCATTGCCTAAAAAGAATGGTGCAGTTGAATGCAGTGACTTTAGAACAATAAGCCTAATGAGCCATGTTACAAAAATCTTGCTAAAAGTTATACAAGGAAGGATTCAGAATAAAATCAATACTGAATTAGATGAGCAGCAATTTGGATTTAGGAAAAATAGCGGGACAAAAGAAGCCATATTCTGCATGAGAACATTAATCGAAAAATACACAGAAGTAAACAAACCAATATATGCCTGCTTCATAGACTACACCAAAGCTTTTGATAGAGTACATCACAAACAACTTATAGAATGCCTAAAAGAGATACATCTAGATGACATGGATATACGACTAATATGCAATCTATACTGGGAGCAAACAGCAATAATAAAATATAACAAAGAATTCTCTACACCCATTGATATAAAAAGAGGAGTAAGACAAGGATGCATCCTATCACCAAGCTTGTTCAATCTATACAGTGAGCAAATCTTTAAAAACATCATAGAGATGTCAGGCCTACAAATTAATGGAAAGATAATCAATAACCTAAGATATGCTGACGATACCGTACTACTAGCAGAAAATCCTAAAGACCTACAACAATTACTTAATGAAATAAACACGACAAGCAAAAAATATGGACTAGATATGAATATCAAAAAGACTAAAACTATGATCATAAACAAAGAAAATACTCAAAACCCACAAGTGGATATCAAAATTGAAGGAATAGACCTTGAGACAGTTCAGAACTATAACTACCTTGGACATACTATAACCAGTGATGGAAAATGTACAACTGAAATAAACAAAATAATAGGAATGGCAAAAAGTAATTTTAATGTCATGAAGGACATACTAACATCAAAACAAATAACACCAGAGCTAAAACTAAGAATAGCAAAATGTTACATCTTCTCAATATTCCTATATGGTGCTGAAACATGGACATTAGACAAGAAAACAGAACAGAGAATTGAAGCCTTTGAAATGTGGATATATAGAAGAATAGGTAGAATTGGATGGAAGGAAAAGAAAACAAACGACAAAGTCTTAAAACAACTAAAAATGAAAAGAGAACTTCTGAACACAATTAGAACAAGACAAATGCGATTCTTAGGCCATGTTAAAAGACACAACAGCCTACTGAAAGTGATCCTGGAGGGGGAAATACAAGGTAAAAGAGGCAGAGGCAGACCAAGATTAACATGGACGAGTAACATCAAAAGATGGACAAACCAACCGATGACAACCTGCACCATCAAAGCAAGAGATAGAGCAAAATGGCGCTCCATGGTAGCCAACCTTCGTTGCGGAGACGGCACTCAATGATGATGAGAAATACATATTGTATATACAAACTAGCAATGATTATATATAGTTCACGAAGTATTGTTAAATCAACAGTTTCTAAGCTTATTTAAAGTTAAATTAAAATTAATACAAAATCATTTACTTCAGTTTCGCCGATTGGATTTTCAATCTGAAATAAAAGAGAGTATTTTAAATATAAAATAACATAATATAATCATCATCATCATCAAGTACCGTGCCTACTGGCGTACGTGATCATGTCTATCCACAATTTTCGATCTCGGCAGCTATTTATCATTTCTGTTGTTGACCTTCTGCCAAGCCATTCTCTTAAGCTGTCTGTTATTTTTCTCTTTGCTTACCTTTATCTCTTCGTCCCTCAATTTTTCCAGTTGTTACAATATATTCCAGTTGTTCTCTTCTCATTACGTGGCCAAAAAAATGATGATTGTCTCTTCCTAATATTGGAAATTAGTTTTATTTTTGCTTTGACCTCTTTGAGAGCGTTGTCATTATTGTTCTTAGCTGCCCATGGTACTCTCAATATTCTTCTGTAAAACCACAGTTTTACAGACTCCAGTGATTTTCTTATCTGCTGTTCTATTGTCTATGGTTCGCATCTATATGTTAAGACTATTAACATAATATAATACATGAAAATTAAGAGCAAAGAAGTCTTTGTGGTGCAATCAGTTAACGCGCTCGGCAGCAATACGAGAGGTTGGTGGTTCACTCGGTGTGTTTTATTATTTTTTTTGGAGCCGCGATAGCTCAGTGGTTAGTGAACTGGATTGCAAAGAACAAGAGGTAGGGTTCGATCCCAACTTATCCGGATCCGTAACCGGTTCACCAAGTCTTTAATTGGTAACGAATATTTTTTGTGGAAAAGTAAAGCGGCACGGGCGTAAAACCTACCACTTACTCCAAAAGTATTGTGGCGAAGGTCTGTAAATGTATGGTCACTAACACCATATTCCCTATACGCCACTTGGCGTGACAGGGGTATTTTATTTTTACTTTAAAGAAAAAAATAGGAAGCAGGATTAAAAAGGCACCGAAACATTGTGTTTAGAAATATGAAATATGTGTATACATATATCTATCTATCTATTGACCTTTCGAGCCGTAGCCGGCCCATATGGCGTAGACCAAGAGAGGACTCCTAAGAGGTTACTTCTTCTTTTACCTAATTTTTTTTCTAGCAGTTTTCAATTCTTTTAAATATATTTTATCAAATCTCGCTATTTGTCTCTGTTCTGTGCAAGTAGCTCTATCTTATTGAGGGAGCCGATTCCTGCTGCTCTTGCCTTTCTCATAAATGTTCTTCTCAGTGTCTCTCTGGGTCTTTCGATTTTCCTCTTACCTGTCGTTTCCTACATAAGACAAGGCTGCGTGCTTTCCCCTTTACTCTTCATCACATATATGGACAATATATATGCAAATTAGCTTTCCCAATCAAAGGAAGTATACTAACAAGGATGATAACAAGCGATAACACAAAAGAGAACAAAATATACTTACCAGAAAACAGCAGAAGAGAGGAAAAAATAAATGAAATACTATTTGCAGTCGACCAAGTTCTGATACATGAAACAACTGAGGACCTGCAAGAACATGTCAACAGGCTTGTTCAACACTTATAAACAATACAACATGAAGATCAACGTAAACAAAACCGAATTAATGGCAATAGCGAGAAAGAAAGAACAACTAAACATCATAATAGATAATACATTTCTGAAACAAGTAGACAATTTTGAATATCTGGATAGCACTTTAACACAAGTCAATAACCAAGAAACAGAGATAGATATAAGGTGTAACAAAGCATGCCAAGATATAGGCCAATTATATACACTATTGAAAAACAATGCGATAACTACGGAAGTAAAAAGGGCAATATACAAATAAATTTTTCTATCAACTCTGAGTTACCAGTGCCAGAATTGGAAGCTGGAGTCTAGAACAATAAGAAAGATAGCGACCACCAAAATGAAATGTGTCAGAAGAGTTATTGAGTTATTGAGTTATTTGCGGGTCATCATCATTGCACTCCGAACATGTCCATAGGTGCTCAGATCCCTCCTCAGCAATTCCCTCAGTGTCCAGCGACTGACGACTCCAGTTCTATGTTGGTTGATAAGTCTTCTTACACGGCCACTAAGTTTCTCATTTCTGGCTGTGCCCATCTTAACTCCCATTTCCATCATCCGAAGAAGTGACGTTGATCTGTGTTTGTCGAAGTCCTGTGCTCTTCCAACATCTCGAAGGGCATTGATGATGTCCGCCCGATCCATCGGTTGCCCGTCCTCAACGACAGCGCAGCTAGCCAACCTGTCCGCTCTTTCATTTCCCCGTACTCCCGCATGTCCAGGGACATAGACAAAGGTGACCTTACGTATTTTGGATTTCTGCAACGACTCTACCCACTGCATGCGTACAAAGCCAGCCTCCACTTTTTTTATCATGCTCATTGAATCACTCAGTATACAACCGTGGATGTAGTCTTGTGACTAACCATTTGAATGCCTTGGTCACTGCCATCACCTCCATTGTCATGCTACTCGTGGTCATGGCGTATGCACCACTGTCTTCCTTGGCTATTCTGCCTGCTGAGCGTGCTGTAAATGCCCATGCAATGTGTCAGAAGAATGACAGGCAACAGCTTAAGGGACAGAGTAAGAAACACTGACCTGAGGAAGAAACTCGAAATTTAACCAGCCATCGAATACATAAAGAAACAACAGACAAATTGGTTCTGCCTCATAACAAGACCAAAAGAACTAACAATGACTCAAAGAGCCATGGACAAACGCTACGAAAACGCCAGATTAAGAGGAAGACCGAGAAAGAGATGGATAAAGGGAATACCAGCTTCAATAGGAGGGATAACACCAGAAGAGGCCAACAGAAGAGCAAAGAATCGCAGATTGTATTTCCCCTCGACGCCAACGGCAATGGAGGAAGGATAGAAGGAGAAAAAAATAAGAAGGTGGGTGACATTTCAATACAGCTTGTAGAGGTATGAGCCGCGATAGCTCAGTGGTTAGTGAACTGGACTACCACGGACAAGGGGTAGGGTTCGATCCCAACCGACGGCTTCCGGGTTGACCCAGCCTTAGATGGGTACCGGATTTTTTTCTGGGAAAGTAAAGCAGCACGGGCGTAATACTGGCCACATTACCCCAAAAATCATGTGCTGAAGGTCTGTAAAATATAGGGTCACTAACACCATATTTCCCTATACGCCACTTGGCGTGACGGGGGTACTTTACTTTACTTGTAGAGGTATGGTACCAGTGATGGCCAAAAGATCATCCCCTGTTTGGCATGACTAGCAGATTTATTTATTTATTTTTGAAGTTCTTGCCCGTGAGTGCTGCAATGGTAGTACTTCAATGTAGTTTCGTCTGTTGCAAGGTATGCAATGTGTTGCTTGTTTCTATATGTCAACCTGGTTGCAATCATTGCGTTCTAATAGCTCGGGTCTTCTACATTCTACCTGACCTTGAATTTTGTTTCTAACAAACCTCTTCTATTTCTCATAAGTTATCCTTGTGTCTGGCTGGTGTAATTGTCCAACTTTCTTTTGTCATCCTGTATGTCTCATCGTTTCCTGGAATACTGCAGTGAGATTGAATTTGATGAATCACAGGTCTGTATCATTGTCAGAGCTGTTGAGCTTTCCCCTTAGAGCAGGTCTTGCTTTCCGTTACTCCTCAGTGCAATCAATACTGACAGAGCATATATGAGTAAGAGAAAAAAAACTCCGTCTACATAATAGTGTCTGCTGTAGTATGTTATGTTTTTTTATTCTAATTTCAGAGCTTCCGACGTTACATTAAATTTGTTAGGAATCTTTCAAGTTTCAAAAGAGATTTCTCTGTTCCCCAATATTGAGGCATAAACAGAACATCAACATAACTACAGAAGGCGGCCAGATAAATCAAGTAGAGGTATTCAAATACCAAGGGAGTTAGCTGACAAACGACAATTCACAAACAGCAGAGATAGACTCAGAATGCACCAATGCTTGTTAAATCATTGAACAATTATCACCACTATTGTCCAACAAAGAAATAACTCTGGAGGCAAAACGGGCACTTTACAAAACAATCCACATCCCAAAGCTGTGCTACCAGTGCCAGTCATGGACCTTAGATGAAGGACCATAACAAAAATAACTTCTATTGAGATGAAATGTGTTAGACGAACGACACGAAACAGCCTGAGAGACACGATCAGAAATGAATAACTGAGAAAAAAAAGCTAGGAATAATCCCCGCCCATAGAAGATATAAAGAAATACAGATAACAATTTTTTGGCCACGTGACAAGGCAGAGTGATCAAAAATCAACACAATGAGGCCTCCATAAACATTGCGAGAGAACAAAAGATCCAAGGGTCGACCACGAAAAATTTGTATTCGAGGAATATTACAAGCACTAGGAAATATAACAGCAGCTGAGGCGAACAGAAGAGCAAAAGACAGCGCATTATAACTGCCTTCGACGCTGAAAGGCAAATGAGGAAAGAAAAAGAAATAAGAAGAATAATTTAAATCACAATTAACGATTATTCGCAATTCAATTAAGTACCTGCTGAAAAACAAAACGGCCAAAACAGTTTAATGTACAACTAGACATATGTAGTATTCAATATCAAACCCAACATGTTACTATTCATTTTTTTCACATTAAAATACACGTCAATAAAATATGTTCATGAACTATTAAAATGCTTTTACTTACTGCTGTTACTTCGCTACCGGGTAATCTCTGTAAGGGATAACGTCACTTCTTAAAATTAAAAAAAGGAAACTGCAATACTGGTACTAATAAATATGATAAAGATTGGTAGTAAAATATATTATATGCGCAAAATAACACTGATTTTAAGTATATGTGGATATATAATAAATTGGCATTTAGGAAATTGTTACTATTCGTGAATGTCCAGGTAATACAAATTCACTTACTTCAATGTTGCTGCTAGTAAGTTCATACTGAAATAGTATACATAATTTTTAATGCGAAAATGAAAACAAATGCAGTACAGGTGCAAAAAATCGAAATAAAGACACATAACATACATTTGTCAGTGCCATCATCATCATGTGCCATACCGGTTGGCGTAGGTGATCATGTCCCTCCACAATCTTCTATCTACTGTGCATCGTATCAGTTCTGTTGTTGACTGTTTTCCATGCCATTGCACCAAGCTATCCAGTATTTTCTTTCTCTGTCGACCGCGATCTCTCTTTCATTCTATTTTGACAGTTGTAACCAAGTATTCCAACTTTCCTCTTCTCATGATGTGCCCGAAAAATGTTGATTGCTTCTTTCTGATGTTTTTTAAGAGCTCCCTTTTTGTGTTGGCCTCTTTGATAATTTCCTCGTTGGTCTCCTTAGTTGTCCAGGGAACTTTCAACCTTCTTCTGAGAAATCCCATCTCTGTGGCCTCTAATCGTCTTTTCATTTGTTTGCTACTGTCCATGGTTCGCTCCCATAGGTCACAATTGGTTCTATATAGCTCCGATGAACTCTCATTCTTATTTTTATTGTCCTAGATTTGTTGCATAAGAAATTTTTCATTTTTTGAAATGCTACTTTGGTCTGAGCTATTCTGCTTTTTTTTTTATTTCTGTGGTGCATCTCCCATCAGATGTAATTATTGTGCCGAAGTATTTGAAACGTTGCGCTTGTTTCAGATTTGTCTCGTTTATTTTTATGCTGCATGATGGTGATGATTGTTTCTTCGATATAACCATTACTTCTGCTTTCTTCCTATTCATATTGTGATCGTTCGTGTTGCTTCCTTTTACTATTATTTCTATCACTTCTTGTAGTTCGTTCTCTGTCTCTGCTATTAAGACTGTGTCATCCGCATATCGCAAATTATTTATGTATTGACCATTGACTTCAATTCCTTTTTGTCTACTATTGATCTCATAATATATTCGTTGTAAAGTGAAAACAAATTCGGTGTCAGAACACAACCTTGTCTGACTCCTTGTTTCTATTTTGGAATTGCCCTGTTTGGTTGTTAATTTGTATAGCTGCTGTTTGTTGCCAGTACATGCTTTTTATGATTCGCAAATCCTTGCCATCAATGTTTTAATTTATCCAGCATATTGATCATTTCCACATGCTTTACTTTGTCAAATGCTTTCGTGTAGTCTATAAAGCACATATATAGATCTTTCTATCAATGTTCTTAAGATGTATATTGCATTATATGTGCCCTTTCCTTCCACAATTCCACATTGTTCCTCACTTATTTCTGGCTTTATTTTGTTCCTTACACGTCTCATGATTATTCTTAGTAATTGTCAGTGTGGAAAACTTAAATGTATATATACACATAAACATCCCCCTTTAATATAAACGCATGCATACATATGAGTGTGTGTATATGTGCACGAACAATATATAATTATAACTAAGGACAGGTCGGTTGCGTTCACTTTCGGTGCGGCTACGCCTTACGTCATTTGCCGAGTTGTGCGACTGTTATAATGTAGAATGCACCTGCATTGCTTTGTTTAGATCCTTCCATGAGTTGAGATAATTCGGACGATTCCACTGGCACGGAAGGTAGTGCAATTATGAATTTTTATTCTTTTGCAGTGATACCGATGCCTTCGATTAACTATAACTATGACATATACGTATTTATGTCCGTATATTTTATATGACGATATGTTTTGGCGAGTGAGTTCAAATAGTTTCTTTCTGATCCGGCTCTTGTTGACATGTTTAATTTCTTTTCTTCGTTCGTCAGCTGTGACCTGTAACGAAGTCCCTAGAGACTAGGAACTGCAATTTTCGTGTTAATCCATTTTTTTTCCATGGCAGTCGCGTGCACAGGGGTCCCTCGCTGAACAGGCAGATAACTCTGGAGTTCTCATATTTTTCCCGTCGATGAGTAATTGACGTTTCAAACCGAGTGTCGCTGCTGAGACCAGAGGTCTTTGCCGCAGAGAGAAATCATAAATAAAAATCCCAACTCTGACTTCTGACTTCCTTGACAGTATCTTTCAACCGAATGTCATGACCCCCTCCCCATATATTAAAGACACCAACAACGTTCTGAACATTTTTTTCCTCTATCGCCCTTTTCTTAATCTTAGCTACCACCTCCGTCACTCTTTCACTTCACCGTAGCTACTGCCCACGTCAACTTTTCTTTCGATCGTAGCTACCGCCTCCGTCACCATTTCTCCTCACCGTAGCTACCGACCTTTGTCGGGGATGTCTGCTCCCTATACACCTCTATTCCCCACGTCGCCGGGCTTCGAGCTCTCAAATGTATCCTTCTAAAAGAGGAATCAACATTCTATTGCTACTGACGTCCTCCGTCTAGCGGAAATTGTTCTTAACCTCAACTCTTTCAAGTTGACAACTTCTTCACTCAGATTAGTGATGTTACGATGGGCACTAAAATTAGCTGTAGCTCCGCTTATCTCTTCATGGTTTACCTTCAGCATCAGATCATCCACTCCTATCAAGGCGCAATTCTCTTTATGTTCCTGAAATACATAGACGATTACATTGGTCTGAAGGACCTTTTCGAGGAGGCGATCTCCCTATTCATCGAGCATGTTGGATATATGCACCCTGCGATCCATATCACATACCACATTTCCACCTCTGTCTCTTTCCGAGACATCACAGTCTCTTTAGGTTCATCTGGTGTACTTACCTCGGCCTTCTTCAAACCCACTGACTTTCATAGTTTCCTCAACTACGACTCTTCAACTCTCTTCCCTATAGGCAGTCGCTAAGGCTTAGTCACTTGTATGTCTAGTAGAGGTATGTATCCTCATGTTATTTGATCATTGCCAACTGCATTAATTCTCTTAATGTTGGTCTTATCTCTATTAATTTTCAGTCCTAGCTGTTATGATCGGATTCATTTTTGCCAAAGCTGTAACTCAATGTGTATATATGTTTATATGATATTATATCCTATATGAACGTAAAGTCTATTTCCACCTTTTACCTGTCCTTCATCATGTAGCGCATCACTCTATTGTTTTACCTTTTTTGTGTCTTGCCCCCTGCTTACTTCTCCTTGATCTGCACGTCCCTATTATCATAGATGTAGAAATATGTATATGTTCCCCATCATTTGTTGTTGTTGTTTTCGTTTTCTGAAGGAGGCTGCTTGTGGACAAAACGTAAATATGTTGTTGTTTTCTTTTAAGCAGATAGACATGACATAGGTGAACTTTCTCACTTATTTGAGGGATATGTTATTTATTGATATAACTGCAATACTAAATACACACTGTTGAAGCACCATATACGTATCATTGCATAGATGTGTGATAAGTTGGATGCCATCAATTCCTAGGGTTCTTATCATCTCAATGTAGTCTGGTCCTACAGGTTTTCCATATCCCATTGCCTTTATAGTTTTCTCTACTTCAGATTTTAAGATGTTGTAACCTGACGTATACCTTATGCTTCGTTTCGTATCTCTTTCATCTTCAAACAATTTTGCTCTGTGTTCCTACCAATGCATGTTAGCTGTACTGTCTGCTAACATTTCTCCTTTTTTGTTTACACGAAATACCCCAATCATTGAATTTGTTAATCTTGTTTGTCATCTTATAATCCATGTATGCATCCCTTTAAAATCTGGTTTCTTTTCCATGATTTCGTTATTTGAACTAGTCCTCTTTTGCCTTTTTGCACCTATTGCGGATTTCACTTTCCATTATGGTGTATTGGCGAGATTCCTTGCCTGCCTTCTGGTATCCATGCTTTCCTTAAATGGCTTCAATCATTCATTTTTGCTTCTTGATTTTGTTTCTATTTAGGTATGTTGTCGTTGGCTTCTTGCTTGCGTCCCTTTCATTTCTTTATGGGTTACCATGTGAATATATATTTTTCATCATAATTGTCTTTATGTGTTGTCCAATTCCATCTAACAATTGTTTATAAGTATGTTTTACTTATATTGTATGTATAATGTTCAATGAATGCTTAACATATAGCTGTTATGTATAGTGGTAGTATTTGTGTGGTATCCTTATGTCTTGTACTATTTAGTTTTATTGTCATTTTGATCATAACAGGGATGTGATCTGAGTTAAATATCTGATCCTGGGTATGTCCTGGCTCGCATGACACTGTTTATTAAACTATCCTTGATCATTATGTATGTAGCCTATATTGTTTCTTGTTTTTTTGTCATAACTTTTCCATGTATACATATATCTTTTCTGTTGTTCAAAATATGTATTACACATTACTAGTATATTTTCTTCATAACAATGTATTATTCTTTCTCCTCTTTCATGACGTTTTTCAAGGCCATGCTGTCCTATTATATTATGTAAGTATGCTTATCGTATTTCATCTTTTATGTCGCCCATTAAAATTAAAACGACAGATGCTTTCACTTGTTTCATAAATTTCGTTATGTCATAGTATTCTTCTCTTTGTCCATGCATGCGCTTGTGAGTGTGTGAATGTCTGTATTATTGTTTGTTTATTTAATTTATAATACATACATACATACATATATATATATATATATATATATATATATATATATATATATATATATATATAGACACATAGCAAACTCAGTTCATGATTATCTTTGATTGTCATATGTTGACTTGTCCATCTTTTGATGTTTCTCGTCCATGTTAGTCTTGGTCTGCTTCTGCCTCTTTTACCTTGTATTTTATCTTCCAATATTACTTTTAGTAGGCTGTTGTATATTTTAACATGCCCCAAACATGCCATTTGTCTTTTCTATTTGTGTTTAGTAGTCCTCTTTACATTTTTACTTGTTTTAAAACTTCATCATTTGTTTTCTTTTCTTTTGATCAATTCTACCTATTCTTCACATTTGAAAGGCTTCAATTTTATGTTCTGTTTTCTGTTATGTGTCTGTGTTCAGTTTTTTTAGTCTAATGTCCAAACGCATATACATATGCTATATTCAAGGATACATGAAATGTAAACCAAACCGACAGGTTATTCGTAATCAAATTACCTTCTAACAGGAAAAAAAAACACGTTCAAAATCAGTTTAAAGTGCATCTAGGCAAGATGTAGCATAATTCAAATTAAAAGAGTCACTATTTCAATTTTGTCACATTAAAAATAGTAATTTAAAAAATACTTCATGAAATAATGACAACGCATTAGTTATATTTTTTGTTTCCACATTTACATAAATTTACTTACTTTAGGAATGTCCTTTTCATGCAAACCCTGAAAGTAATAACACTTTTTTAAATATAACAAATAGAAACTTCAAGTCCGATTCAAAGAAATGAGATTAGTTCTAGAAATATATGTTCTATATGCAAAATGCCAATATGTATATATAGTTCGTGAAGTCTTGTTAATTTTAAAGTCTTTACTCGTGAACATTCAAATAAACAGAAAGTTACTTACTTCAGATTCGCTGATATGTATTCTTAACTGAAATAAACAACAGTATTTTAAATGTAAAATAGAATAATACGCCAGGACTAGTACAAGGAAGCAGGATAAAGATGTCTAAACATTTTGTCATGTGCAAACTAGAAATGTGTAGATATAAGTATGTATATATATAATATATATTTATATATGTTACGTATTCCTCTTCTTTTTCCTTCCTCATTTGCCTTTCAGCGTCGAAGGGATATATAATGTAGTGTCTGTTGCTCTTCTGTTCGTCTCTGCTGCAGTTATGTTTCCTAGTGCTTCTAATGTTCCACGGATCCATCTTTTTCCAGGTCGACCCTTGGTCTGATGTTCTCGCAACGTTAAATGAGGGCTCGTTGTGTTGTGTTTTGATCTTTCTGCCTTGTCACACGGCCAAACCATTTTATCTGTTATTTCTTACATGTTCTATGGCGGGGGCTATTCAAAGTTTTTATTTTTCCAGTTTCTCTTTCTGATCTTATCTCCCAGGCTGTTTCCAGTCATTCGGCTACCACATTTCATCACTGATGTGTTTGTTTTACTTATTGTTCCTACATCCAGGGTCCAGGACTAGCATTCGTAGCACAAAGTTGGGATAAAGAATGTATTGTGAAGCGTCAGCTTTGCCTCTAGAGTTATTTCATTGTTGGACAATAATAGTGATAACTGTCCAATAATTGGATAAGCATTATTGCATCTTGAGTCTATCTCAGGTGTTTGTGAATTGTCGTCTGTCTCTAGACTTCCTAGTTATTTGAATTCCTCTATTTGATTTAGTTGACTGCCTTCTACAGTTATGATGATAGTATGTTTCTTTGTCTGCGACATTGAATGACTTCTGTTTTGTTGATTTCGATGTTCATGTTGTATTTTGTGCATGTACTGTTCATTCAGTGTTCTTGTAGGTTTTATATTTTGCCATGTATTAGCGCCTGATCGTCTGAAAATAAAATCTCGTTTGTCTTCTATGTCTCTGATGGTATATGTATATAAAAGTGTGTTTTTTAATTCTCTATACATATTTATTATCCACGTATGTGTATAAATATATATATATATATATATATATATATATATATATATATATATTATACATATGTATATGCATGTGTATTTTTAATATAAACATGACACAACAAATAAGGTCTCAGTCTGAATAGTATGAAAACAGAAGTAATGGTCAAATCAAAGAAACAATCGTCACAATCATGCAGCATAATTAAATAAACAGGACAAATATGAAAGAAGTGCAACGCGTCAAATACTTGGGTACAATAATAACATCAGATGGAAGATGCACCACATACATAAAAATCAGAATAGCCCATGGAAACATAGCATTTCATAAAATGAAGAATATCTTATGCAACACATCTATGTCAATAGAAGTGAGAAAGAGAGTTCATCGGTGCTATATAGAACCAATTCTGAGCTATGCAAACGAATCATGGACAGTAGAGACTCAATTGAAAGGCGATTAGATGCAGAAGAATGTGCAAAATTCCCAGGACAACTAAAAAGACCAATGAAGAAATTCTCAAAGAGGTCAACACAAAAAGGAAACTCCTAAAAAACAGCAGATAGAAACAATCAACATTTTTCGGGCACATCATGAGAAGAGTAAAGTTGGAATACTTGGTTATAACTGGCAAAGTAAAAGGAAAGAAAGATCGCGGACGAGAGAGAGAGAAAAATCTGAATAGCTTGGTGTAATGGCATGGAAAACAGTCAACAACAGAACTGATGCGATGGAATGTATATAGAAGAATGTGGAAGGACATGATCGCCTACGCCAACCGGTATTGCACATGATGATGATGATGACATATTTAAAGGCAGGTCGGATAAATTTACCTGCTACTTTATGCAATACAGTACCCATGTTTCTGCCCTGCTGCAGGCATTCATGGTAGAATAAACGGTTGTGTTAGGTTGCCCTACAATAAAACAGTACACCTGCCTTGTGGGTAAGACTTTTTTAGTAAAAGGCTAGCGCAGTCAACCGTTAACAAACCAATTCACGGCAACATAAAACCACTGTTGTGTCTTATTTTTCCAGTTTCTATATATATATATATGAAGATTTTGGCATTGAAGTGATTACAGACATATGCAACGACACATACCACACAGGATGCATACCAAATGAACTAAAAACATCAACTTTCATTGCATTGCCTAAAAAGAATGGTGCAGTTGAATGCAGTGACTTTAGAACAATAAGCCTAATGAGCCATGTTACAAAAATCTTGCTAAAAGTTATACAAGGAAGGATTCAGAATAAAATCAATACTGAATTAGATGAGCAGCAATTTGGATTTAGGAAAAATAGCGGGACAAAAGAAGCCATATTCTGCATGAGAACATTAATCGAAAAATACACAGAAGTAAACAAACCAATATATGCCTGCTTCATAGACTACATCAAAGCTTTTGATAGAGTACACCACAAACAACTTATAGAATGCCTAAAAGAGATACATCTAGATGGCATGGATATACGACTAATATGCAATCTATACTGGGAGCAAACAGCAATAATAAAATATAACAAAGAGTTCTCTACACCCATTTATATAAAAAGAGGAGTAAGACAAGGATGCATCCTATCACCAAGCTTGTTCAATCTATAGTAAAAAAAAGTAAAGTACCCCCCGTCACGCCAAGTGGCGTATAGGGAAATATGGTGTTAGTGACCCTATATTTTACAGACCTTCAGCACATGATTTTTGGGGTAATGTGGTCGGTATTACGCCCGTGCTGCTTTTACTTTCCCAGAAAAAATCCGGTACCCATTTAAGGCTGGGTGAACCCGGAGCCGTCGGTTGGGATCGAACCCTACCCCTTGTCCGTAGTAGTCCAGTTCACTAACCACTGAGCTATCGCGGCTCCTACTAATTTTTAGGGAATTAGTAAAACCCAGGTGTCCTCGCCAGGGTACGAACCCCGGCTGTTGCCGTGGTAAGCCAACCGCCTATCGATTGCGCTAACCGGACACCCTTGTTCAATCTATACACTGAGCAAATCTTTAAAAACATCATAGAGATGCCAGGCCTACAAATTAATGGAAAGATAATCAATAACCTAAGATATGCTGACGATACTGTACTACTAGCAGAAAATCCTAAAGACCTACAACAATTACTTAATGAAATAAACACGACAAGCAAAAAATATGGACTAGATATGAATATCAAAAAGACTAAAACTATGATCATAAACAAAGAAAATACTCAAAACCCACAAGTGGATATCAAAATTGAAGGAATAGACCTTGAGACAGTTCAGAACTATAACTACCTTGGACATACTATAACCAGTGATGGAAAATGTACAACTGAAATAAACAAAAGAATAGGAATGGCAAAAAGTAATTTTAATGTCATGACGGACATACTAACATCAAAACAAATAACACCAGAGCTAAAACTAAGAATAGCAAAATGTTACATCTTCTCAATATTCCTATATGGTGCTGAAACATGGACATTAGACAAGAAAACAGAACAGAGAATTGAAGTCTTTAAAATGTGGATATATAGAAGAATAGGTAGAATTGGATGGAAGGAAAAGAAAACAAACGACAAAGTCTTAAAACAACTAAAAATGAAAAGAGAACTTCTGAACACAATTAGAACAAGACAAATGCGATTCTTAGGCCATGTTAAAAGACACAACAGCCTACTGAAAGTGATCCTGGAGGGGAAAATACAAGGTAAAAGAGGCAGAGGCAGACCAAGATTAACATGGACAGGTAACATCAAAAGATGGACAAATCAACCGATGACAACCTGCACCATCAAAGCAAGAGATAGAGCAAAATGGCGCTCCATGGTAGCCAACCTTCGTTGCGGAGACGGCACTCAATGATGATGATGATGATATATATATATATATATATATGATACATATATAATAAGATATATAATAAGATATATAATAAGATATATAATAAGATATATAATAAGATGTATATATAATATATATATAATAAGATATATAATAAGATGTATAATAAGATATATAATAAGATATATAATAAGATATATAATAAGATATATATCTTTGTATAGCCATCGTTGGCCATAATTTAAGAATTAACGACAATAACGTTAATGAGGATTCCACAGAAATATCCTCATTTGGTAAGGCATCAGGTGCAACAGATGGTATGTAATGTTCGACCGTCATTAAGCTACTGTAGTCAAGATGAGTAAAAAAACATATATTGTGAAGATTAACTTTAAATGTTAGAACACGCGTGCAAATGAGAAAACTGGAAAACATCAAACAGGAAATAACACTGGGGGATTTACTCAGTGTGAAATGAAATAGATATACTGGATAATGACGAATATAAAATAACCTTTTCTGGATTTACTGAAGACCAACAAAGCAGAGTAAGTATCATATATAATGCAGCAAAAGCAAGAACAATGAAATGCTTTTGGACAATATCTAACAGAGTCCTTTTAGTGAAGCTGAATGGAAAACAAGTATATATTAATCTTATACAAGTGTGTGCACCAACAAAAGAAAGTTCAGAGGAAAGAGTTTGATGTATTTTAACACGAGCTTAATATGACAATTTGTCAATTGCAAACCGCATTAAAATAGCATAATTTTAAAGAATCCAAAAGCACAAGAACGACAGAAAAGAGTTGAAGAAATAGTTGGTTACTATGTCTTTGGAGAGAGAAATGAAAAAGATGATAAACTAATAGAACTGGCAAGAACACACAAAATGATGATAGAAAACATATAGTTGATGCAACAACCAAGACGTTCATGGGCATGGAAAAACCTAGCAGATAATGCACCTAAACAAATTGACTACATAATGATAAACAATAGATTTAGAAACAATCTCTGTGTGTGAAAATTAGACCTGTGGCAGAATGCAATAGTGACCATGTACCAGTTGTGGGAAAGCTTAGAGTAGAATTAAAAACAGCACAAAGAGACTCCGTTAATACCAAGTCACATTTACATTTCCTCAAATCAGATAAGAGAATAAAAGACAAATATAACATCACAATAAGAACAGACACACTGCAAGTGAGAAGATGCGATTGTCACCGCACAATAAGCCTTATGAGCCACAGGACTAAATTAACCACTAAGAATGATCATGCGAAGAATGAGAATCAAAATCAGTCTAGAAATTAGTGATGAACAGTGCGGTTTTGTTGGGGGTAAAGGAACGAAAACTGTCATATACATATTTCGATCTTTAAGAGTCATGTAGGTGAAAATCGATCTAGACCTCTGTTTCATAGATTATTTATTCCAAAGCATTTGATAAAGTAAAGCAACAAGGAATAATCTTAATTTTAGAAGATGTAAACGTTAACAGCAAAGATCTAAGAATAATGAAGAACATGTATTGCCAAAAAAATAACGGCCATAAGAGTTATTGAGTTATTTGCGGGTCATCATCATTGCACTCCGAACATGTCCATAGGTGCTCAGATCCCCTCCTCAGCAATTCCCTCAGTGTCCAGCGACTGACGACTCCAGTTCTATGTTGGTTGATAAGTCTTCTTACACGGCCACCAAGTTTCTCATTTCTGGCTGTGCCCATCTTAACTCCCATTTCCATCATCCGAAGAAGCGACGTTGATCTGTGTTTGTCGAAGTCCTGTGCTCTTCCCACATCTCGGAGTGCATTGATGACGTCCGCCCGATCCATCGGTTGCCCGTCCTCAACGACAGCGCAGCTAGCCAACCTGTCCGCTCTCTCATTTCCCCGTACTCCCGCATGTTCAGGGACATAGACAAAGGTGACCTTACGTATTTTGGATTTCTGCAACGACTCTACCCATTGCATGCGTACAAAGCCCGCCTCCACTTTTTTTATCATGCTCATCGAATCACTCAGTATACATGCGTGGATGTAGTCTTGTGACTCTAACCATTTGAATGCCTTGGTCACTGCCATCACCTCCATTTTCATGCTACTCGTGGTCATGACGTATGCACCACTGTCTTCCTTGGCTATTCTGCCTGCCGAACGTGCTGTAAATGCCCATGCACTTTTTTCGCGTCGTCTTACAGATCCGTCTGTATACATGACTGCATCTTTCTCATCGGTGTTATCGCAGATGAGACCGTTGACCTCAGCATTAACCACGACTGGGTTCTGTTCCCTACTTTTCCTGTCGAGTGTGACAATACACGAGAAAGTCCCCTTGAATGACGTAGGCACCGGTACCGACTCCTCACCAACGCTGATATTGGTAAGCCCACAGACCTGTTTGATGACATCTTCTGCTCGGCCCACCCATGATTTGCCTCTTTTTAGCCTGTCACCTTTCTCTGTGTTGAGCACGTGGTGCAATGGATGCTCTGTATCTGTACTAATCTTCAGGTATGCTCGTGCTCTCCAGATCTTGATTCTGTCATCCATGGTTGGAAAGTCAAGAAGATACCTCATTGTCACACAGGGAGTGTCCCTCGTACATCCCAGGATAATGCGCATGGCTTCATTTTGTATTTTCTCCAGCCTATCAATTTGAGTCGTACTGACAGTAAGAATGGCCAGGGCATACTCGATTGGTGCGAGGACTAATCCCTGGAACAGAAGAGTAAGTAGCCTCTGCTCGATGTTGGCAGCTGCCATGACCTTCAAGGCGGCTAATCCTTTGCGGGATTTTGTTATCACATGGTCAACGTGGTCCCGAAAACACAGGCTGCGATCAAACTTAACTCCGAGGTATGTCATCAACTTGTCCCTGGTCACCTCATCAGCTCCCATTCGTACTACCGGTGTGGTCGTATTAACGATATGATTGTTAAGGGAGAACCATGAAACTGATGCTTTATTAAGATTAACCAAGGCACCTGAAACCCCACACCAGGAAGAAATGCGATCGAGTTCGTCTTGCATTGTGGAGGCGATTCCCCGTCTGTCTCTTCCCTGTCGATATACCAGAGTATCATCAGCAAAAGTCATAGTTCTTCCCCTCCCATCCAGCTGTTGGGTCGTGATCGTTATTGTGTACACATTAAATAGAACTGGTGACAATGGTGAGCCTTGTGGCAGCCCAGGACAAATGGATGTTGGCTCGGAAGACCAACTTCCACATCTGAGTATCACCTTCCTCTGAAACAGTGCCGCGGCCATCCATCTAATGAGGAAGGGGTTCACCGCCAGTTTGAGAAGCATATGCATGAGATATTCAAATGGTACCCTGTTGTATGCATCCTCCAGATCTATAGCAGCAGCACGGCCATAAGAGCTCGAAATCAATTGCAATATTTCAAAAAAATATTAATGCAAAGTGTTAGCAAGGTTTCAGTTTTTTCACCAGATTGATTTAATAGTTATAGTGAGATTATGTTATTTGGGGCATGTTAAAAGACACAATAGCTTACTAAAAGTAATATTGGAAGGAAAAATACAAGGTAAAAGAGACAGAGGCAGACGAAGACTAACATGGACGAGTAACATCAAAATATGATCAAGTCAATCTATGGCAGCCTACCCATCAAAGCAGGAAACAGAGTAGAATGGCGATCCATGGTAGCCAACCTTCTTTGCGGAGAAGGCACACGATGATGATGATAGATATACATCTTATGCGCTCCCTTTTATTCCCAATTATTAATCATCTGGCGAAACAGTGTATTAGTTCACGGCTGGTTATGTCTCGATGCAGCTATTTGCTCTGAGGCACCATTAAAAAAAAAAATTAGATATAATATTAGAAAAAAATAAATATTGTAATCTATTATGTGGATGTTACATAATTGCAAGTCTGTAATACTTTGGAATCAAGTAACATCTTGACATAATCTCAATGCAATTATTTAAAAGAACACATATATGATGCTGTGGATGAATTGGATAAGACAATGATCCATGAACATAAATGACAGCATGTGACAATTCCATTATGCAGTTGATGGTTGTTTCAACATAACAATAGAATAGTGATTTTTAAACGTTCCAGCTATTTCATTTTTCACGCGCATTCGAATATTATAGCTCATTTTACTTACGGGTGGTATGATTTCTGTAGTCTGGTAACAAAGAAACATAAACTTGAGAACAAGTCTCTAACAAATGAACTTCATAACGTTATTAATTTATTCAGTTCTTGGATGAGACGCGGTACTTTGTATGCGTCATGATGCAAACGAACAGCACGACAGTGGCATTATCATCATCATCAAGTAACGGGCCTGCTAGCATAGGTGATCATGTCTCTCCACAACTTTCGATCTCGACAGTTATTTATCATTTATGTTGTTGACCTTCTGCCAAGCCATTCTCTTAAGCAGTCTTGTATTTTTTTTCTCTTTGCTTTCCTCTATCTCTGCGTCCCTCAATTGTTCTAGTTGTTACAATATATTCCAGTTGTTCTATTCTGGCCAAAAAATAATACAATTCCAAATATTTAAAATCATTTACCTGTTTTAATATTAATCCACTTCTCTTTATTTTGCACTGAGGTGACGTATTTGTCTTTGTTGTTACCATTACTTCTGTCTTTTTTGCTGTTACAGCTGAGTCCTTTATTTTTTGCCTTTTTTTTACTATAACGTTCAAACTTTCTTCTAACTCATTTTCACTCATAGCGATTAAGACTGTATTATCAGCATACATTAGATTATTTATATTATGACCTACAATTATTATTCCAGGCCCCTTATGGAACTTAAAATAATCTCACTATAAATGTTAAACAAATCTGGTGACAGCACACAACCTTGTCTAAACACCCTGTTTTATTTGTCGAAACATTCCCAATTTGTTTCCAGTTCTTATGACCGCTGTTTGTTGCCAGTACATGTTCTTTATTATTCTGAGATCTTTGCTTCATACCTTTATGATTTCTAAAATTGTGTTTATTTCTTGGTGCTTTGTCAAATGCTTTGGTATAATCTATGAACATAGGTGACAGTAGCATGACGTTGTGGATTCATTTAACGGCGTGTCACAACTAAGATGCAAACGAAGAATCAAATAACATTAAGAGGTTATGGTATATTTAGTAAATCGTGTGTCTCCACACAACAGCAATGGTCAAGCATTTTTTGACGATTCATTTCTTACATTCATCCGAATTATTCATCAGTTTACTTACCTCTGTTGTGTCTTCTGGAATCTGAATGTGAGTATACATATTTTGAAACTTACGCATTGATAAAACCACGTATATTCTAAATGCAGTAAATATTGTTATCAATTTTATTTTTACTCTGGTGGAGGCAACATTATTTTCGGCATAACAACTAGTGTCTACGAACATAAAAAACACAGACTAATTGCTGCCTTCATCACTAACGATTCTTCATTTAGGCTTTCTCTCATATGCGAGTGGAGAGCACTTTTGCGGTCTTCTGATCTTCTGTTGATCTCTTCAGGTGTTATGTTTCACAGTTTTTGAAATATCCAATCAATCAATTATTCACTTTAAACTTGAATCTGATTTTCTCGTAACGAGTAGGATTGTCTTGTGTAGTATCGTGATCATTCTGTTTTATCTCGAGTTAAACGCATGTTTTCTTCTATTGATTTATGTACTCCAGGAAATTAGTTCAAGTCTTTTCTTTGCTCTAAATTTATGACCGTTTTTCTGAGGCTGTTTTCTGCATTCGTGTAGCTGATTTCATCTTTGTGGTGGCTATTTTTTATTATTGTTTTCAAGTCTAAAGTCCAGGTCTGACATTAGCAGCACAACGTAGGAATGAAGATTTTGTTGTAGAGTGCATCAGCGTTATTTGTTTACTAGACACCGGTAGCGATAGTTGTTCAATAAATTGACACGGTTGTATGCATTTTGAATCTATTTCTGCTGTTTGTAAAATGTCGTTTGTCACCAGACTGTTTAGATATTTTAATTCCCCACTTTATTTAATTGTCTGCAGTTTATCATCATTATCATCGTCATGTGCCTTTCTGGTTGGCGTAGGCGATTATGTCCTCCCGCAATCTTCTATCTAAAGTGCATCGAATCAGTTCTGTTGTTGACTGCTTTTCGTGCCATGACACCAAGCTATCCAATATGTTCTCTCTTTGTCGTCCGCGATCTCGCGTTTCTTTTATTTTGCCAGTTGTAACCAAGTATTCAGACTTTCCACTTGTCATGTTGTGCCCGAAAAATGTTGATTATTTCTCTCTTATGTTTTTTAGGAGTTCTCGTTTTGTGTTGATCTCTTTGAGAATTTCTTCAGTGGTCTTTTTAGCTGTCCAGGAAATTTTCTAAATTCTTCTGAGAAATCCCATCTCTGTGACCTCGAGTCGTCTTTTCATTTGTTTGTCTACTGTACATGATTCTCTTTCATAGGTCAGAATTGGTTCTATATAAAACTGATGAACTATCTTTCTCACTTCTATTGACATAGTTTATTTGCATAATATATGTTTCATTCTCTGAAATGCTATATAATAATCTATGCCTACGTGGTTTTGATGTTGATGTTTGTACTAATTAAACGTCACGTTGTATTTAACGTTCTATTTTCCAGAGCAGTATTGTTACATTATTTTACATTGCGAAATAACAATTGATGTTACAAAAATGAAAAAGAAAAAACGATGATGCAGTAAAGTGTTACAAATTATAAGACAACAACGTAGTAGGTGATTGATACGACATACGGAAAATATTCTATTGTATAAATGTAAAACCACATTAAGAACTCGGTGTACTGCTAAAATATTATATCATTACAACACTTTAGGGTAATATCAAGTCTTGGCAGAATTGCTATGTAATTATTTAACAACGCCTAACTACCATGTTATAAACTCCATTTGAACAACCTGACAGGACGATACTGATGCAGCCCAGGAAGGAAAGAACGTGATGATTATGTGATGTAATTAATTCTCGTTTTAACATCACAAAACAATGTAATGGCACCTAAGCTTAACTGACATTTCCCTTCTCACAAGCATTGACAATCGACATTTACATGCAAGTAAATTGAGATGGTTTTACTTACGAAAGTGACAATATCTGGAATCTTATTATAAAGATATGGAATCGTTATTTTTTGTTTAAAATCTAAGCAATTTAACTTTCCAATGCTATTAGTTTCTTTAGTCCGTTGATGAGACAACGCTCTGTTCACACATCAATCAAGCTGCTGAAATAAATGTTAAGCTTTCTTCAACACTATATTCTTTTTCTAAATTCAGCTTACACTAATGCATACTGATTACATTTTTACTGTATTAATGTTTCATCATCAGCATCATCATTGAGTGTTTCCCCGCATCGAAGGTTGGCTACCATGGAGCGCCATTCCATTATATCTCTTGCTTTGATGGTGCAGATTGTTATAGGTTAACTTGTCCATTTTTTGATGTTACTTGGCCATGATAATCTTGGTCTGCCTCTGCCTCTTTTACCTTGTATTTTCCCTTCCAATATTACTTTTATTAGGCTGTTGTGTCTTTTAACGTGTCCCAAAAATTGCATGTGTCTTGTTCTAATTATGTTTAGTAGTTCTCTTTTCATTGTTAGTTGTTTCAAAACTTCATCGTTAGTTTTCTTTTCTTTCCATCCAATGCTATCAATTCCTCTTCATATCCGCATTAATGTTAGATAGTTTTATTTTTTAAGGAATTCATTATTAAAAGGTTTATATTATTGACATTGTGTTATGTTTATAAAACTTGAAATTAACATTTAAAAAAACATAAATCGTAGCTATCAGTTTGATGACACAGTCTTAATGGCCGAGACAGAGAATGAACTACAAGAAATGATGGACATAATAATAAAAGAAAACAAGAAGAAAGGTCTCAGTCTGAATAGTAAGAACACAGAAGTGATGGTTATATCGAAGAAACAATCACGACCATCATGCAGCATAAAAATAAACGAGACAAATCTGAAACAAGTGCAATGTTTCAAATACTTTGCCACAATAATAACATCAGATGGGAGATGCACCACAGAAATAAAAAGTCGAAAAGCTCAGGCCCGAATAGCATTTCAGAAAATGAAAACTATCTTATACAACAAATCTATGTCAATAAAAATGAGAAATGAGAGTTCATCGGTGCTATATAGAACCAATTCTGACCTATGGAAGCGAATCAAGGACAGTAGACAAACAAATGAAAAGACGATTAGATGCCACAGATATGGGATTTCTCAGAAGAATGTTGAAAGTTCCCTGGACAGCAAAAAGACCAATGAGGAAGTTCTCAAAGAGACCAACACAAAAAGTTAGCTCTTAAAAAAACATTAGAAAGAAGCAATCAACATTTTTCGGGCACATCATGAGAAGATGAAAGTTGGAATACTTGGTTACAACTGGCAAAATAAAACGAAAGAGAGATTCGGGACGACATAGATATAAACTACTGGATAGCTTCGTGTCATGGCATGGAAAACAGTCAACAACAGAACTGATACGATGACCTGTAGATAGAAGATTGTGGAGGGACATGATCACCTACGCCAATCGGTATGGCACATGATGATGATATAAGACTTTCTCAAAGACTATCAGTCAATGTACACATCTGAAGTTAAACAAGGATAGACATAGAAATGCGTTATTTGGTATCATTAGGGAAGATCAAGATACACGATCTGAAGGCGTTTCTTTCTTTTCTTGTTTTTTAGTTAAATACTTTCGTTTAGAAGAGTTTTCAAGTGAAGACATTATTGCCAACAGTTTTCCAGTGAAAACACCATTACCAACAGTTTTCCAGTGGAGACACTATCCGTTCAACTCCCTGTGGAGCATAGGTCTTCACCAAGCACTTTCCAAGCTGTTAGGTCTTCACCAAGCACTTTCCAAGCTGTTCTATTTCTTGATAACCTTTTAGGACCGTACTATGAATTGCCCACCACCTCTTCTTCTTCTACTTCTTCTTCTACCTTCCACTCCCGGTTGAGTATAGGTCTTCAACAAACACTTTCCAAGTCGTTCTGTTTCTTGCCATTCTTTTAAGATCATTCCATGTTTTCCCCATCATATTCATCTCTGATTCTGTCTTCTCACAGGATTTCCGTGACTTTCCTCTGTGTCTTTTCCCTGGGGATTTAAAAGTAAAGGCCTGTCGATTAATACTCTCAGTTGGCTTCCGCAGTGTGTAGTGTATACTGTCCAGCGCCATCGTTTTCGCTGTATCTCTTTCTCCACTGGTATTTGACTGGTACATTTCCATAATTCTACGTTGTTGATTTTGTCCTGCCATTTCCATCGTTTTAATCTCCGTAAACATCCATTAATGAAAGTATGTGTCTTCATGATTGTCATTTTAAGCGTTCTCCATGTTCATTATCATCATCGAGTGCCGTCTCCGCAACGAAGGTTGGTTACCATGTTGCAAAGCCATATAGTAAGACTGACTTAACATTTCAGTGGAACAATTGTTATATTAGTATTTAACATAATTGGGTTCTGGTAATTTTTACTTGCATATGTTTCTCAGTGTAACATATGCTCCTCTTTTTTTGATATCCTTATTTTGGTATTATTTTCTGCTCCTCCCTCTTTAAGCGTCATTAGGCACAATATATTATTATTATTGATAACATTATGTCGATGAAGAATAACATGACAATGCTAGTGTGTAAATTTTCCTGTCATTTTTATCTCTCATATTCAGTCAAGTTCTAGATACTTTGACTTACCTCTGTTGTTTCTTCTGGAATCTAATTTTGCATATTTTCATACTTTATTTTATAAAACAAATTTCTAACCAGAACATTTCATAATTTAAAAACAAAATTCTTATATATGTTGTGTAAAGCTGATCATTTTACGTTATATGATTGTTGTTACAAAGTTAACCCTTTCAGAAAAATGTTGGCATTTGTAGCACTGCAAGGGATTTAGGTAATACATATACCATATTTGAAATCTATTTAACACTTAACACCATATCATTGCATGAAAAAAAGCACTGTGAATTCCCCACCAACATACCTTTCATTTTTTCTTTGAATTTCCCATGTTTGTTACGTTTTTGCAGCATAATTTCTTTAAAGTAAGGGATAGACAGCCCATGCCAATCCCCCCCCCCCCCCCAACTCGCCTCTTTCATTAATGTCTGGAACTGAACAGCTCTACAATTATTTCCTTTCGAACCCCGGCAACGCACGGGCAATTACACAAATTGATGTAACTATGTATGTAACTATGTATGTAACTATGTATGTAACTATGTATGTAACTATGTATGTAACTATGTATGTAACTATGTATGTAACTATGTATGTAACTATGTATGTAACTATGTATGTAACTATGTATGTAACTATGTATGTAACTATGTATGTAACTATGTATGTAACTATGTATGTAACTATGTATGTAACTATAAAAGAACAGAGGTAATTACTTTAACGCACATTTTGAGAACATTGAGAACTATTTAAATTCGCATCTCTTCAAAACTACACAGTGTATAAATTATGTTCCCTCAATTGCAAAATACCATCTGATATTCTTTAGAAGGGGCGTTTATAACACTCTCTATATGTGCATTAAGAAGTATCTTTACGAGTACCTGATTTTATTATTCACACACTATTCACATGCAACGCTTTGTTTTTGGAGAGTTCAATGATTTGTAATAGACAGAACGTCAACTCTCAAAGTAAATCATTGACAACTTATTAAGAACAGGTGAAAGAGATTTCGAGTTAGAATTTTACTTGACACATCCGTTTTCATAAGAAAGCTGGTAAAACAATACCAGGTTGCAATGTTGTCCAAGGTGGTTGTCAGCGCACCTCATGGATTCGTCCAGTGCTCAGTGATGAAGATCCTATAGTTCGCTTCAGATTTTTTGCCTCACTTCAAAAAAACCACAGCTCAGCAACCATTTGTGCTACAGTGCTGATATTTTGCATGTAACCTACTGAATCTCATAACGTAATAGAAAAATAAATTCATTGCAAACAAACTGCTGGTTTTTCTTGTGCGCTTGCTTACCAGGAGGATAAAGTATGATTAAACTTGGGCACATTTGAATCAAAATTTAAGAGTATTTACCCCTTCCATATCACTTCAAGAATGATTTAAACATCTTCATTTGGGAATTTCCTTTATATGTTGGTGGGTAAAGGCACCGGTTTACACTATTGAATTGCAAATGTCAGATTTTTGTCAATATTTGCACATGTGTAGCAAATTTCTCTTATATTCGGTGCGCAATTCTGGTTTTGCACTTACTGGATTAAAATTGTCAACTTTTGTATCACGTCATTAGTATAACGTCACCAAAAATACAAAATCAAATTATTTACATAGGCGTGTTTTGTGAGTTGTGCCCTTAACAATGAGTTTAAAGTTGAAATTTGTTACTGAACAAAATATTACAAAGAAATTATATTTATATTTTTGTAGAGAGGCAAAACGAGGGAGTCTATATCACAGCATATCAAATCCTGAAAAGAGAACGATGCACGTGTTAGGTTTAAGTAAACGGTCGTTTCATAGATCAGTGAAAATGTTCAATGTGAATGTTCAAGGAAAGAAAGAAGTCGAGGAAGAAAACATTTGTTAGACAGTTTTGACAGAGAACTTGTCCGCAGAGAGATTTGTAAAATGTTTGACTTAGGGGAAGAAGTTACCATAAGGAAACTTAAGATTTGGCTTAAAAAGAACACCAGTATTGATGTATCAAAAAACTACACTATGGAGAAGTGTGCGGAGTTTAGGCTTCACTTTTAGAAAATATTCTTGTGGAAGAAACATCATTTGCGAGAAACCTCATTTAGTAGCTGCAAGAAGCAAATATTTACGTGAAGTTAGACAAATGCGTAATGAAGATTATGACATTGTGTACTTGGACGAAACATGGATTAATGCCCACCACACAAATGAAAAAGAATGGCAGTCATTAGATGGGACTATTAAAAGGTATGTACCTAGCAGCAAAGGAAAGCGCCTTATAGTGGCACATGCTGGGAGCAAAAATAATGGCCTGGTGGAGAATGCTGAACTTGTTTTTATTGCAAAGTCAACTGATAACCAGGATTATCATTCAGAGATGAACAGTCATATGTTCAGAGATTGGATTAAAGACACTCTTTTGCCTTTATTAGATCGACCATCTTGTTTGATCATGGATAATGCATCTTACCATAACAAAGTGGCACAAGAAGATAAAGTTCCAACATCATCAAGCACTAAAGCTGAAATAAAGACATGGCTGACAAGGAAAAAAATACCATTTAACGATATGTATCTCAAGCCTGAATTACTTTCACTTGTAAACAGATACAACGGCCAAAGATATTTCAAATAGATAAATTAATTGAAGAACATGGTCATAGATGTTTGAGGCTGCCTCCATATCACTCACACCTAAATCCTATTGAATTAGTTTGGGCAAAGATCAAAGGGCAAGTAGCATCCGAAAATAAAACTTTCAAATTATCTGATGTTAAAGAGCTTACCAATGTTGCTATTTCAAACATAGACAAAGATTATTGGGCTAGTTGTGAAGACCATGTTATGGTTGAGGAAGATAAGTATTGGAGAAACGATGGTCTGTGGGTTATTCAACCAAAATGGTAATACGTCTATTAGATTCGGCAGATTCTGAATTAAAACGCATTTGTTTGAACTTACTGAAGTGACTTTGTTGGAGTTGGAAACTCTGGATACGGACCACTTCAGGAACTGTTTTTTTAGTGAGTTGACGATGTATTCTGTGTTCTTAAAATAAATAATTTCTATTCGGTGAATGTTCGGCCTATTTTGATTTGATTCAATATTAGTTGTATAATTAAAAGAGCCCAATCCAAATGGGTAGCATGTTGTGAAAAAGTGCAATTGTGGCGGTTTATTCCCCTGTACACCTTCAGGCATGACAGGAACACTTACTTACTTACTCTCTTATTATAAAGTAATAATGTCCCTTATATAAAAATAAAAGTTACGCCTTTTCCTCTAAAAAGTGTAAAAGATCTTCATTTACCGTACATTCTGTTTTTTGTGTCAAAATAAATACAAATATGAAGGAGATCAAAGGAAGTTGCCGCTTTGAGGAAACGGTAACACATACGATAATTTAAATGATAAATTCGTTACGTCATTGAAAATCTAAGGTCGCATGCAAAAAATCATGGTATTCTATCAGACGGTTTCGAGATATTACTGGAATTAGGGAGGCAAACAATCTGAAACAAACTATAGTAATAACATCACCATTAACAATTGACGTAGATTATTGCTATGTTTCAACACAAACAAATAGTGGCACTTTCGTCATTTCATTTCTCACATGCATTTGAATATTCTATAATAGTCTCGTTTTTCTTTTGGGAGATGTGGCTTCTAGAATCTATGTAAACAGATTTAGAAACATTTATTTGTTATATCAAATATCTACCAGAGAACTATAAAATGTTTGGAGCATGTTATTTGATAGATTTGTAATTATTTAACAAGACCAAATGTTAATGTTGTGGATTAATTTAATAGCATGACAAGACGTCTGGGAAGACAATGATGATGGAGTAGAATGAAAGAACATAAAGAACATAACGATGCAACAGTATATTTGGCGCATGGTTTATCCTGTCACAGCTGTAATAGTTCTAAGGAATGAGATCAGGTACCCTGTATGCGTCGTTAGGCAAATGATATTAGTGTTGATAATGTTATGTAGTTGGTGAATAACAAAATCAATGCTAGTGTGTACGTTTTCCTGTCATTTTTTCTTCTCACATTCCTTCAAGTTCTAGATAATTTTCCTTACCTCTGTTGTTTCTTCTGTGATCTAATTTTGTATATGTTAAAACTTAAGTTTATAAAACAAATTTATATCCATAATGTTTCATAATGTTTTAATTCTTCCATCTGTTGTGTAAAGCCGGTCATTTTATGTTTCATGGTTTCTGTTACAAAGTTAACACTTTCAGGACGCTACGGGCTTTTGAAGCAATGCAAATGATTTAGGCAATAAAACTACCATATTGGAAATCTGTTAACACAAAACAACATATCATTGCATGGAAAAAAAAAGCACTATGAATTCCCGCCATCGTATCTTTAATTGTTCTTTGAATTGCCCATGTTTGTGAAGTTTGTGCTGGATATTATATTGAAGTATGAGATAGCCAGTCCATATCCAACACTCCCTACTCGCCTCTTGCCAAAAAGTATGGTTGGACACAACTCTACAATATTCTTTACTCCCCTTTCGAATCCCAGCAGCGCACGGATAATTACATAAAGTGGTAAAACTGTGCATGTAACCATAACAGAAAGGAAGTAGGTAATATCACGCACATTTTATTGACTATTTTATTAGGCGGTTCTTCAAAATTAGACAGTGCATAAATTATGTTCCTTCAAATGCAAAATACCATCTGACATTCTTTAGATGGGACGTTTAGAAAACTCTCTATAGGTGCATTAGGAAGTATCTCTACCAGTGGCGTATACTGGTTTTGGGGGTCTGGGCTACCGCTGACATAATAAATAAAAGCATACATTATATTCAGTAGGCTAACATAAAGTAATATTTTCGAGTGACATCACTACATTTTAAATTACATATTTATTTATGTTAATTATATCCGTCTTGTTTGGGACGAAAATGTCTTGATGACTTTGTCATTGAAAGTACTGTTGGGTTGGTTTATAAGTTTCTGGGGTAATTATTTCTCAATGGACATTAATACCAAACAAGATAAGCGTTCTTGTGTCTGAGTTGAGCGACATTAAGATTTGACTCTCTTGAGAGCAGTAAAAATTCTTTCTACAGATGATGATGCGCATAACGTAGTTATAAATAGCCACGGAAGATCAGAAATCAACAATAATTTCACTTACACTTTTAACGCTTCAAATTGGCTAGAGCTAAAGATAACACATTAAACTGCATTTCTCTAGCGGTACACCCGCTATATTATTTTGACTCGCAGTTTTGAATATCAAGGTCATTAATACTAGGTCCGGATAGAGGAAAAAATGTACCTCTGGTTACTAGAGGTTTCAATGTATGTTCGGTTTCATTATCAAACGTTATGTGACCAGAGGAAAACATTGCTTTAATAAATTCAAACCAAAGCACATAAATCATATTGACCTACGAAATGTGAAATAGAATATTAGAAAATGTGTAATATGATTACTTAAAACAAATATCATTTCCTTTTGTATTTCGCTAATATGTAAAAAAACACCAGGTTGTCCGAGGTGGATATCGGCGCACCTGATGGATTCGTCCAGTGCTCAGTGATGACGATCCTAGTAATAACATCACCATTAACAATTGACGGAGATTATTGCTATGTTTCAACACAAACAAATAGTGGCGCTTCCGTCATTTCATTTCTCACATGCATTCGAATATTCTAGAATATTATATTTTACTTTTTGGAGATGTGACTTCTGGAATTTGTGTACACAGATTTTGAAACATATTTTTGATATCAAAGATCTAACCATAGAACTATAAAATGTTTGGAGCATGTTATTTGACAGATTTGTAATTATTTAACATGTCCAAATGTGATTGTTGTAGATTAATTTAATAGCATGACAAGACGATTGCGAAGACAATGATGATTGAGAAGAATGAATGAACATAGCGATGCAACGGTATATTTGGTGCAGGGTTTATCCTGTCACAGATGTAATAGTTCTCAAGAATGGTACAAGGTACCCTTTATGCGTCGCTTGGCAAATGATATTAGTATTTATAATACGATGTAGTTGATGAATAACAAAATCAATGCTAGTGTGTAAGTTTTCCTGTCATGTTTTTGCTCACATTCATGCATGTTTTAGATAATTTTACTTACCTCTGTTGTTTCTTCTGTGCTCTAATTTTATATATTTTCAAACTTAAGTTTATAAAACAAATTTCTAACTAGAACACTTCCAATTGTTTTTAATTTTTTTTTATTTGTTGTGTAAAGCCGATCATTTTAAGTTACATAGTTGTTACAAAGTTAACAATTTCAGGACAATACGGTCATTTGAAGTAATGCGACGGATTTAAGCAATAGAACTACTATATTGAAAAATCTATTTAACACACAAAAAATATATCATTGATTGAAAAAAAGGACTATTAATTACCCTACCCGTCGTATCTTAATTGTTTTGCTTTGAATTTCCCATGTTTGTGACGTTTTTGCAGCATACTTTGTTAAAGTATGGAATAGCTAGTCCATGCCCAACCTCCCTTACTCGCCTTTTACGAACATGTCTGGTAGGGAACAGCACTATCATCTTTATCATTGCATGAAAAAAGCACATATTCCTAAATCCAATTAGGAACCACAGCCTAAACCTTAAGCTCAAACTTCAACCCAAATCCATGCACCAACCGTCAGTCAATTGTGAGTCTGTCGATGTAAATATTATTATTGACATGCACATTGCGCGTCGCATTTTTGTTTCTGTCATTTAGCAGGAAAATCTTAACACTTTAAACCATAGTACTTTAACCTTTCATTTTACCGAAACTCTAAACCATAATCCTACTCATGTAACCATAACTTTAGAACGTAAACCTAAATATATACCAAACACTTAACAAAGCCCATTAAATCCTAAACCTTTGTATATACGTCCCATGAAAAAACTCGAACCTCTTCACACACAAAATTTTGCTACATAAAAAAAAATATATCTACTAATTTATATACTCACATAAATCGATTCTTAAATTCGGAAACCAAACCTAATCTTTTACATTTTAACATTTAAACTGTACTTATTTCTTTGTGTCTTGAGAAGAGTATATTGTGTTCTTTTTAGCAAAATGGTACCAATTATCCTCAATGTTTTAATTGGTGTTAGCAAGAAGCGTTTATCCACATTTCAGTTTACAAATGCAACGTTGTGATAAACGGTGGGTGTACGAACTGTTTTGAGCAAAACAAATCAAAGAGTTAGGAATTTCGTTTACGTTTAACTACAACTCTAAAGATCTATTTTAAGACGGTGTTTTTATACTCAATGAATACACTTCATTGATATGTTTGGACCTAACACTAGAAACATATACTAAATGATCTTGAATAAATATCACAGTGACCAATTTTCTAATGACAAATCGATGTGACAAGTGTAAGAAATATGGTTAATTCTTACATCATAATCACATATATGACAAGTAGACAAGCCAACTATATATGAAAAAAAAAACTGGTACTTTATAAAACTGGGAGAGGAGGGCAGTGAGATCCCCCCATTTCTGTTGGAGACGACAGAGGAACGATAGCCCAAAGTTAGAGACATGAGATGAGTGAAGTCCAGGGAATAGGTGACGACGGTAGAAACAGTCGCGAGACCAGCTATAGGTAAAACAAATACCGTAGCAAAAGAAATTCACAACAGTGAGAATCAATCATCAGGAACAGTGTCAGCTATAAATAGGTTGCGAACTTAAGGTAACTACACAACTATAACAAAAAATACTCGATGTGATTTGAGTGGATTCATTCAGACAGAAAGCGGGGACGTTAACATTCAGCCTAAGATATAACTTAGACGCTCATCCGGAGAGACTGAGGGACAATAATCATAAGTCACCAAGAGAATATGTCACGCAAGATCGGTGAAGTATACCAACAACAGTCCGAAGATAAGCAGCTGTAACCTAATGTTGTAAAATACTCAGACAAGATTTGCCTAATTAAGGTCAGGACTACCAATAGTCGAGACATTTAAAAGAACGAATCCAGAAGCTATTTTCAAATTGATATTAAGTGTATTGAATTATTCTGGAATTGTTTTCTATTCATCAAACTTGATTTTTTGTTGTTATCTACTACGAAGACTATTTTCCCTACAGAATAAATACAGTTACGTGTTGTTGAAAGTGTCTTATTTGCTATTACACACGTATCCCTCGAATTAGTATTAATTCTGCTTGTAACCACCGCTTGTAAGGAATGGCAAAAAGCAATTGTAATGTCATGAAGAACATACTAACAACAAAATAAATAACACCAGGGCTAAAACTAAGAATAGCAAAATGTTACATCTTCTCAATATTCATATATAGTGCAAAAACATCGACATAGAAAATTGAAGCCTTTGAAATGTGGATATATAAAATAAAATGTAGATTTGGATGGAAGGAAAAGAAAACAAACGATGAAGTCTTAAAACAACTAAAAATGAAAAAAAGAACTAATAAGCACAATTCAAACAATATATTTGGGTCATTTTAAAAGACACAACAGCCTACTAAAAGTAATCCGGGAGGGGAAATTACAAGGTAAAAGAGGCAGAGGCAGACCAAGATTAACATGGACGAGTAACATCAAAAGATGGACAAATCAGCCTATGACAACCTGCACCATCAAAGCAAGAGCCAGAGAGAATGGCGCTCCATGGTAGCCAACCTTCGTTGCGGAGACGGCACTCGATGATGATGATGTAACCACCATAAATAGGGCGATGTCACAAAACATTTGGCCCTAAATTGAAATCAAAATAATGTAAATCAACTTATAACACGCATATATGAAACATGGACATAACCGTATAGACCACAAAACTCACTTCAGGAGCATTGGTCTGAAACGGAAGCCATGTATATAATGTGATACTTTCTACATTAAAGAGATATTTTGCTAAATAATGTTACGTTATTTTAAACATTTCTTCTAAAAACGGGTGCAATCATTTTTGTGTGTGGTAATATGAGCGAAGAGGTACTTCGAAATTCAATAGTCACGTATTGTTATAAACAGTGTCATTTATGCAACATATTATATTAATAGCATTACTTACACAAACTGTGGTATAAACTTTTTTCTGAAACCGAATCAATCACTTTTTTCATGAAAATGTCAGCGATAAAGCATATACATACATATATGGGTATATGAGCCGAAAACGGTAAACTTAACATCATTTCTAGACTCTTTCTGTTTGTGGATATTTATTATCAGGCATCAAACCTTACACATGACCTGTATTGTATATCGACATACAAACTCTGTCCTGGGCGAGTTGTTCAATTTCGGGGAAGTAGTCGAAGTCTGATATTTCTGCCTATCGCCTGAGTGTGTGTGTGTGTTTTTGTTCTCAAGTGGGTCTCTAGATCAACCGCTTTTTCTGATAAAATATGGTTCCCATTTGAGGATCTGTTTTTGAGGTCCTCTCGTTGTCTCTTCACATCATCCCATGTCCATCATACAACCATATTCTTCTCTTAATTATATTGTATTGAAGTTGATAATGTTGTATACCTTGTCTTTTCTCTTATTTATGCACTAGTATTTATATACACACACACACATATATATATATATATATATATATATATATATAAATACACATATATATAGAACTTGCTTGACTGTTAATTCTCCATGCATATCTTTCCAGCAGATGAAAAAATGACCTCCAGATGGTAGGTATTTGTTATAAATAGTTCTCTTTTTTTAACATTACAGCAGCAGATGCGAACAGAAGAGCAAATATTATATATCCCCTGGACGCTGAAAGACAAAAGAGGAAATAAAGCAGAAGAGGAAGAAAAGTTCATTTTCGACACATTTAGTTTCGGTAATATAATCACGCTTATGTTACATTTCTTGTTTATATAACACATTCTAAGGTGTTGATACAGATGGTGCTAAGTGCATGTTCCAGGTCATCTCATTCACCTCTAAGTGATGTAAATAATAAATGTGCCATGCTATTGAGTTATTTCCAATTGGTTACGATATGAGTTAATTGTTTATCTAGTGTCTGTGAAAATTGTGGAGAGACATGATCACATACGCCAGCAGGCATTGTACTTGATGCTGATGATGATGAATGTCTCTGATGACGTACAAAAATGAACGAAAATATGGAAAAGAAAATGACATTATATGTCACAGCACTTAAAAGTTCCTGCCGCCTAACCGTCATATTGACCGGTATTCCAATGATGACGTATATTGCAAGCAACACAGAACACACTATCACGCACACCGTAGAGGATTTCAGATCACATGCATGTACTCCGCTTCACCGGGGAAGATCCCAACAGTGGAACTACTGATCTATACACTGATCTATACACTGATCTATACACTGATCTATACACTGATCTATACACTGATCTATACACTGATCTATACACTGATCTATTCACTGATCTATTCACTGATCTATTCACTGATCTATTCACTGATCTATTCACTGATCTATACACTGATCTATACACTGATCTATACACTGATCTATTCACTGATCTATTCACTGATCTATTCACTGATCTATACACTGATCTATACACTGATCTATTCACTGATCTATTCACTGATCTATACACTGATCTATTCACTGATCTATACACTGATCTATTCACTGATCTATTCACTGATCTATTCACTGATCTATACACTGATCTATACACTGATCTATTCACTGATCTATACACTGATCTATTCACTGATCTATTCACTGATCTATTCACTGATCTATACACTGATCTATACACTGATCTATACACTGATCTATACACTGATCTATTCACTGATCTATTCACTGATCTATTCACTGATCTATACACTGATCTATACACTGATCTATTCACTGATCTATTCACTGATCTATACACTGATCTATTCACTGATCTATACACTGATCTATTCACTGATCTATACACTGATCTATTCACTGATCTATTCACTGACCTATTCACTGATCTATTCACTGATCTATACACTGATCTATACACTGATCTATACACTGATCTATACACTGATCTATACACTTATCTATACACTGATCTATTCACTGTTCTATACACTGATCTATACACTGATCTATACACTGATCTATACACTTATCTATACACTGATCTATTCACTGATCTATACACTGATCTATTCACTGATCTATTCACTGATCTATTCACTGATCTATTCACTGATCTATACACTGATCTGCTTTGGAAAGATAGAATTAACCATCTCTCCGGCACAAAAAACGTAACAGTGAACGTTGACGTAAACATGACCATGCCATCTTGAAACCGGACACATATGATACGTCAAGTGATGGGAGTAACTGCGTGTGGCGTAGTCATATAACTATTGCACATTAATAATCGTGTTTACAGTCTCTATTTCATACATCGTGATACACCTAATCATATTACTGTAAATAAAGTACGTTATATTATGGCGAACTTGAGGACGGTAAGAGACCAAATATCACACCAAGATGGCATATAACGATGTTCACATGGCTTTCTTGCGGGAATTCTCTATCAGGAAAACTAAACTGGGAAAATTTGGCTGCAGATCGTAGCACATGGATAACTAACAAAAATGGCACAGCTTATTTCGCGGTAGTGATGATATCCTATTTCAAGAACAACAGGCGAAAGAGAAAGGAGACGAGGCCAGGCACTACGAATACATCTTGTTCTGCGGTTGTACCTGTCTATCCAGTATTTGGAAGATTCACCCACGAGAGAAGCTGTTCAGCATCCAGCATACGACACTAATATGGTTCATCAAACTACTGACTTATCATGACTGCTTTGCTACTAACCGCATGTGAAAAAACCAAAGACCATACATATAATATCACAAACAATTGAGGAGACATAGGGATAGTCTTAGAACTTTTACTGGCATTCTTACATCTTTCTTCTTCTCTTCTTCTACCTTTCAGCACCTTGTAGAGCGTATGTCTTCAACAAACATTTTCCATGCCGTTTTATTTCTTGTCATTATTTTCAGATCATTCCATGCCGTCCCCATCATCTTCATCTCTGCTTCCATCTGTCTTCTCCAAAAGTTCCTTGGTCTTACTTTCTGCTTTTTTCCCCAGGGGATTCCAAAAAAAACGGCTTGTTGTGTAATAGTCTAAGTTGACTTCCAGCGTTCGCTGTATCTATTTATCCACTGGTACTTTACTGGTGCATTTTCACAATTCTATATTAGTGATTTCGTCCTGCCATTCTTATAGTACAGCTCTTTAATTTTATGTTCAGTGACAATTATTGTTTGAACAGTACGAAAATATAATCACTTCACTTTACTTCAGAAGAGACATTATAATGCATCCAAATTGTGTATAGAAAATGTATCAAGCTTTGTCTAAGGAAACAATGCACACATGATTGTTATATGAAGCATTTTAGTTGGAACTCTAGAGTAATAGACAAAGCAAGGAAATCTCAATTCAAAATTCGTGATCATATATGTTCAACTGAAATAAACAAAAGACCCGACTGGACTACCGACGTTCGGACAACCCGTGTTCGATTCTCGCTGTTAGCAGTGGGAGTTGTACTCGTGACTGGGAAAAAAAATACCCCCACGGTCGACCCAGCCGTTGGCAGAAATGGGTACCAGGGTATTACTCTGGGAAGGTGAGGAATGTCGCCTCGCATCTGAGTTTCGATGCTTGAAGCGACACTGTACATAAATCTCTGAACATTTCTGGATAGGCGGCCGAGCACATGTTTGGAAACTCGTGTGCTAAGACGCCGGTTCCAGTCTCGTACTTTACTTTTACCTTTAAACAAAAGAATAGGAATGGCAAAAAGTAATTTGAATCTCATGAAGAACATACTAACATCAAAGCAAATAGCACCAGAGATAAAACTATGAATAGCAAAATGTTATGTCTTCTCAGCATTCATATATGGTGCAGAAACATGGACAAAAGACAAGAAAACAGAACAGAGAATTGAAGCCTTTACAATGAGGTTATATAGAAGAATAGGTAGAATTGGATGGAAGGAAAAGAAAACAAACGATGAAGTCTTAAAACAACTAAAAATGAAGAGAGAGCTACTAAACACAATTAGAACAAGACAAATGCGATTTTTGGGCCATGTTAAAAAACGCAAGAGACTACTTAAAGTAATTCTGGAGGGGAAAATGCAAGGTAAAAGAGGTAGAGGCAGACCAAGACTAACATGAACATGGCGAGTAACATCAAAATATGGACAAACCAGCCTATGACAACCTGCACAATCAAAGCTAGAGACAGAGCAGAAAGGCGCTCCATGGTAGCTAACCTTCGTTCTCGAGATGGCACTCGATGATGACGATATGTTCAACCTGTGACAAATACGTAATGTTAACATCTGACATAACCGACACACTTGTGACACGTACGAAAGGTGAAGCACAAGAACAAATGTGCAGTTGTTGTCTTCATCACTATGAATTAACAGTTTCGGTCGGCTGAAGTATTTCACTGAATTGGAGGTTTCACTTTATTTGTTGGTATAGTGAAATGTGTAGAGAGCGTACATTAGTTAAAGCAATCCGTCGTTGGCTGGTAATGGGCATTCTAAGAAATGTAAAGGGAGACGTGAGAGGAGTGAGCCTAGAGAAAAATTAGCGTCGCAAGAATCATTCAAGAGACATACTATAAAGTAAGAGACACATACAGTCATGACAGAGTTCAGAAAAGTCATAATCAATATATAATATGGCCAGTTATAAACAAATGTAGAACTTAAGGTAAGTGCAAAAATAGTTAAAGACTATAAGAATAGTTATAGGGATCCATGAGGATTCATTGAGGTATGAAGCGAAAACAGTAACACTCAGCCTAAGTGATAACGTACACTTTCATTCGAAGAGACATAAGGACAAAAATCATGAGAATTCGTCACGTAAGACATATAGTGTATAACGACAACAGTTAGGCAGCTACAGTTCGTTCAGAAATTCATGGCCACATAGTTGTTACTTATATCGGAAAGTGATGATTTTCTGTCATTCTTTTTCGTGAAATCGTATTTTTTCCACCGACCTTCAGTCTGATTGTTTGCCCTACTGTACTGTAATGCATTAAGGAAAGATTGTTGCTTATTTGAGGTATATAAAAATATTATTTTCTTGCTTGCTTGTTGAATTTTAGGATTTTACAAAACCCACATTTGTTGTAACAAATTCACCATTTAAAAAGACAAAATTCACGTGCTCTCCACACAACTTCACTCCGTTTTTTTTATCATTTCATTTCCGGTTTCTTGTTAAATTGGTCCAGAGGCTTATTTTGACCAAATATTTACTATTGATGTATATTCCTTTATATGTGACAATTTGTAAGCTGTTTTGAAGTGACTACTTGATTTTTAAAACAATGAAGAGATTAAAGTGTAAATTCATCACTTTGCAAAAGATAACTGTTATTGTGCATTAAATTTTACAAGGAGTCTAAAAGTGGTCGGTTATATTACGATATTTAAAAAAAAAAACAGAACACGGGCAGCTTTATATATAGATATACATTCTTTCAATCTATGAACTTTGACTCTGCAGAGGCGACGGTCAAGGAAGGAAGAAAAATGAAAGTTGATGATTTTGACAAAGTTGTTATTAGACGTGACATTTTGAAAATGTTTGAATCGAATCAACTTGTTACACTGCGCAAATATGACGTTTGATTGCAATTAGAATGTGATTATGAAATCTCAAAAACGACACTTTGGAAGATCGTAAGAAGCGTTGGTTTCACATTTCGAAAATCTGCTAGTGGTAGAAATATTGTTTGTGAAAAAACCACACCTGATAGCTGCCCGAAGCTGACCCACACATGAGGCAGATCCGTCAGCTACGAATAGAAGGCTACGATATAGTAATATTTGGATGAAACATGGGTCAATGCTCATCATACATAAGAGAAAGGATGGCAATCAGTTGACAGAGAAAATAAAAGAAGCATTCCCAGCAGCAAAGGACAACACATTATATTCGTACATGCTGGCAGTAGAGAGAATGGTCTTGCTAATGACACACAACTTATTTTTCAATTCAATTCTACAGACAATAGGGACTGCCACACTGAAATGAAAGGACGAATTTTCAGAGACTGGATAGAGGACACTCTGCTCCTCATTCTAGATAGACCTTCATGTCTTGTAATGGACAATTCATCCTATCATAATGCGGTAGCACTGGATGACAAAGTTCCTAATTCGTCAAGCACAAAAGATCAAATCATCACATGGCTTAGAAAAAAAAAAAAAGGTTTCCTTTCAAAACACCCAGACTACAATGTAAACATCCTGGCTACACCTGTAATGACACTTGTCCCGATGGTAATTTTGGGTTACAGTGCAAACAGACGTGTTCTGATGGCTGTGAGATCATATATGACCCGGAAAGTGCAGACTGTACGTGCAAGGAAACGTACTACGGGTCAGACTGCACTCTCAGATGTCCGGACAACTGTTTCAACGACATGGTCCATATTTTTTTATGTTGTTGATTATTTGTCATTTTTTCCGAGTGCTGTAAACATATCTCTTCCTCTAAATTGAGTCGTTGTTTCAACGACATACGTGTACAGTCAACCGGGAGCTGCACATGCAATTAAACGCTCTACTAGTCAGACTGCACTCTCAAATCTCCGGACAACTGTTTCAACGAAACCTGTGAACAGTTAATCGGGACCAGCGTCTCGTATGTCGATGATTCCCACGTTAAGAAGAGTCTGCCGACAACAAACCCAAGCATATGGATACCTTAATCCTTAATATGTTTCTGTGCTAGAAACGGTTCATTTCTTGGTGTTTTTCCGTGAAGCCATGGCTCATATCTTGATGTATTGCTGTGCTAGCCATGGCTCATATCTTAGCTTGTGTGTGTGTGTGTGCTGGTCATGGCTCATATCTTGGTGTGTGTCATGTTAGTCATATCTCATATCTTGGTGTGTTCTTGTTAATCATGTCTCATATCTGTATGTGAGTCTGTGTTTAGTCATATTGAGTTATTTGCGGGTCATCATCATTGCACTCCGAACATGTCCATAGGTGCTCAGATCCCCTCCTCAGCAATCCCCTCAGTGTCCAGCGACTGACGACTCCAGTTCTATGTTGGTTGATAAGTCTTCTTACACGGCCACCAAGTTTCTCATTTCTGGCTGTGCCCATCTTAACTCCTATTTCCATCATCCGAAGAAGAGACGTTGATCTGTGTTTGTCGAAGTCCTGTGCTCTTCCAACATCTCGGAGTGCATTGATGATGTCCGCCCGATCCATCGGTTGCCCGTCCTCAACGACAGCGCAGCTCGCCAACCTGTCCGCTCTCTCATTTCCCCGTACTCCCGCATGTCCAGGGACATAGACAAAGGTGACCTTACGTATTTTGGATTTCTGCAATGACTCTACCTATTGCATGCGTACAAAGCCCGCCTCCACTTTTTTTATCATGCTCATCGAATCACTCTGTATACATGTGTGGATGTAGTCTTGTGACTCTAACCATTTGAATGCCTTGGTCACTGCCATCACCTCCATTGTCATGCTACTCGTGGTCATGGCGTATGCACCACTGTCTTCCTTGGCTATTCTGCCTGCCGAGCGTGTTGTAAATGCCCATGCACTTCTTTCGTGTCGTCTTACAGATCCGTCTGTATAGATGACTGCATCTTTCTCATCGGTGTTATCGCAGATGAGACCGTTGACCTCAGCATTTACCACGACCGGGTTATGTTCCCTACTTTTCCTGTCGAGTGTGTGTGCATGTCTATGTCAGTCATATCTCATATCTTTATGCGCATGTTTATGTTAGGCATGTGTCATATATCTTGGTGTGTGTCAGTGTTAGTCATGCCTCGTATCGCTGTGTGCATGTCTGTGTTAGTCACATCTCATATCTTTGTGTGTGCATGTCTATGTCAGTCATATCTCATATCTTTATGCGCATGTTTATGTTACGCATGTGTCATATATCTTGGTGTGTGTCAGAGTTAGTCATGCCTCGTATCGCTGTGTGCATGTCTGTGTTAGTCACATCTCATATCTTTGTGTGTGCATGTCTATGTTAGTCACCTCTAGTGACTCGGGCAGATGGTGCTCGTAAACCTGGGAGGGCCGACCATCTATGGGCAGAATCCCCATACAGAAAAGATAATCTGTTGCCTTGCAGGAAGATTGGGGACAATCAAAGCTAAGGAAAGCAATCCTGAATAAAATGCTGGCTGAAATCGGATGCACTGGGCCACTGGCGCAGAACACAGTGCAACGTTTTAACCGGTGTTCAGTCGGAGTGCATCTGGTAGACTCTAACTGTGATGTTATGTCTGTGGAGGCGATCAACATACTTAACCTGTTAACCTGACAGATGACTTCATGTGAGAGTCTGTAATCCTACTCTGATTGAGCCCTGATCGCAGAGAGAGAGAGAGAGAGAGAGAGAGAGAGAGAGAAACACCCAGTTAAAACCAGAGTTGTTGCAACTTGTTAGACAGACTACGAAGACAACGTTATATACAATTGATAAAATAATTGCTAAGTATGGCCACAAATCTCTTCGCCTCCCATCGTGTCATTAGCACCTCAACCCAATAGAACTTGTGTGGTCAAAAGTCAAAAGGCAAGTTGCTGCGCAGAACCCGACGTTTAAAATTTGTGATGTTAAAAGATCGGCGCGTGATGCCCACTCAACTATAGACATTGAATACTGGAGTAAATGTGACGACCATGTAATCAGATAAGAGGAACAATACTGGAGTAAATGTGACGACCATGTAATCAGATAAGAGGAACAATACTGGAGTAAATGTGACGACCATGTAATCAGATAAGAGGAACAATACTGGAGTAAATGTGACGACCATGTAATCAGATAAGAGGAACAATACTGGTAACGAGATGGATTGCAGTTTTTTTTCCAACCGATAACAATTGTTAACCTCTTAGAGGCTTCTGATTCGGAATTACTTATGTACGACATGTGCACAATTTTGCTGATAACACTCTTACTATTTGCTGACTATGTGTGTTTGATGTTCTGGTTGTTCCTTATAATTTGTTGATGACACGCCTGCTATTTGGCGAATATGTGTGATTGATACTTTGGTCAAAGTTTACCTATATCTATGACGAAGATATTAAATGAAATGAAAAATTTTGTCCTCTTCAATGTGATACGGATGCGCCTCTGGCTTGCATTCTTAGAAAAGTATCATAATTTACAGTAAAATCTCATGTTTGGAGCACGCAGTTTGATAGCTTCCTAAAATTATATAACAAAAAACGATGTGAGCAAAATGCAGACTACCTATGTACTTAAATGTTATATTAATATAATCTGAAGGTCAGTGAAAAAATAAGATTTCGTGAAAATATAATTACAGAAATTGCTCAAACAATTTCCGAGATAGTTGATAAACTCTGTTGGCACGAATTTGTGAACGAACTTTAGTCGTATAACCGTTTGATTACCAAGACAAGCTTCGCCCAAATAAAAGGGAACAGGCTAATAATTGCGATGCTGCGGTGAAGCTGGAGGCAATGGGCCAGTGGTGAGGAATGTAGAAAACTCCAAGGTATGAAGACAGCTTCACAAGGGAAGATTCCATTCTCCCGCCTCGGGAGGTCCTTCATGTAGTCATTCTTTCGTTGGGTTCCCGGCGGATTAACCAGTCGTTTAAGCTAAGTGATTCTATATTTTATATTTTATATATACATATATTCTCCTATTCTTTCTATATTCTTATTTTAGCTCTCTTCTTTTTTCATTTTTTCATCATCCTACTTTTTTCTGTTCTATCCTCTTCTTCTGATCATGTATTTATAGATAATTGTGTTTCATTGTTTGTTTTCGTTGTCCTTGTACTCTGAAAAAGGCCTCAGGCCGAAACGTCAGTATTGTGTTGTGTTCCTTCCTTGTGAAGCTGTCTTCATACCATGGAGTGTTCTACACTCCTCACCACTGGCCCTTCGCCCAAATAAGGTCAGGTTATTTCGGAAAATCATGAGACGAATTCTACAGGGAAATGCCAGAAGTAATTTTAGAAATTGATTTGAGGTTTATTGAATTATTCTGGAGTTGCTTTCTATTCATCAAACTTGATGTTGTTTATTGTCTATAACAACGACCCTTTGCTCATAAACACCATCGCATTGTGTCGAACGTTTCTTACTTGCCGTCATTTATCACTGCAATTATTATTTATGCTGCTTTTAATCACCATAAATAGTGCGATGCCACAAACCATTATGTTATGAACTGAAATCAAAATAACGTAGGCCATCTCACGACACGTAATTTTGAAACATAGACATAACCGTATTAACAACAAAACTCACTTTCGACATTCTGGCCTGAAACAGAAGACAAATATGTAATTTGATAAATTCAACTATACATATTTTTTCCTAATTCATGTGAAACTTTATTTTTTTCCCATTCTTCTAAAAATTGATACAATCATTTGTTTTTATATTGAGTTAACGTGTTGAGTTATTTTCCGGTCATCATCACTGCACTCCGAACATGTCCATAGGTGCTCAGATCTACTCATTAAGAAGTCTCGCAGTGTCCAGCTACACTGTGCTATATTGGTTGATAAGTCTTCTTACACGCCAACTAAGTTTCTCGTTTCTGGCTGTGTCCATCTTAACTCCCATCTTTTTCATCCGAAGAAGTGACTTGGACTCATGGTTGTCGAAATCCTTTGCACTTTCCACATCTCGGAGGGCATTGATGATGTCCCCCCCGATCAATTCGTTGATCGTCCTCAAAGACAGCACAGCTAGCTAACCTGTCCGCTCTTTTATTTCCTCATACTCCCGCATGTCCTGCTACGTAGACAAAGGTGACCTTACGTATTGTTGACTTCTGAAGTGACTGTATCCATTGAATCCGTACAGAACGTATTTTTATTATACTCATCGAATCACTCAGTATGCAGACGTGAATATAGTCTTCTGACTCTAACCAGATGAATGTCCTCGCTACTGGCATCACCTCTGAACACACATCAAACCTCTGCATTTGATACTTTGTAAGGCGAAGGCGCGCCTCCCAGCACCAGAGCTGGAAGTTGTCAGCGACCCACAGCTGATGGCTTGCGCCAGGATCGGTGAACCAAAACCATCCAGACCTTGTTCCACCTCTCTATGGTGCCTCTATTAACAGCCTAACCTGTCTAGTCTCGCCAAGCGAACAGGGATCGAAGGGGGAAGACAACCCGGTACTCTTAAATGTCGTGCTGAAGTCGGATGTGTTGGGCCGAAAGGCTCAAATATAGCAATATTGCAGTTATACTGCAAACCACAACACAACGCAGACACGTCCACTTAACGTCCTTTTAAGGGCGGGTGACGAAGAGGAATTCTACAGTCTACGAATACTCTAGAATACATTAGTCATCGGGCGAACGTAAGCATGCAAACCTCTGCATTTAGCAATTGTTACTAATTTATTGTCTACGGTGGAAGCAAACTCTGTGCAGGAAGCCGTCACGATTACTATCTACGCTGAAGCAACCGCACAGGCTCCAAACACTAGGGATTAAAGACTATTATGAAAGTTATTTCAGGAGCCCCACACAGAGTGTTTGTCCCTTTGTTTTTGGACATCACACACCACGTTCTCCTGGTTACTAAATATGATTTTCTAGGCAGAAAATAACCCATTGATATAAAAAGAGGAGTTATACGTGGATGCATCCTATCACCAAGCTTTTTCAGTCTGAACGTGAGTAAATCTTTAAAAACACCACAGAGATATCAGGCGAAAACATTAATAAGGTAATTAATGTTCAAAGATATGGCGATGACATTGTATTACTAGTAGAAAAATCTAAAGATTTACAACAATTAATTAATGAAATATATATGACCAGCAATGATGTGGATTATATACGAATATCAAAAGACTAAAACCATGATTATACACAAATAAAAATATCAAAACCCACAAGTGGATAGCAATATTCAAGGAATAGACCAGGGGCAGTTGAGAGCTACGTCTATCTTGGACATATTATAACCAGTGATGGAACAAGTAAACATGAAATAAACACAATAATATAAATGGCAAAAAACAAATTTAATGTCATGAAAAATATAATAACATTAAAACAAATAACACCAGAAGTAAAAACAAAGAATATTTAAATGTTACATCTTCTCGACATTCCTGTATGGTGCAGAAACATGGACATTAGACAATAAATAAACCAGAAAGTTGGAGCCTTTGAAATGTGGATATACAGAAGAATGGGTTGAATTCGATGGAGAGAAATGAAAATAAAACGATGAAGTCTTAAAACAACTAAAAATATTAAAAGATAATGAATACACAAATGTCAAACAAGACACATGCGATTTTTGGCAAATGTTAAACGATACAACATCCTACTAAAGATAATTTAATATTATAGATAATATGGCAATCTATGGTAGCCAGCCTTCGTCGTGGAGACGGCGCTCAATAATGATGGTGATGAGACAGATATATATTATCTAGGGGCGAATGTTAAGACATGACTAGATTCTGCGGTAGAGGTGAATGGTATGTCATAACAATAATATTATATTGAAAGTTGCACATTTCTTGGACTATGATGTAGAGGTGAATGCAACAACAGAATACGACATTGTGTATTGAACGATACAAAAATATACATTTATGATGTTCATGACGAATGTTACATCAAATCAAGATCGTGGTCTACTCTTTGAATGTTTCATCTTGATGCATTTACTTCGTGATTAATTAACATGATAAAATAATGTGGATGGATTGTGTAGAAGAATTCAATAATGCGATGAAACGACTATAATGCAGCACAAACATAAACTATTATATGGATAGTTCAACTTGACAGTACAATACTATCGCATCTAAAGCATCTCTGGCATTACATTTGTTACATTCATTCAAATTCTACATAATTTTACTTACCGGTGGTTTCTGTTCTATGTTCTACATATAATAGATTTCAAACTTGAGATTTGGAAAAAAATAATTTCAAACCAACACAACTTCACGATGCCTTTAATTTCTTGTGACCCTTCTGGCACGAAATACAGTTTAGGTCCAAATTCTGAGCGTTTTTGTAATTCAACTGCTACACAAATATTAATCTTTGATCTTTTAAATTAAAAACATATTTAAAAAGTTGTATGTTATTGATCCTTTGGTGTTTGATAGTGTTAGTTTTAAAATACTAGTATGGAAAAAGAAAGGTAGCAAAAGAGACTTCAATCAATATAGAGGTATATCTCTTCTCAGCCATGTAGGAAAGCTACACGCCAAAATCTTGGAAAAAAGACTGAGACCAATAATAGAACTACAGTTAAGGGATTCTCAAATGGGGTTCCGAAAAAAAACAGAGGATGTACCGACGCACTATTCACTCTAAAACAGCTTGTAGAAAAATCGACAGAACACAATCAAAACTTATACATAGCCTTCATTGACCAGGAAAAAGCATTCGACAGAGTAAACAGAGAACAACTGCGGGAGATGCTATAGTCCGTTCAGAAATTCATAATCACACCTGAATTAGCTTTGCGTGATGACCGCTTGTTATTTTGGTTTCACATTTTGCATGTAATCTTAGAATATTGATGACGCAAAGATTTTGGTATTTTTTATTCCACAAACACAGAAAAAAAACAGATTTTGCACATTAGCGAATTCCTTTGATCTTTTATGACGATATCACACAAGATTCAAATTTTAGAGTTTACAGTAATCGTGTTAAATTGTCCAGTTTACTGAAATTCTTGTCAGAGGCGTATCCACATAGTGCTTAATTGTGGGTGTTGTTCGTTATGTGTATTGCAAACATGAATTCAATTGGTTACAATTAGTCTTGTCCTTCGATCACCATTAGACCCCAGGACGTTCTAACTGCAGCTGGAATTGAATTCATCTTAATTTTAATCATTCCGAATCTGACGATTCCAAGAGGTTGATATTCATTACTGGCTGGACAAATAGTAATCTATCTCGTTTCCAGTACTCATCTTGCACCCGCAACACATGTTCAACACACTTCTTTTGCATAGTTATAAATTTGCATTTCAAACTAATTGTAATTTAGATATAAATGTTGGTATTTAAAGTCAACAAATTGTCTACTGAGTCTTCACAAAATTAATAAAGATACGCCCCTTCGGTAATTAATGCCCAGGCCGTGGTGCGTCATGTCGTTCAATAACAATTCAGTTTTGTGTACGGGATGTTCCTGAAGTTAGTGTTTCTGCAATAGCCAAACTATTTTACGTCAACGACCGCACCATATTAATGTAAATATCCTAAAATGGAGTCAAATTCGAACAGGGCGAATTTAATATACTCTAAAGAAGAAAGCTTTTAAACTAGATAAAATTTCTCAGAGCAAAAAATATTTCTATAACGTCATCAATGTTTTAAGATTCCATGCAAAATGTGAAACCAAAATAACAAGCGGTTATCACGCAAAACTAATTCAGGTGTGATTATGAATTTCTGAACGGACTATAACAACATACGGAGTAAGCCAACATCTAACCACCATTATTAAAAGTATATACGTTAACAACAGCTGCAGGGTCAGAACAGCAGCAGGCTACACAGACCACTTCGAAGTTAGATCAGGCGTAAGACAGGGGTGCGTACTACCCCCCCCCCCACCCCCTTACTGTTTATTACATACGTGGACCATTTATGCAAGCTAGCCAACCAATCAGAGTCAGATGAGATCAACGAGATTCTATTTGCCGACGATCAGGCACTAATACACGAAACAAAAGAAGACCTACAAGAACACTTAAACAAAATCAACATCTCAGGCACAAAATACAACATGAAAATCAATATCAACAAAACAGAAGTCATGAATATCGCAAAATAGAAACAGAACATCAACACAAATATAGAAGGCAGACAACTAAAACAAGTAGAGGAATTAAAATACCTAGGAAGTCTAATGACAAACGATAATTCTCAAACAGCAAAGATAGAACCAAGATGCAACAAAGCTTGTCAAATCATTAGACAGTTATCACCACCATTGTCCAACAAGGATACAACTCAAGAGGCAAAAATAGCACTATACTATACAATCTTCATCCCAAAATTGTGTTACCAATGCCAGACCTGGATCCTAGATGCAAGAACAATAAGAATAAATAACCTCTACAGAGATGAAATGTGTTAGACAAATGACAGGAAACAGTCTGAGAGATAAGATCAGAAATGAAGAACTGAGAAAAAAGTTAGGAATAGCCCCCGCCATAGAATATATAAGGAAATACCAAATAAAATGGTTTGGCCACGTGACAAGGCAGAAAGAACAAAACACAACACAACGAGCCGTCAACAAACGTTGTGAGAACACCACTCAAAAGGATCGGCCACGAAAAAGATGAGTCGATGGAATACTAGAAACACTAGGAAACATAACAGCAGCAGAGGCGAACAGAAGAGCAAAAGACCGCAAATTATATCTCCCCTCGATGCTGAAAGGCAGATGAGGAAGGAAAGAAAAAAGAAGAATTTTACAATTTTTTTTTTAAGGAATGTGTCATTGTATTATAGTGATTTGTTTGTCAACCTTTTGTTTTTAAAGACAACATTAACAATCATCCTCGTGAATAGCTTATATCGTAAATATAGCAAAAAAAAATTTCCAAATGAAAGAAATTAAATAATCGTAGTTAAGATTGCACAGAAAATTAATGTAATAAATTTACTACAAATTTTACAAAATCATAAAAAATAATTAGAAAGATGGTGAAATAAGTTACACAGTTCATTCTATCTCGTTTGTTTTTTACTGTGCATGTTTTCATGGCTATATTATACGATTAGTATTACTATGAAGACATTATTTGTATAATCGTTAATAGGCTGATACATTGAGCAAATATTTAAAATTGTTATGAATTGGACAGGCATACCTCCAATTCGATATCAATAATTTATAGCAAAAAATGCTTATATTATGAATTGGTAAAACTATTTAGAAGTAGCAATAGGACAAAACAGAAAGAAATAATTCCACAAACAATAGATGACATGGATGAATGATATTTTGCGTTTTGATGACCATTTTACAATATTCTGCCCAAACATTATGCTCATACAATATTATGCCGCGCTTCTACGGATATTTGTTAATAACAACCCCTTGTTGCGAATTATGAAGTATCTCTGCGTGTTTTCAATGTAACCATTCGCTCAGGAGTTTCATCGTTGTTTGACAGCTCATAATCATATAACGTACATAATCGTCAACTGAAACCGTTTTAGCTAACAGAGCAGTCAACTCTCAAATTTATATCATTAACCATATATTAACAACATGTGGACGAGATATCACGTGAGAATCTGACTGAACAGAGACATCCGCAGCACGCATGTTAGATTTTACAACAACACCAAATTGCTACTTTTGTCATGATCATTAACAATTTAAAACTTTTAAAAAATGTATTGCAGTAGAATAGTTTGTTGTGGAAGTCAACTTTGTTTCAAAACCCACTTTACTAAACGTAACATTAGTGTTGAATGTACAGTATGATTCGTTCGAATTTATGGATGTTGCTACACGATGATACAATGTACTGGCATGGGCGGTTGAGCAATAATGGATTTGAATTCGTTTGCAACCATGATATGAATACGAGAGAAGAATGAAAAACATAGATATTGATACATTTCATGGGTATTTCATACTGACACAAATTAAATACGACATGCACATTTTTTATGTTTCATTCGCAAACATCAGAATTATAGTTATATAGATATATACATCGTAATACTTACCTCTTGTGTTTCTTCTGAAGGCTGATAATAAATATATTGATAAAGATATTTCAATTGGCATCCGTACAAGCATTAATCGTTTAATTTAGTTTGTATTGTTCTGTCAACTAGGAAATATTAGACCTATTTTGTACAGTTTCCCATGTATTACGGCATCTCTCATCTTCAATAAAATCTCCTTAGGCCAGACTCTATCCTAAGCCTGATGCAGGTCTACTACGATGGCTAGAGTATGTTGTTTCTTCTGAAATCCATCTTGGACCTGTTGCATTAACCTGAAGATTTGGTCTTCGATGTTATTGCCTGCCCTGAAACCAGCTTGTTCGTAGCACAGGGTATTAGAGGTTTCCAGATACCAGTATAGTCTGCTATTGACCATACTCTCAGATATGTTACCTATGCATGATGTTAAGGATAAGGGACGATAGCTTCTGGGGTCATCTGGAGGCTTGTTCTTTTTGAGCAATGGCACTATATAGGGATTTATCGGTGTCTTGGGAATTTTGTTTTCTTTCCCTGCCTTGTTGATCAGTCTGAGTAATGATTATTTACGTGACTTGCCGAGATGCTTTATTATCAAATTATTAAAATCTTCTACAAATATTGCAACATTTGTTGCTGGGGCTGTTTCTAGTAATTTTAATCTATCTGCATGTTTACTTGCTCTGCTGATAGAAGCAAAGTAACTATTAAATTTGTTAAATATATATTTTTTTAGCCGATTATTTCATTATTAAATTTGATTGGTTTAGGGTTTGGTTTTCTTTTATCGCCAGAGAAATTATGCATCAGTTTCCATGCTTTCTTTCCTTCATGTCGCAGATCGAGTTTAGTGCATAATTTTGGAAGGGAAAATAGAGGTGAAAGAGGTAGAGGTAGATGATGACTAACATTGATGAGAAACATCATAAGTTGGACAAGCCAGCCAATGACATCCTACACCGTCAAAGCAAGAGACAGAGCGGAATGGCATTCTATGGTAGCTAACCTTCGATGTGGAGACGGCGATCAATAATGATAATGATGATGAGACAGATGTCATAATTTATTTTCTGTTCTAGACATTATTATATGACAGACTATTATCTAGGGGCGAATGTTAAGACATGACAAGATTATGCTGTAGAGGTGAATGACATATCATAACAATAATATTATATTGAAAGTTGCACATTTCTTGGACTATGATGTAGAGGTGAATGTAATTACAAATACGACATTGTGTGTGAACGATACAAACATAGAAAAGTATGATGTTCTCGATGAATGTTACATCATATGAAGATCGTGGTGTACTCTTTGAATATATCATCTTCATGAATTTTACTATGTTAATAATGAACATGAGAAAATAATATGAATGAATGGTGTAGATGAATTCAATAATACGATAAAACCACTATAATACAGCACAAACATCAACTATGATATGGTTAGTTCAACTTGACAGTACAATACTATCGCATAAAGCATCTCTGGCATTACATTTGTTACTTTCATACGAATTCTAGATCATTTTACTTAGCGATGGTTTGTGTTCTTGAATCTGAATATAAAAGATTTTCAATCTTAAGTTGTTTTTTTTTTAAACCCATCTCAAATCAAATAAACTTCACGATGTCTTTTATTTCTTCTGACCCTTGCTGGCACACATTACATTTTAGGTCCCATTATTAGTATTTTAGTAGTTAAACTGCTACATGCATACCTTTGAATTTTTAAATTACAACTGTATTCTTAAAAGTTGTATTGTAAAAGGTGTTTGACAGTGTTAATTTTACTATCTTTTTTTGAAGGAATGTGTTATTTTATCACAAATATTTGTTTGCCAACCTTTTTGTTTTGATGTTTTCATGGCTACACTTTACGAATAGTATTACTGTGAAGTCATTATTTCTGTAGTCGCTAATAGCCGTATACATTGAACAAATATTAAAAATGTGTTTTCAATTGTTGTCTATTTAATATCTTTAACTATATATTAACATCATGTGGACACGATTTCACGTGAGATCATCTGACTGAACATAGATATCCGCAGCACACATGTTAGATTTTACAACAACACCAAATTGCTACCGTTGTAATAGTCATTACCAATGTAAACATTTTTATTAAAATTATTGCAGTAGAATAGTATGTTGTGGATGTCAACTTTATTTCAAAACCCACTTTACCAAACGTAACATTAGTGTTGAATGTACAGTTTGATTCAGTCTAATTTATGGATGTTGCTACACAATGATACAATGATGTAGCTGTTGAATGTTAAAAGGTAATTACATGATTGTGTCGCTTGAATATCAAACCGTAACAAAACTATAGACGAGTTGATGAATGATACAAACTAGAAATTCTAGGAAGCTATGAGATAAATGTACAACACGTCAATATAAATTAATCCTCTATTATTTTAACAAAACGGCATGAACAAGAGACGGGTAAAACGAAAACAAAACCAAACAATACTTTGATAAATGTAATGGGTATATTACAATTGCAAGTATGTGTTGCGGCATACTATTTTCTGAAGCGTATCATTTCTGACACTCGTTAAACTTACCGGAGTTGATTCTTCTGAAGACTAAAAATAAAAATATCGATAGAGAAATTGACATCCAATCAGCAAATTAAAACCAGATATAGGTATATCTATTATAGATACTTCACGCAAAATCTATCACTTGCATTAAAAATATTATAATTAGTTTATTTGTTCACACATTCTGCTTTCAAAAACATATGTAATCACTGATTTCTAAATATATCAAAATTATTGTCACTATAGATATATGATTTAAATGCGCGTGTTACGAAAATACAGAATATAAATTCATATTTTAAGATAACGAGTAGGTATTTAGCATACCTCCAAATTACATTACAATAACAAGAAATACAATGCGTCCCATATCTAGAAAGAATGACATGAGACTTCCGTCTCCAAGATAAGGTATCTAGTCCACGTCCTCTCGATCGCTGCAGAATGTGCAACCAGGGTCTGATTAATTTCGGATCTCCGTTGCACTGTTCTGCCTTAAAGTAAGAATGATGATCTTCTTATTACATCTGCGCCGCTAAAGCGATGTTGTACGCCGGCAACAGTCCCTTTTTGACAAATCAAGTGTTGTGAATGCGATATTCCAACGTCTAGACTTGATCTGCGCTTTACGTGAAATGTGTGCTGTTCATGGCCGTTGTTGGAATTCCGTGACGCAAGTTATTTCCATGTTACTTATCAATGTAAGCTACTTTGTCAGCTGTAGTTTTATCTTTTTACGGAATCGAAACAGTGTTTTGTTCGTCTTAGTCTGTTTTTACTAGAGTCATCAGAAATCGAGAGGGAGCGAAATTGTGTGTACGACATTTGTGTGTGTGTGCTACGTCGTCATAATGGTTCATCACATATCCCTAGACTTTAGACCGGCCATACGCTAATCTTACGGTCGGTTGTTTGATGTGCGACGGGGATAATCTGACGAATAACTGTGTCTATATGTTCGGAATTGGAGTCAACAACGATGGCCTAACATCATCAAGCGCACCATATTTTTTTGAAAATATAACGATCATCATTTTTCAATAGGAAGTGAACTCCCGATATATGGTGGATAGGCGGCGGGAACAATTGAATGCTGTGCATGAAAAGTGTTCCTTGTTGCAGTTTCCTCATATTCCAAGTCCGGCTTGTTGCAGGAGCTACTGAGTTAAGTGCTCTGTGCACACCGTGAGCTGTGTGTCTCATCCGTTTTGATCATGTTTCGATATTCCAATTGCTTTCGATGAATGATGATATCGTATGACAGGGAACAGTTAGCTGTGTTCACTTTCTGTGCGGTTTCGCCTTATGTCTTTTGGCGTGTGCTGAGACTGCTGTGATGGGGACTACAGTTACCTTTCTTTGTTTGAAAGATGAGATTCCGATGATTACGCTGGCACAGGCGGTTGAGCAATTATTGATTTTAATTCGTTTGCAGTGATACCGAGGCCTTCCATAACCAAATAACCAATAAAGAATGACATGCAAAATAGACTGTGTTATATATAAATATGTGTATGTGTTATATTATAAAGTGTGTTTTAAACGGTGGAGAAAAAAGAGTTGAAAAGAGAGACTAATAATTTCATCCATGGACATGAAACGTCAAATAAACTCTGCAACAACTTCAGTTGACATTACCTGATTCCACTTAAATATCGAAAAACAGCTGAGCATATATTATGTAAAGCGGTAAAATGAAACAGATGATAGTGAACGCGAAAGAAGTAAGAAGTAACAAAAAGTATAAGAGATAGGTAAATTACATTACACATTTATTGACTATTTTACTATGTTGCTTCCAATCTGCACATTCAAACATTATGTTCATGCTGTGCAATAGCCGCCTTCTCCCCTTCTGAGTAAACGTGTCTATCATCATCATTGAGTGCCGACTCCCAATCGAAGGTTGGTTACCATGGATCGCCATTCCACTCTGTCGCTTGCTTTGGTAGTGCAGATTGTAATAGGTTGACTTGTCCGTCTTTTGATGTTACTCGGCCTTGTTAGTGATGGTCTGCCTCTGCCTCTTTTACTTTGTATTTTCCTTCCAATATTGCTTTAATTAGGCTATTGTGTCCACCACAAATACCATGCCCCACAAATTTCATTTGTCTTCTTCTAATTGTGTTTAGTAATTCTCTTTTCATTTTTTGTTTTTTTCAAAACTTCATCGTTTGTTTTCTTTTCTATCCATCAAATTCTACCTATTCTTCTATAAATCCATATATTAAAGGCCTCAATTTTAATTTCTGGTTTCTTGTCTAATGTCCACGTTTCTCCACCATACAGGAATATTGTGAAGATGTAACATTTTGCTATTCTTAGTTTTAGCCCTGGTGCAATTTGTTTTGATGTTAGTATATTTTTCATGGAATTAAAATTACGTTTTTCCATAATTATTCTTTTGTTATTTCAGTGTTGACATTTTTCATCACTGGTTATAGTGTGCCCCAGGTAGTTGTAGCTCTGAAATGTCTCCAGATGTATTCCTTCAACTTTGATATTTAATTGTAGGTCTTGAGAAGTTTCTTTGTTTATGATCATATTTTATTCTTTTTGATATCCATATCTAGTCCATATATTTTGCTTGTCATGTTTATTACATTAAGTAATTGTCGTAGATCTTTAGGATTTTTCTGCTAGTAGTTCAGTAACATCATTATATATTAGGTTATTGATTATCTTTCCATTAATGTTTAGGCCTGGAATCTATGTGATATTTTTAGAGATTTGCTCAGTGTTTGTATTGAACAAGCTTGGTGATAGGATGCATCCTTGTCTTACTCCTATAACTACATCAACCTTGTACATACTATAACCAGTGATGGAAAAAGTAAAAAAAATAAATAAACGAGAATATAAATGGCAAAGACAATTTTAATATCATGAAAAATATACTAACATTAAAACAAATAACACCAGAGCTAAAACTAAGAATATCCTAATGTTATATTTTCTCAACATTCATGTATGGTGCAGAAACATGGACATTAGACCAAAAAAAAAAAACATAACAGTAGATTGAAGCCATTTAAATGTGGATATACAGAATAATAGGTAGAAATGGATGGAACGAAAAGAAAAAAAAGACGATGAGGTCTTAAAACAAATACAAATTAAAACAGAAATACTAACTTAAAGTCAAACAAGACACATGAGATGTTGGGGCCATGTTATAAGGCACAACATCATAATATAAGTAATTTTGGAAGGGAAAATACAACTTGAAAGGGGTAGAGGTAGATGATGACTAACATTGATGAGAAACATCATAAGATGGACAAGCCAGCCAATGACATCCTACACCGTCAAAGCAAGAGACAGAGCGGAGTGGCATTCTATGGTAGCTAACCTTCGATGTGGAGACGGCGATCAATAATGATAATGATGATGAGACAGATGTCATGTTTTATTTTCTATTCCAGACATTATTATATGACAAACTATTATCTAGGGGCGAATGTTAAGACATGACAAGATTATGCTGTAGAGGTGAATGGTATATCATAACAATAATATTATATTGAAAGTTGCACATTTCTTGGACTATGATGTAGATGTGAATGTAACTACAAATACGACATTGTGTGTGAACGATACAAACATAGAAAAGTATGATGTTCTCGATGAATGTTACATCATATGAAGATCGTGGTGTACTCTTTGAATATATTATCTTCATGAATTTTACTATGTGAATAATGAACATGACAAAATAATTTGGATTTATGGTGTAGATGAATTCAATAATACGATAAAACCACTATAATACAGGACAAACATCAACTATGATATGGTTAGTTCAGCTTGACAGTACAATAATATCGCATAAAGCATCTCTGCAATTACATGTGTTACTTTCATACGAATTCTAGATCATTTTACTTAGCGATGGTTTTTGTGTTCTTGAATCTGAATATAATAGATTTTCAAACTTAAGTTGTTGTTTTTTTTTTAACCCATCTAATATCAAATAAACTTCACGATGCCTTTCATTTCTTCTGACCCTTGCTGGCACACATTACATTTTAGGTCCCATTCTTAGTATTTTAGTAGTTAAACTGATACATGCATACCTTTGAATTTTTAAATTACAAATGTATTCTTAAAAGATGTATTGTAAAATGTGTTTTTGATAGTGTTAATTTTACAATCTATTTTTTGAAGGAATGTGTCATTTTATCACAAATATTTGTTTGTGAACCTTTTTGTTTTTAAAGACAACATTTACAATCGTCCTCTTGAATAGCTTATATCGCTAAGATAGAAAAGCATTGTCCTAAATAAAAGAAAATAAAGAATCCTAGTTAAGATTGTACAACAACATTAATAAGTTGTGGATAAGTTAAGGGAAATAAGTTATGTAGTTCATTCTATCTTGTTTGTTTTTAATGTTGATGTTTTCATGGCTACACTAAACGAATAGTATTACTGTGAAGACATTATTTCTGTAGTCGCTAATAGCCGTATACATTGACCAATTATTAAAAATGTGTTTTCAATTGTTGTCTATTTAATATCTTTAACCATATATTAACATCATGTGGACACGATTTCACGTGAGAATCTGACTGAACATAGATATGGGCAGCACACATGTTAGATTTTACAACAACACCAAATTGCTACCGTTGTAATGGCCATTAGCAATGTAAACGTTTTTATTAAAATTATTGCAGTAGAATAGTTTGTTGTGGATGTCAACTTTATTTCAAAACTCACTTTACTAAACGTAAGATTAGTGTTGAATGTACAGTATGATTCGTTCTAATTTATGGATGTTGCTACACGATGATACAATGATGTAGCTGTTGAATGTTAAAAGGTAATTACATGATTGTGTCGCTTGAATATCAAACCGTAACAAAACTATAGACGAGTTGATGAATGATACAAACTAGAAATTCTAGGAAGCTATGAGATAAATGTACAACACGTCAATATAAATTAATCCTCTATTATTTTAACAAAACGGCATGAACAAGAGACGGGTAAAACGAAAACAAAAACCAAACAATACTTTGATAAATGTGATGGGTATATTACAATTGCAAGTATGTGTTGCGGCATACTATTTTCTGAAGCGTATCATTTCTGACACTCGTTAAACTTACCGGACTTGATCCTTCTGAAGACTGAAAATAAAAATATCGATAGAGAAATTGACATCCAATCAGCAAATTAAAACCAGATAAAGGTATATCTATCATAGATACTTCACGCAAAATATATCACTTGCATTAAAAAATATTATAATTAGTTTATTTGTTCACACATTCTGCTTTCAAAAACATACGTAATCACTGATTTCTAAATATATCAAAATTATTGTCACTATAGATATAGGATTTAAATGCGCGTGTTACGAAAATACATAATATAAATTCATATTTTAAGATAACGAGTAGGTATTTAGCATACCTCCAAATTACATACAAAAACAAGAAATACAATGCTTCCCATATCTAGAAAGAATGACATGAGACTTCCGTCTCCAAGATGAGGTATCTAGTCCACGTCCTCTCGATCGCTGCAGAATGTGCAACCAGGGTCTGATTAATTTCGGATCTCCGTTGCACTGTTCTGCCTTAATGTAAGAATGATGATCTTCTTACATCTGCGCCGCTAAAGCGATGTTGTACGCCGGCAACAGTCCCTTTTTGACAAATCAAGTGTTGTGAATGCGATATTCCAACGTCTAGACTTGATCTGCGCTTTACGTCAAATGTGTGCTGTTCATGGCCGTTGTTGGAATTCCGTGACGCAAGTTATGTCCATGTTACTTATCAATGTAAGCTACTTCGTCAGCTGTAATTTTATCTTTTTACGGAATCGAAACAGTGTTTTGTTCGTCTTAGTCTGTTTTTACTAGAGTCATCAGAAATCGAGAGGGAGCGAAATTGTGTGTACGACATTTGTGTGTGTGTGCTACGTCGTCATAATGGTTCATCACATATCCCTAGACTCTAGACCGGCCATACGCTAATCTTACGGTCGGTTGTTTGATGTGCGACGGGGATAATCTGACGAATAACTGTGTCTATATGTTCGGAATTGGAGTCAACAACGATGGCCTAACATCATCAAGCGCACCATATTTTTTTGAAAATATGACGATCATCATTTTTCAATAGGAAGTGAACTCCCGATATATGGTGGATAGGCGGCGGGAACAATTGAATGCTGTGCATGAAAAGTGTTCCTTGTTGCAGTTTCCTCATATTCCAAGTCCGGCTTGTTGCAGGAGCTACTGAGTTAAGTGCTCTGTGCACACCGTGAGCTGTGTGTCTCATCCGTTTTGATCATGTTTCGATATTCCAATTGCTTTCGATGAATGATGATATCGTATGACAGGGAACAGTTAGCTGTGTTCACTTTCTGTGCGGTTTCGCCTTATGTCTTTTGGCGTGTGCTGAGACTGCTGTGATGGGGACTACAGTTACCTTTCTTTGTTTGAAAGATGAGATTCCGATGATTACGCTGGCACAGGCGGTTGAGCAATTATTGATTTTAATTCGTTTGCAGTGATACCGAGGCCTTCCATAACCAAATAACCAATAAAGAATGACATGCAAAATAGACTGTGTTATATATAAATATGTGTATGTGTTATATTATAAAGTGTGTTTTAAACGGTGGAGAAAAAAGAGGTTGAAAAGAGAGACTAATAATTTCATCCATGGACATGAAACGTCAAATAAACTCTGCAACAACTTCAGTTGACATTACCTGATTCCACTTAAATATCGAAAAACAGCTGAGCATATATTATGTAAAGCGGTAAAATGAAACAGATGATAGTAAACGCGAAAGAAGTAAGAAGTAACAAAAAGTATAAGAGATAGGTAAATTACATTACACATTTATTGACTATTTTACTATGTTGCTTCCAATCTGCACATTCAAACATTATGTTCATGCTGTGCAATAGCCGCCTTCTCCCCTTCTGAGTAAACGTGTCTATCATCATCATTGAGTGCCGACTCCCAATCGAAGGTTGGTTACCATGGATCGCCATTCCACTCTGTCGCTTGCTTTGGTAGTGCAGATTGTAATAGGTTGACTTGTCCGTCTTTTGATGTTACTCGGCCTTGTTAGTGATGGTCTGCCTCTGCCTCTTTTACTTTGTATTTTCCTTCCAATATTGCTTTAATTAGGCTATTGTGTCCACCACAAATACCATGCCCCACAAATTTCATTTGTCTTCTTCTAATTGTGTTTAGTAATTCTCTTTTCATTTTTTTTGTTTTTTTCAAAACTTCATCGTTTGTTTTCTTTTCTATCCATCAAATTCTACCTATTCTTCTATAAATCCATATATTAAAGGCCTCAATTTTAATTTCTGGTTTCTTGTCTAATGTCCACGTTTCTCCACCATACAGGAATATTGTGAAGATGTAACATTTTGCTATTCTTAGTTTTAGCCCTGGTGCAATTTGTTTTGATGTTAGTATATTTGTCATGGAATTAAAATTACGTTTTTCCATAATTATTCTTTTGTTATTTCAGTGTTGACATTTTCCATCACTGGTTATAGTGTGCCCCAGGTAGTTGTAGCTCTGAAATGTCTCCAGATGTATTCCTTCAACTTTGATATTTAATTGTAGGTCTTGAGAAGTTTCTTTTTTATGATCATATTTTATTCTTTTTGATATCCATATCTAGTCCATATATTTTGCTTGTCATGTTTATTACTTTAAGTAATTGTCGTAGATCTTTAAGATTTTTCTGCTAGTAGTTCAGTAACATCATTATATATTAGGTTATTGATTATCTTTCCATTAATGTTTAGGCCTGGAATCTATGTGATATTTTTAGAGATTTGCTCAGTGTTTGTATTGAACAAGCTTGGTGATAGGATGCATCCTTGTCTTACTCCTATAACTACATCAACCTTGTACATACTATAACCAGTGATGGAAAAAGTAAAAAAAATAAATAAACGAGAATATAAATGGCAAAGACAATTTTAATATCATGAAAAATATACTAACATTAAAACAAATAACACCAGAGCTAAAACTAAGAATATCCTAATGTTATATTTTCTCAACATTCATGTATGGTGCAGAAACATGGACATTAGACCAAAAAAAAAACATAACAGTAGATTGAAGCCATTTAAATGTGGATATACAGAATAATAGGTAGAAATGGATGGAACGAAAAGAAAAAAAAGACGATGAGGTCTTAAAACAAATACAAATTAAAACAGAAATACTAACTTAAAGTCAAACAAGACACATGAGATGTTGGGGCCATGTTATAAGGCACAACATCATAATATAAGTAATTTTGGAAGGGAAAATACAACTTGAAAGGGGTAGAGGTAGATGATGACTAACATTGATGAGAAACATCATAAGATGGACAAGCCAGCCAATGACATCCTACACCGTCAAAGCAAGAGACAGAGCGGAGTGGCATTCTATGGTAGCTAACCTTCGATGTGGAGACGGCGATCAATAATGATAATGATGATGAGACAGATGTCATGTTTTATTTTCTATTCCAGACATTATTATATGACAAACTATTATCTAGGGGCGAATGTTAAGACATGACAAGATTATGCTGTAGAGGTGAATGGTATATCATAACAATAATATTATATTGAAAGTTGCACATTTCTTGGACTATGATGTAGATGTGAATGTAACTACAAATACGACATTGTGTGTGAACGATACAAACATAGAAAAGTATGATGTTCTCGATGAATGTTACATCATATGAAGATCGTGGTGTACTCTTTGAATATATTATCTTCATGAATTTTACTATGTGAATAATGAACATGACAAAATAATTTGGATTTATGGTGTAGATGAATTCAATAATACGATAAAACCACTATAATACAGGACAAACATCAACTATGATATGGTTAGTTCAGCTTGACAGTACAATAATATCGCATAAAGCATCTCTGCAATTACATGTGTTACTTTCATACGAATTCTAGATCATTTTACTTAGCGATGGTTTTTGTGTTCTTGAATCTGAATATAATAGATTTTCAAACTTAAGTTGTTGTTTTTTTTTTTAACCCATCTAATATCAAATAAACTTCACGATGCCTTTCATTTCTTCTGACCCTTGCTGGCACACATTACATTTTAGGTCCCATTCTTAGTATTTTAGTAGTTAAACTGATACATGCATACCTTTGAATTTTTAAATTACAAATGTATTCTTAAAAGATGTATTGTAAAATGTGTTTTTGATAGTGTTAATTTTACAATCTATTTTTTGAAGGAATGTGTCATTTTATCACAAATATTTGTTTGTGAACCTTTTTGTTTTTAAAGACAACATTTACAATCGTCCTCTTGAATAGCTTATATCGCTAAGATAGAAAAGCATTGTCCTAAATAAAAGAAAATAAAGAATCCTAGTTAAGATTGTACAACAACATTAATAAGTTGTGGATAAGTTAAGGGAAATAAGTTATGTAGTTCATTCTATCTTGTTTGTTTTTAATGTTGATGTTTTCATGGCTACACTAAACGAATAGTATTACTGTGAAGACATTATTTCTGTAGTCGCTAATAGCCGTATACATTGACCAATTATTAAAAATGTGTTTTCAATTGTTGTCTATTTAATATCTTTAACCATATATTAACATCATGTGGACACGATTTCACGTGAGAATCTGACTGAACATAGATATGGGCAGCACACATGTTAGATTTTACAACAACACCAAATTGCTACCGTTGTAATGGCCATTAGCAATGTAAACGTTTTTATTAAAATTATTGCAGTAGAATAGTTTGTTGTGGATGTCAACTTTATTTCAAAACTCACTTTACTAAACGTAAGATTAGTGTTGAATGTACAGTATGATTCGTTCTAATTTATGGATGTTGCTACACGATGATACAATGATGTAGCTGTTGAATGTTAAAAGGTAATTACATGATTGTGTCGCTTGAATATCAAACCGTAACAAAACTATAGACGAGTTGATGAATGATACAAACTAGAAATTCTAGGAAGCTATGAGATAAATGTACAACACGTCAATATAAATTAATCCTCTATTATTTTAACAAAACGGCATGAACAAGAGACGGGTAAAACGAAAACAAAAACCAAACAATACTTTGATAAATGTGATGGGTATATTACAATTGCAAGTATGTGTTGCGGCATACTATTTTCTGAAGCGTATCATTTCTGACACTCGTTAAACTTACCGGACTTGATCCTTCTGAAGACTGAAAATAAAAATATCGATAGAGAAATTGACATCCAATCAGCAAATTAAAACCAGATAAAGGTATATCTATCATAGATACTTCACGCAAAATATATCACTTGCATTAAAAAATATTATAATTAGTTTATTTGTTCACACATTCTGCTTTCAAAAACATACGTAATCACTGATTTCTAAATATATCAAAATTATTGTCACTATAGATATAGGATTTAAATGCGCGTGTTACGAAAATACATAATATAAATTCATATTTTAAGATAACGAGTAGGTATTTAGCATACCTCCAAATTACATACAAAAACAAGAAATACAATGCTTCCCATATCTAGAAAGAATGACATGAGACTTCCGTCTCCAAGATGAGGTATCTAGTCCACGTCCTCTCGATCGCTGCAGAATGTGCAACCAGGGTCTGATTAATTTCGGATCTCCGTTGCACTGTTCTGCCTTAATGTAAGAATGATGATCTTCTTACATCTGCGCCGCTAAAGCGATGTTGTACGCCGGCAACAGTCCCTTTTTGACAAATCAAGTGTTGTGAATGCGATATTCCAACGTCTAGACTTGAACTGCGCTTTACGTCAAATGTGTGCTATTCATGGCCGTTGTTGGAATTCCGTGACGCAAGTTATGTCCATGTTACTTATCAATGTAAGCTACTTCGTCAGCTGTAGTTTTACCTTTTTACGGAATCGAAACAGTGTTTTGTTCGTCTTAGTCTGTTTTTACTAGAGTCATCAGAAATCGAGAGGGAGCGAAATTGTGTGTACGACATTTGTGTGTGTGTGCTACGTCGTCATAATGGTTCATCACATATCCCTAGACTCTAGACCGGCCATACGCTAATCTTACGGTCGGTTGTTTGATGTGCGACGGGGATAATCTGACGAATAACTGTGTCTATATGTTCGGAATTGGAGTCAACAACGATGGCCTAACATCATCAAGCGCACCATATTTTTTTGAAAATATGACGATCATCATTTTTCAATAGGAAGTGAACTCCCGATATATGGTGGATAGGCGGCGGGAACAATTGAATGCTGTGCATGAAAAGTGTTCCTTGTTGCAGTTTCCTCATATTCCAAGTCCGGCTTGTTGCAGAGCTACTGAGTTAAGTGCTCTGTGCACACCGTGAGCTGTGTGTCTCATCCGTTTTGATCATGTTTCGATATTCCAATTGCTTTCGATGAATGATGATATCGTATGACAGGGAACAGTTAGCTGTGTTCACTTTCTGTGCGGTTTCGCCTTATGTCTTTTGGCGTGTGCTGAGACTGCTGTGATGGGGACTACAGTTACCTTTCTTTGTTTGAAAGATGAGATTCCGATGATTACGCTGGCACAGGCGGTTGAGCAATTATTGATTTTAATTCGTTTGCAGTGATACCGAGGCCTTCCATAACCAAATAACCAATAAAGAATGACATGCAAAATAGACTGTGTTATATATAAATATGTGTATGTGTTATATTATAAAGTGTGTTTTAAACGGTGGAGAAAAAAGAGGTTGAAAAGAGAGACTAATAATTTCATCCATGGACATGAAACGTCAAATAAACTCTGCAACAACTTCAGTTGACATTACCTGATTCCACTTAAATATCGAAAAACAGCTGAGCATATATTATGTAAAGCAGTAAAATGAAACAGATGATAGTAAAAGCGAAAGAAGTAAGAAGTAACAAAAAGTATAAGAGATAGGTAAATTACATTACACATTTATTGACTATTTTACTATGTTGCTTCCAATCTGCACATTCAAAATTATGTTCATGCTGTGCAATAGCCGCCTTCTCCCCTTCTGAGTAAACGTGTCTATCATCATCATTGAGTGCCGACTCCCAATCGAAGGTTGGTTACCATGGATCGCCATTCCACTCTGTCGCTTGCTTTGGTAGTGCAGATTGTAATAGGTTGACTTGTCCGTCTTTTGATGTTACTCGGCCTTGTTATTGATGGTCTGCCTCTGCCTCTTTTACTTTGTATTTTCCTTCCAATATTGCTTTAATTAGGCTATTGTGTCCACCACAAATACCATGCCCCACAAATTTCATTTGTCTTCTTCTAATTGTGTTTAGTAATTCTCTTTTCATTTTTTTGTTTTTTTCAAAACTTCATCGTTTGTTTTCTTTTCTATCCATCAAATTCTACCTATTCTTCTATAAATCCATATATTAAAGGCCTCAATTTTAATTTCTGGTTTCTTGTCTAATGTCCACGTTTCTCCACCATACAGGAATATTGTGAAGATGTAACATTTTGCTATTCTTAGTTTTAGCCCTGGTGCAATTTGTTTTGATGTCAGTATATTTTTCATGGAATTAAAATTACGTTTTTCCATAATTATTCTTTTGTTATTTCAGTGTTGACATTTTCCATCACTGGTTATAGTGTGCCCCAGGTAGTTGTAGCTCTGAAATGTCTCCAGATGTATTCCTTCAACTTTGATATTTAATTGTAGGTCTTGAGAAGTTTCTTTGTTTATGATCATATTTTATTCTTTTTGATATCCATATCTAGTCCATATATTTTGCTTGTCATGTTTATTACATTAAGTAATTGTCGTAGATCTTTAGGATTTTTCTGCTAGTAGTTCAGTAACATCATTATATATTAGGTTATTGATTATCTTTCCATTAATGTTTAGGCCTGGAATCTATGTGATATTTTTAGAGATTTGCTCAGTGTTTGTATTGAACAAGCTTGGTGATAGGATGCATCCTTGTCTTACTCCTATAACTACATCTACCTTGTGCATACTATAACCAGTGATAGAAAAAGTAAAAAAAAAATAATAAACGAGAATATAAATGGCAAAGGCAATGTTAATATCATGAAAAATATACTAACATTAAAACAAATAACACCAGAGCTAAAACTAAGAATATCCAAATGTTACATCTTCTCAACATTGATGAGAAACATCATAAGATGGACAAGCCAGCGAATGACATCCTACACCGTCAAAGTAAGAGACAGAGCGGAATGGCATTCTATGGTAGCTAACCTTCGATGTGTAAACGACGCTCAATAATGATAATGACGATGAGACAGATATCATGTTTTATTTTCTATTCCAGACATTATTATATGACAGACTATTATCTAGGGGCGAATGTTAAGACATGACTAGATTATGCTGTAGAGGTGAATGGTATATCATAACAATAATGTTATATTAAAAGTTGCACATTTCTTGGACTATGATGTAGAGGTGAATGTAATCACAAAATACGACATTGTGTGTGAACGATACTAACATAGAAAAGTATGATGTTCTCGATGAATGTTACATCATATGAAGATCGTATTGTACTCTTTGAATATATCATCTTGATGAATTTTACTATGTGAATAATGAACATGACAAAATAATTTGGATTTATGGTGTAGATGAATTCAATAATACGATAAAACCACTATAATACAGCACAAACATCAACTATGATATGGTTAGTTCAGGGTACAAATAATAATACATAAATATTATTATATGGGGAACTTCCGAGGCGATAATAGGGAATAATGGAACAAAGAAGTATGTGTTAGCACTCGGAAAAACTGACAGACAAACAACAATAGAAAAAAACGAAGAACAATATATGGTCCGAAGCGGGATCGAACCCGTACTCAGTGGCACCGCGCCTTGCCACTAGAAGCCGAACGCTTGGCACACTGCCACGCAACCAACTAAAAAAATTGTCTATTGTAGCAGTGTCTTACACGATGGCGTTCTCAATGACTATAGCATAGGGTAACGATCACAGACCGGAAATAAATTGTCACACACCTGATCATCAGCTGCCATTCGTACTACCGGTGTGGTCGTATTAACGATATGATTGTTAAGGGAGAACTATGAAACTGATGATTTATTAGGATTAACCAAGACACCTAATACCCCACACCAGGAATAAATGTTATCGAGTTCGTCTTGCATTGTTTAATATCATCAGCAAACGTCATAGTTCTTCCCCTCCTATCCAGCTGTTGTTCCGTGATCGTTATTGTGTACACGTTAAATATCTTCTTCCTCTTCTACCTTTTAGCTCCCAGTGGAGCATAGGTCTTCAACAAACACTTTCCAAGTCGTTCTGTTTTTTGCAATTCTTTTAAGATCATTCCATGTCTTCCCCATCATCTTCATCTCTGCTTCGATCTGTCTTCTCCAAGAATTCCTTGGTCTTCCTCTTTGTCTTTTCCCCTGGGGATTCCAAAAAAGGGCCTGTTGTGTAATACTCTCAGTTGGCTTCCTTAGTGTGTGTCCTATCCATCGCCATCGTCTTCGCTGTATCTCTTTATCCACTGGTATTTGACCGGTACATTTCCATAATTCCACGTTAGTGACTTTTTCCTGCCATTTCCATCCCTTTATTCTGCGCAAGCATCTATTAATGAAAGTCTGTACCTTCGTGATTGTCAATTGTGTTATTCTCCATGTTTCACAGCCATATAATAGGACCGACTTAACCATGTTTGTGAAGTTTTTTCGGCTTATTTTTTTTTACAGTATGGGATAGCCATATCCCATGCCTAACCCTCCTTTCTCGCCTCTTACGAACATGCCTGGTAGGGTACAGCGCCGCTATTCTTTACTCCCCTTTCGGGCCCCGGCAGCGCACGGGCGACACGTTAAATATAACTGGTGACAATGGTGAGCATTGCGGCAGACCTGGACAAATGGATGTTGGCTCGGAGGACCAACTTCCACATCTGAATATCACCTTCCTCTGAAACAGTGGCATGGCGATCAATCTAATGAGGAAGGGGTGCACCTCCAGTTTGAGGAGCATGTGCATGAGATATTCAAATTGTACCCTGTTGTATGCATCATCCAGATCTACAGCAGTAACGCATGTCTCCTCTCGCCTGTGGAAGCAAAGACTACCACATTGAGCCATGTCTTTTTGTTATATCTATAACCTCCGAGTGTGGGTGTGAATGTGCGTTTCTGTTCAAGGTGACAGGTGAGTACACGGGCAACTATTTTCTCCAGCAGCTTGCCCGCAGTATTCTGCATTGTGATTATTCTGTAGGCACTGATCTGAGAATGGTCCTTGTTTGGCTTCGGTAGCGGTAGTAAGTAGCTGTGTAGCCACTCCTCCTTAATCTGGCCACTCCGAATGCTGGCTTTAAACTCATTCGCCAGTTTTGTCAAGTCGTCGGCAGCTAAATCGCCTATGTCATCGTACCATGAGCAGTGTTGTATGACCTATTAAGTGTCGTACGAATGGTATCGGTTGTGATTGTGAGATCTTCTTCCAGCACTACATCCTTACACAAATTTTGACAGTGATCCCCGTATCCTCAATCTTACAGCCTCATTTCTTTGGTTCGTCTGCTCAATGTAGCGGGCAAGCAGGGCCTTCCCTTTGCTATTGTCAGATTTGTGCCATAACCGGCCTGTGCTCTGAAAGTCTAGCATGCATCTGTGTCGTGTTGTGCCATTCATGCTCTGATGAAGGCGCCAGAATGTGGCTAGCGATGTTTAGCAAGAATGTGTTGCGGCATACTTGTGCGTTAAACTTACCTGATTTGTTTCTTCTGAAGACTGAAAATAAACATTTCGATAGAGAAATTGATATCCAATGAGCAAAGTTAGGCCAAATATAGGCATAGCTATTATATATACTTCACGCAAAAACTATCACTTGCAGTAAAAATATTATAATGAGTTTATTTGTTCACACATTCTGCTTTCAAAAACATATGTAATCACTGACGTCTAAACGTAAAAGAAATCTTGTCACTAGAGATACGATTTACGTTAAAAGCGCGTGTTATGAAAATGCAGAATACGAATTCATATTTTAAGATAAAGAGTAGATTTTTAGCATACCTTTAAAATTACATACAAAAACATGAAATACAATGCTTTCCATATCTAAAAAGAATGACATGCAAAATATGCCTTAAAGTGTGTTTTAAAGGAGAAGAAAGAGGTTGAAAAGAGAGACTAATAAGTCCATCCATGGACATGAAATATCAAATAAACTCTGCAACAACATCAGTTGGCATTGCCTGATTCCACTTAAATATCGAAAACAGTTGAGCATATATTATGTAAAGCGGTAAAATGAAACAGAGGCTACTCTCTATAAAAGAGTAGATGAACGTTAAAACATGAGAAGGTGACGACGCAATAAATGAAGCAAACGTTCAAGACGCCAATATTAATTTACTCAATCTTAGTTTAACACCATGGTCTGAACCTGATCGGGAAAAGGATCGCAAGATTTTTTTCGTCGTGAGCTGAATGCAGTGAATCATACGCTTGTCTGATATTTCATTATTCACATTCATCCGAATTCTTGATCATGGTTTTAACATCAGTAGTTTGTTCTGAAGTCTGATAAAAAAAAAAGATGGACACATAAATAGACATACGATGCAAAGAGACAAATCAAATATTGGAAGATATATTCCGTAAACCTCAAAATTAAGCAATACTTATTAGCACCAACAAAACATATACAGATTATATTCGTTCTCACAACAGCATACTATATATATATATATATATATATATATATATATGCCAAAATTGTTCACCTTCGACTGCGCATTAGAGATGCCAACATTCTTCACCTACGACTGCGCGTTAGAGAAAACTTGTCACCACAGAGATGGGATGTCTGAGAAAAGCGTCTGGACGAATGATGTAGAGACCATTTAACTAGGTTGGTTAGATTTCAACAGAAATATGCGTGTGTCACTTTGTTTTGAATATACACAACCCACGATTGTGTTTACTACTAAGTTTCATGGTCAAGTCAGATTTTTATTTTTTAAAATAGTATTTTCTTACTGCAGTAATTTAACATGATATGATGTTATGTAGAGGTGAATTGTAAACACGTGACATTAAAATGTCGATACAAGTTACAATTTAAGAGTTTGATGTAGAATTGAAATGAAAACGCGTAAAATTAATATTTTGATTCAAGTTACAACATTATGAGACTATGATGTAGAAGTGAAATGAAAACGCGTAAAATTAATATTTTGATTCAAGTTACAACATTATAAGACTACGATGTAGAGGTAAATTTAACACCGTGGTGAGACTTGCATATCAAAGTGAATGGTGCGATATGATAAGACTATAAACTAGTGAAAGATTGCTACATTAATACCAAAATATTATGTATTCGCTTGATATGTTACTATATTTTAAGACAAAACTGATGAGATGAATGTTACAACATTTTAAGACAAAACTGATGAGATGAATGTTACAACATTTTAAGACTAAACTGTAGAGGCGAAAGTTACAACAGTTTAAGACGAAGCTGCAGAGGTGAATGTTACAACATTTTAAGACAAAGCTGTTGAGGTGAATTTTGACACATTTTAGGACAAAGCTGTAGAGGCGAAAGTTACAACAGTTTAAGACAAAGCTGTTGAGGTGAATTTTGACACATTTTAGGACAAAGCTGTAGAGGTGAATGTTACAACATTTTAAGACAAAGCTGTTGAGGTGAATGTTGATACATTTCAGGACAAAGCTGTAGAGGTGAATATTAAACATTTTAAAACTAAACTGTGGAGCTGAATGTTACATTTTAAGACTAAACTGTAGAGATAAATGCACTTCCTTCTCTTTTCTTCCGCATTTCCCTTTCAGCGTCAAGAGGAGTTATAATTTGTGGTCTTTTGCTCTTCTCTTCGTCTCTGTTGCTGTTATGTTTCTTAGTGCTTCTAATAATCCGTCAATCCATGATTTTCGGGGTCGATCTTTGGGTCTGGTATTCTCGCAACGTATATTGAGGGCACGTTATGCTGTGTTTTGATCACTCAACATTGTAACGTTGCCAAACCATTGCATCTGTTGTTATTTTATATATACTATGGCGGGGGTAAATCCTAGCTTCTTTCTAAGTTGTTTAATTTTGACCTTCTCTCTCAAGCTGTTTCCTGTCATTCGTCTAATACACTTCATCTCAGTAGATGTTATTTTGTTGTTGTTGTTCTTGCATCTAGGGTGCAGGACTGGCATTGGTAGCATAACGTCTAGATGAAGATTGGATTGTAAAGTGCCCGTTTTGCCTCTAGAGTGATTTCCTTGTTTGAAAAAAGTGGTGATATATGTCCAATGATTTGACAAGCTTTGTTGCATCTTGAATCTATCTCTACTGTTTGTGTATTTGCTTTGTCACTAGACTTCCTAGAGATGACAAATTCTCATGTTCGTTATGTTGATGTTCTGTTACTATTTTGCGACATTCATGACTTCTGTTTCGTGGATGTTGATTTTCATGGTGTATGTTGTGCCTGTGCTGTTGAGCCTCTTTAAGTGTTCTTGTAGGTCTTCTATTTTCCCATGTCTTAGTTCCTGATACGTCTGTAAATAAAATGTCTATATATTCCATGTCTCTGATGGGTTGGCTAACTTGCATATATGAGGTGAATAGGTAGATGCGAATGCTGCTACATTTTAATACTAAACTATATGAGTGAATCTTATATTTTAAGACTAAAATGTGCAGGTGAATGTTACACCACTTAAAAAAAATATACTAAAGAGGCGAATGTTCAAACATCATATGATTATCATGTTGTAGATGAGTACTACAACATAACCCATTAATGTTGTATTTAATTATTGTTACACCATATACTGTTTAAATGTCACATTACAAGATCGCAAATCAGTTGATGCATGTTGTAATCTTTCAGAACGACTACGTAATTAGAGAAAGTATCAAAGCTGTGATGCTGATTAATTCTAAAGTAGGACATGACGATTATAGTGCACCACAAGAAAGAAATATTTAAGAAAACAATCTTAATAATGACGTAGTTGATTGATGTTTCAACATAACATAACAATAATGACATTTAAGTATTAGAGAGGTTTCATTTCTCACATTCATAAGAATTCTAGAAACATTTACTTACTTCTGCTGCTACTTCTGGAACCTGAATCTAAAGTTTGTGAAACATAAGGTTTGAAAATATATATAAAGCAATATCACTTCTTTATTGTTGTTAATATCTTCTGTCTGCGATACATACAATGTCATACACGTTATCCTTATTACTGTTTAGGAAGTGAAATTGCTAAAATATATGCTATGTTTATTTCATTTATAAAAATTCCTAAAAGAACTTGAACTAATAACAATTTGACAAATGTTGCGAATACAATGGACAACTAATAAGAGTGATGAAAATGTTCTGTAAGAGGCCAAGACAAAAATAGAGAAAAATGGTATCGTGACAGCTTTACGTGGAAATGGACGAAACAAAAGTCAACGTTTCGGCCAAGAGGCCTTCGGCTGGACGAACAACAAACACACAAAATATATATAAAGGTAAATTAATAAATCAAACTACATGGCGATAATATGCTAGACACTCAAGAGAGGAAAATAAAAAAAGAGGTCACTTCCCTATGTTCCGGAGTGCGGTCAGTCTGAGAATGGACTCAAACAGCGAGGCCGGAAGACCAACTATAAACAATCTCGCTAGCCAGGCGGTGAGACGAGACGGCGGAAAGGAAGGGTTCTAAAATTATGGGGAGTGGGTACAGGATATGTATGAACTATGCAAATCTAACTATGTGTGCGTACCACAGGACCGATGTGTAAAAATAAGAATGTGTATGTAACAAAGCATGCTAACAAGCATAAATCAGCATATATATTGCCACAAAGCGCACAAAAGGAACACCGAAATATGACAATAACCATACAGACAAATATATCAGCATGCGTTGGTGTAAGAAATTTACAAACACATAATAATGTGTTGTGAAAATAACACATTTCTTACACCTACGCACAAAAGGAACACCGAAATGAGCACAAGCTCATAATAAGCGCACAATTAGCGTACACAAGGAAAATAGGCACAAAAGGAACAGCGAAATGAGCACAAGCTCATAATAAGCGCACAATTAGCGTACACAAGGAAAATAGGCACAAAAGGAACAGCGAAAAGGAAATAAGCGCACAAAAGGAACACCGAAATGAGCCCAAATATGAGAATAATCATGCAGACAAATATATCAGCATGCGTAGGTGTAAGAAATTTACAAACACATAATAATGTGTTGTGAAAATAACACATTTCTTACACCTACGCATGCTGATATATTCTTTCTCCTTTTTTTATTATTGCTCTTATTCATCAGCTTTACAGCAGCTTCGCATCTCTACGCATCTTGGTGCATCTTGATGCCTTTACCTCGACAAAAATAGAGCTAATTTCCAATATTGGGAAGAAGCAATCATCATTTGTTGGCCTTTTAATGAGAATGGAACTGGTGGGATGTATTGTAAAACTGGGACAATTGAGGGACGAAGAGATAGATGGAAGCAAAGAGAAAAGATACCAGACAGTTTCAAAGAATGGCTTGACAGGTCAACAACAGAAATGATAAATAACTGTCGAGATCGAAAGTTGTGGAGAGACATGATCAACTACGTCAGTATGCCCGGTACTTGATGGTGACGATAATGAATGCAAATTTATAAAATGTTTTACTTTAATAAACTGATTGATTTTGATTATTTTGTAAAATGATTTATGCACTTTTAGTTTTATGTTGTTGGACTTAGTACTTTGTCTGCCAGTCTTCAAGTACGCATTTGACACTTTTTTCAATAACATGTGATGAGCTTAGTACATGTGTTGAGAGATAGACAATGTCATAATACTCACATGTATATGTATATATTTATATATATATATATGTATATATATATATATATATATATATATATAGAGAGAGAGAGAGAGAGAGAGAGAGAAGAAACAATCAACATTTTTCGGGCACATCATGAGAAGAGGAAAGTTGGAATACTTGGTTCCAACTGGCAAAATAAAAGGAAAGAGATATCGCGTACGACAAAGAGAGAAACTACTGGATAGCTTGGTGTTACGGCATGGCCAATAGTTAACAACTGAACTGATACGATGCACTGTGGATAGAAGATTGTGGAAGGACATGATCGCCTACGCCAACCGGTATGGCACATAATGATGATAGATCTAGATTACATTATCCAACAGTGTTTGAGAAATAAAATGTGTAATATACACCAATTGGCTAATTGTATTCCATAAATATCAAGAAAATGACATACAGACAATTATATATCATTGTTTGCTGTTCAGGTTAAGGAGTGCGTCTCACATAGTTTAACCTGTAAACATCACTGCCTTTAGACGTGAATGGCACACCCGTTAAATCAAATGTTGAATGTAATGATGAAATGCGCAATCATACCGTCAATTGAATATAATTTAGTTATACTAACAGAAAACAAATAAAATAAACAACCTAATAATGTTATTTATAAATGCATTTTATAGAATTAGTTTATGTTGGAGACAGTTGAATACGCGTGTAGGCTATCTTAGACTGCGAATTCACTATTTTACAAGACTACTCTCCAATCTCCTCATTGTGGACATTATTGTCGTGCAAAATAAAATATGATGCGCAACTTTTTGTAACTTTTATTACACGTTTTTATGTTTGTATTAATATGTATATCTGTAGCAGGGAGTGAGAGAAAGATAAGAAGAAAATAGAGGAAGAGAGAAAGCGAGAGAATGAAGGTCAAATGACGAAATAAGGGAGAGGGTAGTGATAGGGGCTAGGCAGAGAGGAATGACAGAAAAACGTGAAAAGTGAATAGATAAGATCAACTCAAGACGAAGCGTGTCGCACGAAAATGTGGAGAATCAGGGGGAGATAATGGATATGAGCACAAGTAGTGAACAAAGGATTCAGTCTCGGATAGCGGTGGAGCCGAGAGGTTCTTTTCCGTTGGGCGTTAGCCATTAGAGCTAGCAGCCCTTAAAATTAGTGTATATAGTAAGTTTAGTTAGTGACAATTTGATTGCTGATCAGTTTACAGCAAACTGTAATAACGTTATTTAGTTGTGAGTTGATAACGATGTGTCGTCAATGTTGTTAGTAGTTGTGGACTGGCTCTCGCCGAGGAAGGTTCTCCAAGTCAGGAGAAAGCCAGGCAGTGTAAAGCAGCCATAGATAGCATTAGGGACTTAGTCTTAAGGGCTGATAAGTACAGCTGCTGAGTAGCATGAAGGCAGTGACGGTTAGTCACTAAGCTAGTGCGAGTAGATTAAGGTGCTGTTCCATAATTACCGTGTGATTCGGTGGAACACGGCTACAGCAAGGAATTCTGTGTGAATACTTGGTGAGTAGGAAACACAACCATTTTCACTTCAATGTTCTGTCAATGCTGAATGAATTTCAATGTTCTTAAGATGCTGAATAAGGCACAAGGCCGTGCTTTAACCAAGTTGTGATTGATCAATGTAATGTGAGAGATCGGCAATGTTCTCTCTACGCTGAATGAAATTCAAGATGCTGTCAACGCTGAATGAGATTCCGTGTTCTTTACGTGATGGAGGCACAAGGCCGTGCTGCCATCAAGTTATTGTATGATCAATGAATGTCAGCGAGAAGTTGGTCTATGGAATATGCATATATATATATATATGGGTTGTCTGGCACCGTCACTTTGGTGAACGAGTTGTCCTAATTTGCAGTCATCTAACTGTCCTTAAGATGTGCCGAACGGCTTGGGGTGTCGCCTAATTACACAATAAGCGAAGTACTACAGACCACTAGGAAATCACAGGCTTAGCGGTATGCAACACGGTCGCAGATTTAGGTCAGGTCACGTTCTCGACCTGACCCCTTGGGGCAGCTACTAGGCTTGCGAATGTAAACAAAGCCGTAATTCAAGTTCATCGAGTCATTGAATAATAATCGTTTTTATTTTATTGAATGGGAGGATGGTAAGAAATAAACTGGCACATATACACGGGTGTGTATTGAAATATTGTGCACATGGTTGATATATCTGGCAATGCAGTTGGAAATAAAATAAAATAATAGAGAATAGAGTCTAAACACAACTGAAAGTCAATGTTCATTTAGTGTCAAAAAATTGTATAGATTTAATGTTAGAATCTGACTAAAGAGGCACACCCGTGCAGGCAAGAAATATAATAAAATCAATAGTGACAAGCTTGCTGTTGTAGTCACCATCACTAACAAATAAAGATTTAGTGACACTATTACTATAGACAATTCCAATATATAAAACAAGGAGTCAGACAAGGCTGTGTTCTGTCACAGGATTTGTTTTCACTTTACAGCGAATTTATTATGACATCAATAGTAGACAAAAAAGGAATTGAAGTCAACGGTTACAACATAAATAATTTGCGATATGCGGATGACACAGTCTTAATAGCAGAGACAGAGAACGAACTACAAGAAATGATAGACATAATAGTAAAAGAAAGCAACAAGAAAGGTCTCAGTCTCAATAGTAAGAAAACAGAAGTAATGGTTACATCGAAGAAACAATCATCACCATCATGCAGCATAAAAATAAACGAGACAAATCTGCAACAAGTGCAACGTTTCAAATACTTGGGCACAATAATAACATCAGATGGGAGATGCACCACAGAAATAAAAAACAGAATAGCTCAAGCCAAAATAACATTTCAGAAAATGGAAAAATATCTTATGCAACTAATCTATGTCAATAAAATGAGAAAGAGAGTTAATCGGTGCTATATAGAACCAATTCTGACCTATGGAAGTGAATCATGGACACAGTAGACAAACAAATGAAAAGACGATTAGAGGCCACAGAGATGGGATTTCTAAGAACAATGTTGACAGTTCCCTGGACAGTTAAAAAGACCAATGAGGAAGTTCTCAAAGAGGCCAACACAAAAAGGGACCTCTTAAAAAACATCAGAAAGAAGCAATCAACATTTTTCGGGCAATCATGAGAAGAGGAAAGTTGGAATACTTGGTTACAACTGGCAACATAACAGGAAAGAGAGATCGCGGACCACAAAGAGAGAAAATACTGGATAGCTTGGTGTCATGGCATGGAAAACAGTTAACAACAGAACTGATACGATGTACTGTAGATAGAAGATTGTGGAGGGACATGATCACCTACGCCAACCGGTATGGCACATGATGATGATGACGATAGAATCGTGTGTTTTAAATGTCGTTTTTTGTTCATCCAAAACCCACAAATATGAACGTCTTTGCTGAAAAAATCGTTCAAGTTGGATGTAGATTATTGTTTTCACCAAAGAAAAGATGTTTCAACATGGCATGCCTACAATGTAGTGGGTGAATGTATCACACACCATTGAACTGCCTTGTTGAGTTTGAATGTCTCCTCAATAGAAGGTTATAACAGTGGATGAATGTTACAATATATCAAAATGATGGTGCAATTGAAAGTTTGCTCAAAATGAACACATTTCAACTATGCTAACGCGTAAGAGCATCTCAATATTATTGAGGCAATCATATTCATCCCAACGTTGTTCTACCAATGCTAGTCTTGGACGTTAGATGCAAGAACAATAAGAATAATAACCTCTACAGAGATGAAATGTGTTAGACGAATGACAGGAAACAATCTGAGAGATAGGATCAGAAATGAAGAACTGAGAAAAATCAAGGAATAGCCCACGCTATAGAATACATAAAGAAACAACAGACAAAATGATTTGGCCACGTGACAAGGCATTGTAATCAAAACACAACACAACGAGCCCTCAGTAAACGTTGCGCGAATACCAACCAGCCCCATAAGCCCCATACGTCGACCTCGTAAAAAAGATAGATCGATGGAATATTAGAAGCACTAGGAAACTTAACAGCAGCAGATGCGAGCAGACGATCGAAAGATCGCAAATTATATCTCCCATCGACGTTGAAAGGCAAATGAGGAAGGAAAGAATAAGAATTGTCTACAGCACCGGATATGGTCGGTTATAGGGAACCATAGTTGCTAATCTTGTTTTGCATTAATTTCTTCCTCTTTTATATCTTGGTGTTTGGAGGACTGGCAGATGGAGTGATGAAGGTGTTTGAAAGTGTATATAACAAATGCCGTGCCAGCTTGGACAGCTTATTTTTGTTTTGTTATCATCAATGCCATTCTTACAATATTGAAATTTAGCTGACGGAAATAATTTGATCACAATTAGAAGAACATCATATTCTGCGCTAACCTTAATGTCCGGATATGAAAGGTGGGACATTGATGTCATTGGGCGACAACAAGACGACTTTGTAGTTTATCGTCTCAATAAATTGTACTTGCATCAAATACTGACATTACGATTTAGGAAAATAGTCTTGGTCCGGGAGGACCAAGTTAAAGTTGATGGCAGGCTCTTTTTATGTTTGGTTTGGCATCCAAATGTAGGTGGACTGGTTCTGATATACCATGCAGTAACATTTGTCTTTGACACACTAGTTCAGAAGAACAATGCTACTTTGCAGAAACAGATTGAATATCATAAAGTGCGATAACAAAGAAACACCATCGGGAATATTACACAGAAATAGACGAGCATTTACAATAAAAGAGATACAAATAGAAAGAAATGGATAGAACGCATGTGGTGGAAGAAGGATAGATGGACCTTAGCCAGAAAAAGACCGGCTGTGAAAGTTTGCCTGAACGTCAGAAAAACTAGCATGCAACGTTTAAATTATCGGCAACTTTGATGTAGAATGTTAAGAAAAGAACACCGTTTTTCAATAATGTCTTGCCAATAATAAAACGGCACAGACGGATAGGTTATCAACATGGTTTTCTTAAACACACATCCCTCACAACGTTCTGCCGTTTGCAAAAACAAATAAAGGTTAGTATTCAATGCAGTATAATCCACAATGTTCAGAATACACACTTTTTTGGCAGAAACAGTACAGAAATCCCCCCCCCCCCCCCACAAAAAAAAAATTACCTTCACTATTATAGAACAGATTGAGTTTAGAATGGTTAACATGGGATCCTCCTTGAATATGGCCTTCAAGACGGCTAATCCTTTGCAGGATTTTGTTATCACATGGTCGACGATGTCCCGAAAACACAGGCTGCGATCAAACTTAACTCCGAGGTATGTCATCAACCTGGCCCTGGTCACCTCTTCAGCTCCCATTCGTACCGATGGTGTTTCCGTGTTAGTGATATGACGGTTAAGGGAGAACCATGCAACTGACGCTTTATTGGAATTAACCAATGGAACTGATACTCCACATCAGGAAGAAATGAGATCGAGTTCGTTTTGCATTGTGGAGACGATTCCCCTTCTATCTATTCCCCGTCTGTCTCTTCCCTGTCGATATACCAGAATATCATCAGCAAAAGTCATAGTTCTTCCCCTCTCATCCAGCTGTTGTTTCGTGATCGCTATTGTGTACACGTTAAATAGAACTGGTGGCAATGGTGAACCTTGTGGCAGCCCTGGACAAATGAATGTTGGCTCTGATGTCCAACATCAACATCTGAGTATCACCTTTCTCTGAAACAAGACTGCAGCGATCCATATAATAATAAAGGGTGCATCGTCAGTTTGAGGAGCATATGCATGAGGTATTAAAATGTTACTCTGCTGTATGCATCCTCCAGATTTATAACATCAGAACATGACTCCTCTCGTCTGTGGAAGCCTTCGAAGACGTCATAGGCAAAGGCCGCGGCATTGAGTCATGTCTCCTTGTTATATCTATAAACCTGCAAGTGTGGGTGGGAATGTGAGTTTCTGTTCAAAGGTGACAGGTGAATAAACGGGCAACTATTTGTTTCCAGTAGCTTGCCCGCGGTATTCTGCATCGTATTGATTTTTTAGGTACTGATCTGAGAATTGTCTTTGTTTGTCGTCGGTGGCGGTAGTAAGTAACTGTGTAACCACTCCTCCTTAATCTGACCACTCCGAATGCTGGCATTAAACTCTTTGGCAACATTTTTTTCCAAGTCGTCGTCAGCTAAATCGCTTATGTCGTCGTCAGCTAAATCGCTTATGTCGTCGTCAGCTAAATCGCTTATGTCGTCGTCAGCTAAATCGCTTATGTCGTCGTCAGCTAAATCGCTTATGTCGTCAGCTAAATCGCTTATGTCGTCGTATCGAACACCATCTGAACCAAGAGCAGTGGTGTGTGACCTTTTAAGTTATGTGCGAATGGTATCGGTTGTGATTGTGAGATCTTCTCCCAGCACCTTATCCTCACTCAAGCGACCCTCGTATCATTATTCTTACAGCCTCATTTCTTTGGTCAGTCTGCTCAATTGAGTTATTGAGTTTTTTGCTGGTCATCATCATTACAATCCGAACATATACATAATTGTTCAGATCCTCTTCTCAGCAAGTCTCGCAACATGTCATTCGTTATACGGATATATATTAGAAACATTATATTCTAATTTACACAACATCTACATGGCCTTACTGACCGCAGGAAATAAGCTAAAAAATTTGGTCTGAAACAGAATATATAAATTGAAATGGCAAGTTGTTATTTAATGATTATGTACATGTGGAATAAAACGTATAATTAATTGTCTTTTTCACTCTTAATTCCTGCCTTCGTCCAATAGTTATATGTGTATTATTCTTCATGTGTGATTATAGAGAGTGTTTAGTTTAAGGATAACATGTTCAAGTAAGCGAGTGTGGAATATACAAAACACTAATCAAGTGTAAAGTCTCATTTTGATAAAAGAAGCATGACTATTATTTTTCCCCTCCCTCTTTCCGTAACAATAACTGTCGTTGTAAGTTTAGTGACATAACACATTAATGTGTTTCCATTGATCACCAAACACATTCATTCTTTGGAGCTGACGCCTGTAGTTTGTTTTTATGTTATTGTATAATGTACAGTTTATGTCTTATTATTGGAGAGTCCTAAACGGGGTTCGCCAATAAACAGAGCTAGAACGCAAAGAAAACAGCAATTCTTGATTCTCTTGCATTCCGGAAAACTTATACAATACACACTCTGTTCGAAATCCTAAACAAGGCTATCCGATCACTTACTATCTCATCGTTTAACTGACAGAAACAAAAAAAGCAGGTTTCTAAGGAAGGGTCCAAACAATCTCGCTGGGCGGTCTTTGATGAGCGTAGTGTCCACGAACAAAAAAATGTTTTAACCGCTTAAACATATAGTAGAAGATTATCACTGCATAAGAATAATAACAATAATAATTAATAAAGAGATGGAGACAAAGTGGCATAAAAAGAATGCAAACAAGAAAAAAGAAATTGTGGCAAAACTTTAAACAGGGCACCACCTAAACGCACACAAACACACGCACAATAACGAAAGTAGGAAAGCTTTTTATCATCGGCACTGCCATTGTGCTGATCAAACTTTAGCAGACTCATTGCGCAGTGGCTTTATTGAACCCAAAGAAATTAGGTTAAATACAAAAATAAACATTGTCTCCAATGTTAAGTCAGTCCTATTATATGGATGTGAAACATGGAGAACAACAAAAATGGCAATCATGTTGATGCAGACTTTTATTAATGAATGCTTACGCAGAATAAACGGATGGAAATGGCAGGACAAATTCACTAACATATAATTATAGAAATGAACCTGTCAAATACCAATGGATAAGAGATACAGCGAAGACGATGACGATGGATAGGACACATACTGCGGAAGCCAAGTGAGAGTATTACACAACAAGCCCTTTTTTGGAATCCCCAGGGGAAAAGACAAAGAGGAAGACAAACGAATTCTTTGAGAAGACAGATAGAAGCAGAGATGAAGATGATGGGGAAGACATGGAATGATCTTAAAATAATGGCACGAAACAGAACGACTTGGAAAGTGTTTGTTGAAGACCTATGCTCCACAAGGAGCTGAAAGGTAGAAGAGGAAGTACTTTAGCAGACTCATTGTGCAGTGACTTTATTGAACCCTTCAAGACCCCGAAAAGTATGTGTCCTTTTGAACACGCCTTAGTCAATCCAGTTGCGAGGTACTGGTTGGTCTCGAGGCAAGACGCCTCATGACAGATAGGTTGTGGGTTCAAATTCCGGCTGCATCAGTTTGGATTTTTATTATGAATTCTCTCTGCGATAACCACCCCTGGTCCCAGGAGGAAGGCCCGGCTTTAAAAGTCAATTACTTGTCGACGAAAAAATATGAGTACCTCCAAAGACTGAGTTATCTGCCTGTGCGGGAACTGGTTGGTCTCGAGGCAAGACGCTGGCCTCAAAACAGATAGGTTGTGGGTTCAAATCCCGATTGCACCAGTTGGGATTGTTATTTATGATTTCTCTCTGCGGCAACCACCCCTTTCAGTTCCTAGTCTCTAGGGACTTCGTCAGAGGTAAAAGCTGGCGAACAAAAAAATGCATTCAGCAGCAAAAGTTAATACAAAACTGTACACCACTGTGACAAATAACAATTCACAACGTCAGTGTACATACCATGTTAACTTTCGTAGCAATCTATTGAAGGATATATTTTAATTTAATACCGAAAGTATATTCACTTCACAATAAACTCATTAATAATCGCCGGAAGTCGTTCATATCTGAAGAAAAACATGTTTATATTAAACGTTAAGTATGCTTTCATTTCTATTTACGATTTAGCTAATATTGATCCAGCTAAAGCACATTTTGTTTTATTTTCTTATATTTTCTGTTTTCATGGTCAGAGTTTTTTTTATTGTTTTTGTTTTATCGATGGGTGTTGTATATACATGTGTATGTTATTCGCGTAGAGAAATTCATTTTTTTTCTGAATACTCTTTTTCTTAACCCATAATGTAATGTGAAGATCGCTGGCATAAAAAGGAGAACAAAAAAGAAACAATACTAAGTAGAAATCTGTTGATATAAAGGTGAGAAAAAAATATCCCACTACAAATTACTTTACTTACATATGCTTTGACATCGCGTCTCTGAAAGATAGCATTTAAAATATTGCAATTTTGAAACACATTACTATACATTTTTTTTTTTCCATTTTGATCACTCGTTCAACTCAATCTATATCAAATTCCATAAAACGTGCATTTAGTTGCCAGCTCTGAGGTAAGTTTCGATTGTTTAACTTCCTGTGGAAATATTTATCCATGGCTGGCTGTTATGTCTAATCCAATAAAATACAAATACCAATACCAATACAAATAATAATAAATGAATATTATTATGGAGGGAAACTTCCGATACGATAGATCAGCGAATCACTTCAGGGAATGTGGTTTGTTGTTTGCAGAATGATTTTGACAATTTGCTTTCAAGACATCTAGCTCACTACAATTATAGTGTTGCATTTAATGTTCCCAAAAGAAGATCATTTTCATTTGTTAATTACAATCACTTGTCAGCCCTATGCTATAGTCATGAAAACACCTGCGTGAATGACATCGCCAGTGATGGCTAATTTTTTAGTTAGATGAGTTGGCAGTGTTCCCTAGCGTTTGGCTTTTCGTGGCAAGGCGTTGTGTCTAGGAGTAGGGGTTCGATGATGCTTCTGACCATTGTTCTTTGTATTTTTATGTTGTTGATTATTTGTCATTTTTTTAGAGTGCTAAAAAACATATTTTCCTCTGAAATGATTTACTGATTATCGCCTCGGATGTTTCCCTGTATAATAATATTAATTTACTTTTATTTGACTCTGCTCTACACTAACAGCTTCGAGTAATACCCGCATTTTGTGAGAACACTTAACCACATTTATAGAGATTACCAGACATGTTACTCCCAAGTTATCTGAGTGGCAGTGTTCTCTAGCGCCTGGCTTTTCGTGGCAGGGCGTTGTGCCATTGAGTACAGGTTCGATCTTGCTTCGGGCCATATATTGTTTTTTTTTTTTTCTGTTGTTGATTATTTGTCATTTTATACGAGTGCTGTAAACATTCCTCTTCCTCTGAATTGATTCGCTGATTTTCGCCTCGGATGCTTCCCTCTATAATATTCATTTATTATTATTTGTCTCCATGTTACTCTATGTAGCGTCGTAATATTTAACAAACACGCAGACAAACACTACTGCAGACATTTTCACATTTTGTGAACATTGAACTCTTATATGTTGCAGAGTCGCTACGGATGTAAGAATCATTGAGGAAATACCAAGTTTAGTAGTGAGTGAGGCGCTCTGTATCTGTGAAGCAACGGTTAATATGTATACGTACATGTACATGGCAACTACGATAATCTTTCCAAACATGGTGACAGTGAAAAAAAAACTATCATTTCCAGTACATTTTTTATAAATTAGGCGGCTATTTTAGAGATGGGCCTGAAAGTTGAGGTGAATGTTGATCCCAGAATAAGACTTCATCAGTTAATGACTTACCTTAAAACAAGGATTCAGCAAAGGAATACATTATTTGACCGGGGCAGGTTACCAATGACCTATAACTGTCAAGATAAGCTCTCTAGTACGCAGCCCAAGTATAACTAACGTACCTGGTGGGGAGGGTAACCACTCAAACAATATTTCCTAATAGTTGGATCAAGTGAAACGAGAATCGTGCATAGTTCAGGATGTATTAGCTAGAAGCCTGGGTGGCTGAGATGTTAATGTCTTAGCCTCCTGAGTTGGAGCGTCCGCGTTCGATCACCAGAAGTGGTAGGTTTTTTGTTTTTATTCGACACGGCACAGGGGTTTACCCAACTTCTAAAAATGTGGACCAGCTATTCTTCTGAGTGGTAAAGGCGGTCTGGCTTGATACCGACCACACGGAACAGAAAATTGTGCCATGGTCATAGAAAAAAAAATATGGTGACTAACATCAGATTCCCCATACACCGTGCAAGGCGATCGGGGAACATTTACTTTACATTTTACAAATTGTATTAGCTGAAGGGGCGCTAAACGCACGGTCGGTGGACATTTTATTATGATGGTTGACACATTATTGAACACACTACATTGAGCCTTTAAAACTGAAATACTAACGTTCTTGTTGAGCGTTTCCTTTTCGCGTCGAGGGCTGGAAAAAAGTGGGTACCTGACCAGATCAGAGAGGGTCAGATAAACAGAGAGAAAGAGAGCATTGGCCGCACTGCCTAAAAAGATGTGCCCGTGATACGTGGATATTTTTCTGATACTGGAACTGTTTGCTCCAGGCATACACCAGACGATGTATACAACAAGCTGAGAGAACAGACACTGATTAGTTAAAATCTGATAAAGATTGGAAGGCGTAACATCATCATCATCATTATCATTGCGTGCTGTCTCCGCAACGAAGGTTGACTACCATAGGGCGTCATTCTGCTCTGTCTCTTGCTGTGATGGTGCAGGTTGTCATAGGCTGACTTGTCGATCTTTTAATGCTACTCATCTTGGTCTGCCTATGATTCTTTTACATTGTATTATCTCCTCCAATATTACTTTTAGAAGGCTGTTGTGTTTTTAACATGCCCCACAAATCTCATTCGTCTAGTTTGAATTGTATTTAATAGTTCTCTTTTCATTTTTAGTTCATTTAAGATTTTGTCGTTTGTTTTGTTTTCTTTCCATCCGATTCTTCTATTATTTTTATTCAAATATTCTTCTATAAAGCCATATTTCAAAGGCGTCAATTCTCAGTTATGTTTTCTTGTCCAATGCCCATGTTTCTACAGCATAAATGAATGTAGAGAAGATATAAATGCATATCAACGATAGTAAAACAACACATGGCTATATCTTTTGTCATCAAATAACAAATATTTCACAGTATATGTTCTTTTCCCATTTTGCATGAATGCAATTGGTCGCTGAAATAGTGAATGCATGTCATCTCAGATAGGCTTTATATACCCTCGTGTTATAAAAAGAAAGCGATTGTCTATTATAATTCTTGGTGAAGCATATTATAAATATGTGAACCTGAAATACTGAAAATCATTTGTTGTAAAGTCAGACAATATCATTTATCTATCTATTTATATTTTGTCCTTTCGAGCCGAAGTCGACACATAGAGCCGAACCACAATAGAAAAAACAGAAACTTTGCGTTCAAGATCACAGGGCTTACCAATTTGTTCAACTCTGGCATCTGAAATAGAATATATTTTAACAATATATTGACAAGATGCATTTGCTTGTTTTCTTTTCCGCGGTTAACCAAATATATTAAATAAGAGTTACATAAATCGTATATATATGTTTATACTAATATATGTTTTTAAAATATGTAGTGTGAAAGCTTAGTAGTTAGTAAATTGGCCTACAGAGGACAGAACGAGACGTTAGTTGTTTTGTTTTTTTTGTTTTTTTTTCCAACGTATCGACTTTTATCGTATTCAACTGATCGAATCCACTCAACCCTTATTGTCAACTGGTCATGTGATTTTTTTTTTCCCCTAGGAATTAAACACAGTCATATTAAATATATTACCTATAACTTCAGATCAATATGTCAAGACAAGATGAACTGACAATGATTTTAGAAAACACTATGTAAAATGGATAGAATGAAAAACATTTCGTCCGTTAGGAGTAAAAGTAAAGTAAAGTACCCCCGTCACGGCAAGTGGCGTATAGGGAAATATGGTGTTAGTTACCCTATAATTTAAAGACCTTCAGCACATGATTTTTGGGTAATGTGGTCAGTATTACGCCCGTGCTGCTTTACTTTCCCAGAAGAAAATCCGGTACCCATTTAAGGTTGGGTGAACCCGGAAGCCGTCGGTTGGGATCGAACCCTACCCCTTGTCCGTGGTAGTCCAGTTCACTAACTACTGAGCTATCGCGGCTCCGTCCGTTAGGAATGCATCTGATAAAATGTGCCTATATTGCCGTCAAAAATAGTGCGTTCAGATTGGATGTGTGTACACAGAAGAAAACTAAATCAAATATAGAAGATGTTACATAAATTAGTGATCACTTAAATGAGAACTGAACTTTGAACTGGTTTCAATGATTGTTTCATGATTATGTCTATTGGAATTCACATTGAAACGGTCTAGATAACCCACATTTTAAAACTAGTTCTTGGCTATCCTTGTCGTTTGATTGAAATTATAAGACTTCTTAGCATGCCAAATGTTTTGCACAAGTAAACCTGCAATTTATTATTCCCAAATAATTAAAGTAATAGTTCATGTGACTCACCAGTTTAGCTTTATCTTCAGTCTGGAAGATAAGATATCAAAACGTAACATCGAAACGTCTTTTATTTTAGCCTATTTACTAACATGTGTGGGTCACATCCGAATTTGTTCTGCAATAAATGCACTGTTTACAATTTGCTATCAGTGATTTAAGTTTTGTGATTTTACATTTTTTTAATCAGCAAAATATGTTTACTTTGTGTTAACCTATGCCGCTTTTCTTATGACAAATGTATCATTCTATCAATATATAATACATATATAGCTTTATGCCATGTGTATAAAGTACTCATTTGTTTATTCTCCTGCTCCTATTTCTCAAAAACATTAACAAACTCTTAAGTCAGTAAGAGAGCCGCGATAGCTCAGTGGTTAGTGAACTGGACTACCACGGACAAGGGTAGGGTTTGATCCCAACCGACGGCTTCCGGGTTCACCCAGCCTTAAATGGGTACCGGATTTTTTGCTGGGAAAGTAAAGCGGCACGGGCGTAATACCGACCACATTATCCCAAAAATCATGTGCCGAAGGTCTGTAAAATGTATGGTCACTAACACCATATTCCCTATACGCCGCCGCTTGGCGTGACGGGGTACTTTACTCTTTTTAAGTCAGTAAGAGAAAACATACATGAGAGAACGTATTTCATATGCCCTGACTGTTGCTCAACACTGGTGCTTTTGTAGAGATTGTGACACACAATTAACTGGTCGATGGTATATGAAGTCCAAATGTTTCATTTTTCTTCTACAAGGTAATGCGCTATTGTTGGGTCACCTTTTAAGAAATAATATGAACATATTTGAAAGACAGACAATGTACGTAATTGAAGCCCACATATTTAAGCATTTTTCTTCACTTAAAGAAACATGGGAAAGTGACATGAGAGAGCTAATCATGAAGAACATCTCTAGAGCAGACAGAGAGGCGGGAAATAAATGCTGTCTGACTTGAAGACAAGCCGTTATCTATTGTTTATTCTGGGTGTCTACAGTGTGACAGCGTCGACACATGACAAGATCATCACACGAACTCAAAGACAGCAACATCGGCTTATGACCAGATTATCACACGGGATCGAAAATAACAACACAGGTTTATGACAAGATTATCACACGAGCTCGAAAATAACAACATAGGTTTATGACAAGATTATCACACGAGCTCGAAAATAATAACATAGGTTTATGAGATTATCACACGAGCTCGAAAATAACAACATAGGTTTATGACAAGATTATCACACGAGCTCGAAAATAACAACAAAGGTTTATGACCAGATTATCACACGAGCTCGAAAATAACAACATAGGTTTATAACATGATTATCACACGAGCTCGAAAATAACAACAAAGGTTTATGACCAGATTATCACACGAGCTCGAAGACAACAACAAAGGTTTATGACATTATTATTACACGGACTCGAAGACAACAACATAGGTTTATGACAAGATTATCACACGAGCTCGAAGATAACAACACAGGTTTATAACATGATTATCACACGGGCTCGAAGACAACAACACAGATTTATGTCATGATTATCACACGGGCTCAATAATAACAACACAGGTTTATGCCATGATTATCACACGGGCTCGAAAATAACAACATAGTTTTATGACAAGATTATCACACGGGCTCGAAGACAACAACATAGGTTTATGACAAGATTATTACACGGGCTCGAAGACAGCAACATAGGTTTATGACAAGATTATCACACGAGCTCGAAGACACAACATATGTTTATGATAAAATTATCACACGATCTCGAAGACAACAACGTAGGTTTATGACAAGATTATCACACGGGCTCGAAAACAACAACATAGGTATTATGACATGATTATCACACGAGCTCGAAAACAACAAAATAGGTTTATGAGAAGATTATCACACGGGCTCGAAAACAACATACGTTTATGACAAGATTATCACACGAGCTCGAAGAAACAACATATGTTTATGATAAACTTATCACACGAGGTCGAAGAGAGCAACATCGTATTATGGTAATAGCATCACATGAACTTGAAGGTGGCTACATCGACTTACAACAAGATCATCATATAAACTCTAAGACGACTATACCGACATATGACAAGATTATCACACACACTTGAAGGTGGCTACATCGATCTATGACAAGGGACCCGTAGACTTCAACATCGACACTATCCTTATTATCATGTATGACAAAATCCTATCAGAATAGATGATCCCAGGAGAAGATGTGGTAGCCATTTATGACATGTCTCTGAATCATCAAACCGCACACATTATGAGTATAGCATGTACGAACGCATTGATTCCTTCTAATAGTGTAATATGTGTATCACATTACTTACTTCTTTAGCGTAATGCACAATCTGAATTAAAAAAGAAAAAAGTAATGCCGCAATATGTGTGTGTTTCTCGATGCGCATATATATATGTGCGTGTGCGCATGTATATGTGTGTGTTTGTTGTGTGTATTATGTATGTCATATTCATTACTCATAAATCAAACAATGACACACGTATTGTTTAGACATATTTATGGCGAACTATCAACACTAGTGTGCGTTAATAACAACGCCTTATATTTGTTTGGTGCATTTGTTAATGTCATTCCTCTTGCCAAGTATTTTTTTTTACTTTTGTATCCACCTTGTTTTCAGCACGCCGTGAATCATTTGCCTTCAACAAACACTTTCCAAGCACTTTTTTTATTTTCTTAAGATTGTTTCATGTCTTTTTCCACCGGACTTATGAAAGTATATTTTGGTCTTCCTTGTCTCCTCCGCTTGGGTTTCCACTTATAATGATGTGTCGAGCAATTAAAAAAAAAAACTATGAACTCTGTTCATCATTGATATCTTACAAACTGACCATGCAAAAGATCTTTTTTGAACACGTTGTAATTTAACATATTAAAATCGTTGATTTGATATTGTGGACTTTATCATATTTACATTATTTTGTAAATGTACTTGCATATTATATCATGTTTTACCTTTCGGCCTGAATCTAAATAACAATATGTTTTTCTTCTATAATTATAGCCATATCTCGCATAATCCTAATGACTCGCACTTTTATTTTCTTTTAAAAATGTTATCAACGAAATCTTCACATAAACTCAAAGACGGCAACAAAGATATGTGACATAAACATTATATTTGTGTCTAATTCGTATGTGTGATGAGAATAACAAATGTAAAATATATATATATGTATATCACAAATAAAACTGGGAACTATGTTCAACTGGGAACTAGAAGGTAAATGTAAAAAGGCCGAAACACTAAAACGAACAAAGAGCCGAGAGGCAACAACATCAGGTCTCAGCTGCCTCTCCATTATTGAGCCAATCGCCTCTAACTGGGATGTGTGGTGAGACACATTGCGGCCATGTTAAAGGTCTAACACTTGATAACAACAATCTTTAGATAAAGGGATTGTATACTATAAGCCCTTTGTGTCGTCTTAGGCTCGAGATGATTATATATACATATATATGCGCGACACTGGCGCTCCAATTAGGTGCTAAAGGTGAACAAGATTTACTAGCGGAAAGCTAGTTGATATAGACTGGACGTCAATTTCTTATGTTCGTGGTAGATGCTTTGATGGTGCAGGCTGTCATAGATTGACTTGTCCATCTTTTGATGTTACTCGTCCATATTAGTATTGGTCTGCCTCTGCCTCTTTTACCTTGTATTTTACCTTCCAATATTACTTTTATTAGGCTGTTGTGTCTTTTAACATCACCCAAAAATTTAATTTGTCTAGCTCTAATTGTGTTTAGTAGTTCTCTTTTCATTTTTAGTTGTTTTAAAACTTCCTCGTTTGTTTTCTGTTTTTTTCCATCCAATTACACTTATTCTTATATATATATCTACATTTCAAAGGCTTCAATTTTCTGTTCTGTTTTCTCGTCTAATGTCCATGTGTCTGCACCATACAGGAATATTGAGAAGATGTAACATTTTGCTATTCTTAGTTTTAGCCCTGGTGTTATTTGTTTTGATGTTAGTATATTTTTCATGGCATTGCAATTACTTTTTGTCATATCTATTTTTTTTATTTTTTTCAGTTGTACATTTTCCATCACTGGTTATATTGTGTCCCAGGTAGTTGTAGTTCTGAACTGTCTCTAGATGTATTCCTTCCACTTTGATATTTAATTGTAGGTCTTGATAATTTTCTTTGCTTACGATCATAGTATTAGTCTCTTTGATATTCATATCTAGTAAACAAAAATATATAATCCTTCATAAAACCTTGAACATGCACGAGCGGAATGCTGACACAGAGAGTTGTATGTGAAAAAGGCAGATAATATAATTTGAAGAACGATGGTGGTGGGGGGATAACAATGTTGAACTAAAGCGATCATCGATGCCTCGCCAAAATATATGGCGCTGGGTCAATTTAGAGATGTATAAAATAGCATCATCATGTGCCATACCGGTTGGCGTAGGCGATCATGTCCTTCCACAATCTTCTATCTACAGTACATCGTATCAGTTCTGTTGTAAACTGTTTTCCATGACATGACACCAAGCTATCCAGTATTTTATCTCTTTGTCGTCCCAGGTCTCGCTTTCCTTTTATTTGCCAGTTGGTACCACGTATTCCAACTTTCCTCTTCTCATGATGTGCCCGAAAAATGTTGATTGCTTCTTTCTGAAATTGTTTTTTTATGTGTTGGCCTCTTTGAGAATGTCCTCATTGTTATAAAGTATAAGGCAGCGAAATGATCTAGATGGAAAGGATGGTGCTATCTAACAATACAGTAAAAAGAGGCAAATCATGGGTGGGCCGAGCAGAAGATAACATCAAACAGATCAGTGGGCTTACCAATATCAGCGTTGGTGAGGAGTGGATACCGGTGCCTACGTCATTCAAGGGGACTTTCTCGTTTATTGTCACACTCGACAGCAAAAGTAGGGAACAGAATCCGGTCGTGGTTAATGCTGAGGTCAACGATTTCATCTGCGATAATACCGATGAGAAAGATGCAGTCATGTATACAGACGGATCTGTAAGACGACGCGAAAAAAGTGCATGGGCATTTACAGCACGTTCGGCAGGCAGAATAGCCAAGGAAGACAGTGGTGCATACGTCATGACCACGAGTAGCATGAAAATGGAGGTGATGGCAGTGACCAAGGCATTCAAATGGTTAGAGTCACACGACTACACCCACGCATGTATACTGAGTGATTCGATGAGCATGATAAAAAAGTGGAGGCGGGCTCTATACGCATGAAATGGGTAGAGTCGTTGCAGAAATCCAAAATACGTAAGGTCACCTTTGTCTATGTCCCTGGACATGCGGGAGTACGGGGAAATGAAAGAGCGGACGGGTTGGCTAGCTGCGCTGTCGTTGAGGACGGTCAACCAATGGATCGGGCGGGCATCATCAATGCCCTCCGTGATGTGGGAAGAGCACAGCACTTCGACAAACACAGATCCACGTCACTTTTTCGGATGATTGAAATGGGAGTTAAGTTGGGCACGGCCAGAAATGAGAAACTTAGTGGCCGTGTAAGAAGACTTATCAACCAACATAGAACTGGAGTCGTCAGTCGCTGGACACTGAGGGAATTGCTGAGGAGGGGATCTGAGCACCTATGGACATGTTCGGAGCGCAATGATGATGACCCGCAAATAACTCAATAACTGTAAACTTTGAGCTACAGTGAAGTCATAAATAAAATGGGGGTTACGTCATCATTGTTCACAGATGTTCACGAGCACGTGCGTGGTTTTAATTTTGCATTTGTGCTGACAAATGTTCTCTTTAGATATATTCTGCTCAAATAGTTTTTTTTTTGGACTAAAGGAGCTGGAACGCCTGTTTAACTGCGACCGATATATACCCAGAAACACAATTTGTGTGAAATGAGTCGACAATGTGGTGTCACTCCACTGTGTATTTTCACATATATTTTCAATGCACACCACTGGGGTAGAGGGAAGTTGACAGCACGCTCGCATGGCAGAATAGTCAAATATGACAGTGGTGTATACGATGTGACCATGAATAGTATGACGATGAAAGTGATAACAGTGACCAAGGCATTCGTATGGTTAGTCACAAAACTATACCAACGCCTGCATACTGAGTGAATCGGTGAGCATGATAAAAAAGTGGAGGCGGGCTCTGTACGCACTTAATAGGTATAGTTATTCCGGAAGTCAAAAATAAGTAAGTTCACTATTGTCGAAGTCCGTGGACATGCGGGAGTACAGGGAAATAAAAGGTGGAGAGGTTGGCTAGCTGTGCTGTCGTTGAAGACGGTCGACAAATGGATCTGGTGGACGTCACCAATACCCACCGAGACGTGGAAAGATAACAGGACTTCGACAACCATGAGGTCACGTCACTCCTTCGGATGAAAGAGATGGGAGTTAAAATGTGCACAGCCAGAAACAAGAAACTTAGTGGGCGTGTACGAAGACTTATCAACCAACACAGAAATAGAGTCGTCAGTCGCTGGACACAGCCAGAAACAAGAAACTTAGTGGGCGTGTACGAAGACTTATCAACCAACACAGAAATAGAGTCGTCAGTCGCTGGACACAGCCAGAAACAAGAAACTTAGTGGGCATGTACGAAGACTTATCAACCAACACAGAAATAGAGTCGTCAGTCGCTGGACACAGCCAGAAACAAGAAACTTAGTGGGCATGTACGAAGACTTATCAACCAACACAGAACTGGAGTCGTCAGTCGCTGGACTCAGCCAGAAACAAGAAACTTAGTGGGCATGTACGAAGACTTATCAACCAACACAGAAATAGAGTCGTCAGTCGCTGGACACAGCCAGAAACAAGAAACTTAGTGGGCATGTACGAAGACTTATCAACCAACACAGAACTGGAGTCGTCAGTCGCTGGACTCAGCCAGAAACAAGAAACTTAGTGGGCATGTACGAAGACTTATCAACCAACACAGAAATAGAGTCGTCAGTCGCTGGACACAGCCAGAAACAAGAAACTTAGTGGGCGTGTACGAAGACTTATCAACCAACACAGAAATAGAGTCGTCGGTTGCTGGACACGGAGAGACTTGCTGAGGAGGGGTCCAGAGCAACTATGGACATGTTCGGAGTACAATAATGATGACCCGCGAATAACTCAACGACATGTTCGGAGTACAATAATGATGACCCGCGAATAACTCAATAACTCAATACATGTTCAAGCTAGACATATAAGACTTGGCTGGCTTGTACTGGGTAAAGTGGCTGTTCACACGATGAAGTTGAGTCTACAGCATATTTCTGGATATCTCAGCACAAATTGTCGAATTACTTCTTCTGTACAGTTGCCACCATTACGGGTGACTTGTAAATCCAAAAAATAACTTTGTTTTTAATAGTTAACATTAATTCCTTTCAGTAATGAAACCTTGAATATAACAACGGCTTGTTGCATTATGCTTCAGACGGGATTGTAGACACATAGTATCATGAATTAAATTGCATCAATTGGTGACGTAATTTCACAAATATTTTTTTTAGTCATCACAACACCTCTATATACACCGTATAGTTCATGCAAATAAAACCTTGCTGGAAGAGAGCACTGATGTTGTCCAGCACAAGTTCTGATCTAAACATTTGGTCTGAACTCAAGAATTATGTTAAACATTGAGAGCTCAATGACGTTCAACAAGCGGAAGATAGTAGCTGAACAAAACTGAAACAGTGTAAATGAAAGTTACCAACAAAGGTTGTGGAATGTATACGTCAAAGCACCAAGGCATGCTTTCCTGGAGAAGACATCATACGATTGAACTGCAACCACTTTTAGAGAATATGAAAGCTCAAATCTTTCTCTGGGCACACTACTTTATTATGCTGCATTTATTTCATTTAGAGAATATATATATATATTTATATATATATATATATATATATATATATATATATATATATATGAGAGAGAGAGAGAGAGAGAGGGAGGGGGAGGGGGGAGATATATGTTTATATTTCATGAAGAGTGGGGCATTGTGACTGGGTGAGGCTGTGGTAACGATGCATGACGTATGCAAGAACCAGAATGGGGGAATTTGTATTTTGCAGGGATCGGATAGATGGGTATGATAGACGCGGGCCAACCAAGTTTGTTATACACATGGACAGGACATTTCATGGCTGGGCGCAAGGCAGGCCTAAGTCCGTGATCCAGGAAGTACTCCAAATTCACTCTCAGCCTCAAGACCAAATCATCTAACCTATTAGCTCGAACAAAGGTGTGCGGAGTGACTGGTGTTTTGATGTTCATTGTAAGAGAGAGCTGATATAGAAATGGACAGGAGCCTACACGACTTTTTACCTCCAGCACACACATGGCGAATAGGATTGTGACAGAGGCTATCACATGGGACCAACTACATATGCGGTTATCTTTACTGACTCACAATTCATACTTCGCCGGATTGACAAGAACACGCTCCGGAGTACTGACTCACAATTCCTACTTCGTCAGATTGACAAGAACATGTTCCGAAGTACTGACTCACAATTCCTACTTCGTCAGATTGACAAGAATATGCTCCGAAGTACTGACTCACAATTCCTACTTCGTCAGATTGACAAGAATATGCTCCGAAGTACTGACTCACAATTCCTACTTCGTCAGATTAACAAGAATATGCTCCGAAGTACTGACTCACAATTCCTACTTCGTCAGATTGACAAGAACAGCTCCGTCAGTGGGTGCACATGCAAGACATGTTAACAAATAACGAGGATATACTGTCCTTGACATGCGGGAGTTTGTGAACATAGCCATCAGGTTGACGAGGTTTGCAGTTGGGCAAGGCACCTTAAATGTGAACATGTATGAGGAGGACATGGGGATGGATTTAAAAGAAGACATCTCACATGATGGCGACATCTGAGCATAATCCACATGTGGAAGGAATGATGGAACACCGAGCCACGAAGGGTCAAAGCAGGAAGACCAAATCATCGATATCAGAAAAAGAACGCAGCATGGTCTATGAATGCAGGCCAGGAACAATCACTATAAATATATGCTTGAACATGCGAGAGAGCGGATATGGAAATGATCTCATTTTGGTGACGCCGAACCGAGCTCAAGACGAAAGGTGAATGTTTCAAAATAAAATCACACTGAATGGTACGGTATACTTACAGACAGTGCTGCTTCCATCATTCCATGAACCTAAGAAGGTACAATAGGATATAGAACTCAATATATTTACGTATTTATTATTATTACCAATTCAACACTGCATCCTCTAACCCAATGTAACATGACTTTTAATTATACTTCAGTTAGTATATAACATGCTTATTAAAATACTGGATTGATCAATGAATATGTGACAACACTCTTTCCTGATATCTTAAGTAGTGAAATCATTTACCCAGACCCAACTTGTATAACGGCAATAAAAAGGATGTCCCGTGTGAATTCGTTGACGTTTAAGAACTCATGGCAGTTAAAATCAAATATAGTTGGTCATAAATGTAGCTCCTGGCAGGGCAAAATTGTCATCAAAAATCTTCATATTGGTTGACTCACTCATTACTTTACTTTTATTAACTTGTAAGTTCCTCTGCTCTACTCAAATAGTAACCATTCAAAAGGTCTATAAACCAAATAATTTCGCCTTTTTAATCTTATACTTCTCTTCCTCTTCTGTCCTTTCTCATTTTCCTTGCGGCGTCGAGAGGATATATACTTTGGGTTCCTTTCACTCTTCTGTTTGCCTCTGCTTCTGTTGTTTGCTAGGTTTTTAATATTCAGTCAATCGACCTTTTTCGATGTCAGCCCTTGTGCTCGCCACGTTTACTGAATACTCGTTGTGTTATGTTTTGATATCTCTGAATTATCACGTAGACAAACAATTTGATCTGTTGTTTCTTTATATATTCCATGGCAAGGGTTATTTCTTGCTATCTTCTCAGTTCTTCATGTCTGATCTTACCTCTCAGGCTACTCTCATGCAGCAGTTTAATTAATGACACTATTGATTGGGTTGAGAGACATGCCGCTGGATTCATAACAACACCGACATCAACATGGCCCATCTACTTAATCCCTGACTCTGCTTTTCCCAGACTCACTTAGATGATCGCTATATCGCTAACATATTCACTGAACGTATGAAGTATCGCTCTACATATCGCACAATGAACGCTTACACAACTTAATCATTCGTTTCCTTGGATAACCCCAAGAAACGGGTCAGTTTGTATCCGGGGTGATTGTTTCGGCAATGGGTGTCTGTTCTTCTTGTTATGTATACTTAAATGATAATATATCCGCGTGATGATGTTTTATTTGATGCTGTTTTGACCGTTAGTTTGATCGTTAGTGACCGTTAACCTCGGTCAGCTGTTAGCCTGTGACAACACGCCCTTCCAGCCCCTGTCAGTTCTGTCCCGTGACCTTCTCCGGAATGTGGCCCTCGTGTTTACATTGAGGCCAACTCCTGTCTGGGCTCACTGGACGCTGATCATCAAACTTGTGTTACGATGGTTTACTCACGTTGTGTTTTGCCGCGACAACTTGTTGGTTATTCTAGTTCGTGCCCAGAAGGTAACGCAAGGCAAGATGTTTACACTGGAAACAGAAGGACAAACGCTTGAATATAAAAGTTAGTCCGACTTTTATTCCGTCACCATGTATTATGGTTACACACACAATAGATTGCCACTTACATACTTGGAGTGCACTCCTATGGGGATCCACACGCATTCATATTAAATGACTAATTATATGTGAACCGACTCATCGTCGGCCCAGCCCTAAAGTTATTCTGGTTCTTGTGCTATCTAATTAGATGTGGACCGACCCATCGTCGGCCCACCACTAACCTAACCTAACACTAATTTGTGTGGCAGTCTTCAGTCTACATCGTCTCACTGTATCCCTAGGGCGCAGTGCCCTGTCTCCGAGTGTTTCTCTCCAAAGTGCTTTTTAAAGTGCTCCTTAAACTCTCGTGTTCACCTCTTAAATGTGGCTCTTGCCAGCCAATCAGAATCTTACTTCCCACGCGTGTCTGACTACCCACTTACTAGGCATGGCCATCACCATTTTCCACGTGAATCCCAATCCCTTGTTTCCTTTTTCTCCTGACCGTGTCTTAATGTCTGGTTTCCGTGACCTTGCTCTATCGTCTGTTTATTTCTTCACGGCCTTCACTTTGCACGTGTTTTCCTGGAACACCCCCGTATTTTTCTATGACTTCTCTTTATGCGTTTTTTCCTTGTTTACCCTGGTTCTTTTGTCTCTTATTTTCCCTCCTCATTTCTAGACTGTTCTTGGTTCTCTACTTTCTCCTTCACTCTCTCAATCCTTTTCTTCCTCCTCTTCTACAAGTAAATGTTGCAATACTTTTTGTCTATAGTTATTGGTTGTGCAGGTCACGTGTCCATAAGAAACATTGGGATCATGACCCCAATTGCTCTATCTAAGAACCAAATCCTAACTTATGTAAATTATTCCATATTTTAAATGGCACCTAATCTAGATCATAATTACATACCTTTTGTACAAATTCATTTAACTGGACAATCTAGGAAGAACAATTGATTTAGCCTTCATTACAAATCTTAAGACAGCACATTTCTTCTTATATTCATTTTATACCCAATAACGTTGTGTTGTGTTCGGCTTTCGATAATGTTAGAAAGGTTGTGTATGTTCTAACTTTGACATTTGATGTTTTAGAATGTCATTGATGGTATCACGTGATATATAGTATATTGATTTCCAGTTTTTTTTTTCATTTTCTTTTACATTTTAATGTCGTATATGATGTGGAATCACAAGATATTTTCTTCATATAAGTCATGTTGCATATAATGGGTATGCATTTCTGTACTACTTCGCTCAATTCACATTTCTAATCCACACTTTTTTGGCACGTCTCGTAGGTTTACTCAGTTGATCCATTGTACTTATTGCTAATCATTATACTTCTGATATAAAATTACGGGCATTTGAAAAGTATGTTCTTTTATGGCAATGTTTCATTTGATTTGTATCTTCTTTCAAACACTCTAGATAACCCGAATTTAAAAACTAATTATTGGCTATCACTTTTGTTTGACTGAAATTATAACACTTCCTTTCATACCAGTCATATTGTACACGTATGTTTGGTAATCGATTTTTCACAGATAATCCCATAACTAGTTCAGTTTAATAGTTTAATAGTTTAATATCTGTTTGTATCTATCTCCACAAAACTTCTCAATCCATCTTTCATCATCAAGTACCAAACCCGCTGGCGTAGGTGGTCACGTCTATCCACAACTTTCGATCTCGACATTTTTTTTTAATCATTTCTGTTGTTGACCTTCTTGCCATAGCATTCTCTTAAGCTGTCTGGTGTTATTCCTCTTTGCTTCCCTCTATCTCTTCGTTCCTGAATTTTCCAGTTGTTACAATATATTGTTTCCGGCTGTATCCAAGATGGAGAGATTATTTTTCTCCGGCTTGGTATAGAACCGTTGTCTCAGAGGTTTAACAAGCCGCTATCGTAAATACGATGTTGTTAATGAAACGAAGACCTGATAAATATATTTAAAAGAATTGAAAACTGCTCGAAAAAAAAAAAAATCATATAAGAGAAGGAGTATCTTGGCCTACGCCCTAAGGGCCGGCTACGGCTCGAAAGGTCAATAGATAGATAGACAATGTATTCCAGCTGTTCCCTTCTCATATCATGGCCAACAATGATGATTGTTACTTCCTAATGTTGGATATTAGTTCTCTTTTTGCTTTGACCTCTTTCAGAACGTTTTCATTGATCTTCTTTACTACCTATGGTATTCTCAACATTCTTCTGTAAAACTACATTTCTACAGCCTCCAGTGGTTTTCTTGTATGTTGTCATATTGTCCATGATTCACATCCATATGTTAAATCATGTTCTACATAACATTTAAGAACTCCTTTTCCTTTTTATATTGTAAAAAAATGGATTGCACAATTCTGTCTTCATTGTTTTGGAAAGCTGCTTGACATCAATGAAAGCAATGAAAAAAATATATGCAGTTCTACGATGTTATTTTGATCTGTTGCTGACATGTGAATTGAACAAGGTAATCAGACAACAATTATGAAATAGTGTATCAAAGATATGACTTTTGCAGAAGAGTTGCCATAACTCCAATGTCGGTGTCATGAGCTTACTCTGAACTTGACAAAACCAAAAACTGTTGCAGCCCAGAAAAAAATGAATAATTCCGTGATCAAGCAATATGAAGGATAAAGATGGACTGTTGAAGTAGTAACATGAAAGATGGATTGTTGAAGTAGTAACATGAAAGATGGATTGTTGAAGTAGTAGCATGAAAGATGGATTGTTGAAGTAGTAACATGAAAGACTGACTGTTTATGTAGTAACATGAAAGATGGATTGTTGAAGTAGTAACATGAAAGATGGACTGTTGAAGTAGTAACATGAAAGATGGATTGTTGAAGTAGTAACATGAAAGATGGACTGTTGAAGTAGTAACATGAAAGATGGATTGTTGAAGTAGTAACATGAAAGATGGATTGTTGAAGTAGTAACATGAAAGACTGACTGTTGAAGTAGTAACATGAAAGATGGATTGTTGAAGTAGTAACATGAAAGATGGACTGTTGAAGTAGTAACATGAAAGATGGACTGTTGAAGTAGTAACATGAAAGATGGACTGTTGAAGTAGTAACATGAAAGATGGACTGTTGAAGTAGTAACATGAAAGATGGACTGTTGAAGTAGTAACATGAAAGATGGACTGTTGAAGTAGTAACATGAAAGATGGACTGATGAAGTAGTAACATGAAAGATGGACTGTTGAAGTAGTAACATGAAAGATGGATTGTTGAAGTAGTAACATGAAAGATGGACTGTTGAAGTAGTAACATGAAAGATGGACTGTTGAAGTAGTAACATGAAAGATGGACTGTTGAAGTAGTAACATGAAAGATGGACTGTTGAAGTAGTAACATGAAAGATAGACTGTTGAAGTAGTAACATGAAAGATGGACTGTTGAAGTAGTAACATGAAAGATGGATTGTTGAAGTAGTAACATGAAAGATGGACTGTTGCAGTAGTAACATGATAGATGGACTGTTGAAGTAGTAACATGAAAGATAGACTGTTGAAGTAGTAACATGAAAGATGGACTGTTGAAGTAGTAACATGAAAGATAGACTGTTGAAGTAGTAACATGAAAGATGGACTGTTGAAGTAGTAACATGAAAGATGGACTGTTGATGTAGTAACATGAAAGATGGACTGTTGAAGTAGTAACATGAAAGATGGACTGTTGAAGTAGTAACATGAAAGATGGACTGGATAAAGGAAATCGTGGAGAAGCAGAGAGAAAGTATTCTTCATCGCCGAAAACAATGACACTGTGACAATTAATCCAATGAGACATCATTATCGTTACTGTCAATGATATTAGAGTGGTCTATTTTCTGCTTTTCTCTTCAAATATCACCAGCATTAGCCTCATTCGTTTTCCTCTGTTGATTTCAATGTTGCTCACGTCCCTTAAACTTTAACTTTTGTCTTTTATATTGTAAATTCCATCTAACATAATCCTTTCAAATTTCTAACGTAAATGTTGTGTTTATTTCAATCTTTCATTAATTAATAGTTAATTATTTCTTAGTCTCTGTATTGTATACACTTTCTGCTTACGCCAACAAACAACAATGAGGTGTTGCAGTACCCGGTCTCTAAATAGTATATGGCCCATTGTAGTCTCTACCATTCCAGCAAGTCATCGTATCTCCCCCTGTTATCCATCTGGTCTGACGGATATCTCGTACAACTCAAGAGTTGGCAGTTTGCTGTCTGGAACTAGCAATAAACGTCTTCCTCTCCCTCCCTCTCGCTCTCTCTCTCTCTCTCTCTCTCTCTCTCTCTCTCTCTCTCTCTCTTTAGTTTGGAAAACTACCAAAATAGGCACGTTAATTATGCCGCGATGTAATAACGCCCCATAACTTTCACTGCATTTTCTTTATTTTCCTTACGACATGTCATCGAATTACTGCTTTAGCCGGGACACCTGACCGTACACTGAAATTCCACCGACGTATAAGTTAAGCACCATATTGCTTATTAGCTCAGCTATCTTTTACAATGTTGCAAATGAAGTCGTGATCTAAATTGGTTTACCCTCTTCATTTGGTTTCTATACTCAGTGCACCTGACTCAAATGCAGTTTGCATCTTTAATATAAATATGTAATGTGCGTTATATTTATATAGCCTTTAAACTGCATAGTTCATATATCATATTACTTACTTGGTTTATATTATTTACAAACTGAAATAGAACATGTGGGATTATATTTTCAAGTTAGAAAGTACGTTTCTCTGCAAAGTCATTTATCAACCTTCCAACAAATTGAGGTGTGTGGGATATTCATGTAAAACTTCAAACACGTTTTGCTATTGTCAGTGCCCTTTAATTATTATTCTTCCTCTTCTTTCCTCATCTGCCTTTCAGTGTCGAGGGGAGATATAATTTGCGGTCTTTTGCTCTTCTGTTCGCCTCTGCTGCTGTTGTTTCCTAGTGCTTCTAATATTCATCGACCCATCTTTTTCGTGGTCGACCCTTGGGTCTGGTGTTCCCACAACGTTTGTTTGAAGGCTCGTTGTGTTGTGTTTTGTTCTTTCTGCCTTGTCACGTGGCCGAACCATTTTATCTGTTGTTTCCTTATATATTCTATGGCTGGGGCTATTCCTAGCTTTTTTCTCAGTTCTTCATTTCTGATCTTATCCCTCAGACTGTTTCCTGTCATTCGTCTAACACATTTCATCTCTGTAGATGTTATTTTGCTTATTGTTCTTGCATCTAGGGTCAAGGTCTGGCATTGGTAGCACAACGTTCTGATGAAGATTGTGTTGTATAGTGCTCGTTTTGCCTCCAAAGTTATTTCCTTGTTGGACAATAGTGGGGATAACTGTCCGATGATTTGACACGCTTTTTTGCATCTTGATTCTATCTCTGCTGTTTGAGAATTATCGTTTGTCATTTGACTTCCTAGGTATTTTAATTCCTCTACTTGTTTTAGTTGTCTGCCTTCTATAGTTATATTGATGTTATGTTTATTTTTGGCGACATTCATGTTTTGTTTATGTTGATTTTCATGTTGTATTTTGTGCCTGAGATGTTGAGTTTAAGTGTTCTTGTATGTCTTCTTTTGTTTCATGTATTATAGCTCGTTTCAAATCACTTGCCCAACTTCAAAACGCTATTGTTCAATAACCGTTTGTTAAAAACTTGAAATTTTCCAAATGTTATTAGAATGCAAAAGACCCTTTAAATGTATATTTAACAAATATCTTGCAGCTGCAGTTTTCTTAAAGCGGCGAATTTCTGTGATGTTTGTTAACATTGTAAATTGTGAACCCCTAAATAATAGAAATTACCGTAGTTGCTGGTCTATGATTAATTTTCACTAGGTAAAGGCGTGGCCGTAATGGGGAAATAACTGAATAAGACAAAACACCAGGATAATTATTGTCTTCTCAGTTCGAGGACGGAAGATAATATCAAGGTATACCTGTATGTCCAATTTTCAAAGTTGTGTGGTCCTGAAAAGGACCGTTTGTTGAACTGATTTAAGGTAATATAGGGGCCAACATTGTGGGGGCTATATACTTTCATTCTGAATCAGACGAGTCTAAAAGATTAATAACTGTTTGGGGTTGAACATTCCACAAACCATCATTTTTCCAATATTCCTCTTCCTGTTTTAAGACGTGGTCTTCACATTCAGCCCAATAATCTTTGTCTATATTTAATAAAGCGAGATTAGCAAGAGCCTTTACATCGTATATTTTGAATGTTGTATTTTCATCTGCCACTTGTCCTTTTAATTTTGCCCAGATTAGTTCTATTGGATTTAAATAAGCATGGTAAGGTGGCAGCCTCAAACTTATATGACCGTGCTCTTGGATAATCTTATCTATTTGAAAAATCTTTGTCCTTTGTTTTTGCTTTACTAGAGATAGTAATTCAGGTTTTAAGTACATGTTTTTAAATTGTATGTGCTCCTTTGTGAGCCATATCTTAATAGCATCTTTTGTACTGGATGACGTCGGAACTTTATCTTCAAGTGCAACAATGTTGTGGTACGCTGCATTGTCCATTATTAGACAAGATGATCGATCTAGTGATGGGAGAACAGAATTTTCAATCCAATGTCGAAATATGTGACCATTCATCTCAGAGTGATAATCCCGATTGTCTATGGATTTTGAAAGAAAAATGAGCTCTGCATTCTGTATTAGTCCATGTTGTCGACTACCTGCATGAGCAATTATCAAGCGCTGTCCTTTGCTGCTAGGTATTAATCTCATAATCTTTCCATCTGATGACTGCCATTCCCTTTGGTTAGTGTGGTGAGCATTGATCCATGTTTCATCCAAGTACACAATATCATAACCTTGCTTGCGCATCTCTTTTACTGCACGTAAGTACTTGCTTCTCATGACTACTATATGTGGCTTCTCACAGATGATGTTTCGTCCATTGGAATACTTTCTGAATGTAAAGCCTGCAGCTCTCACATTCCTCCATAATGTAGACTTTGATATTTCAATACTGTTGTTCTTTTTCAGCGAAACTTTTAATTTTCTTATTGTAACAGTTTCATTCATACCCAACATTTTGCGAATTTAACGTCTACACCTCTGAATGAACGGAAATGGAACACACAATTTCTCAAGTGTCTAATTGTGTCAAAAAAACACGGCGAAAGCGTGCAAACACGTCAAATTTACCGTGTATGGATTTTTACTCGCTATTTTTAACTTAAAATACTGTAAACATTAAGTTTTGACTACATCAATGGGTCGTTATAAATGTATATAAATCAAATAAGCAACAATAAAAACCAAATGTTTTTTTTTTATGAAATTAATTCCCTGTTGGGTTCTAATCATTATAACTTTACATGCAAATTTTGAACAACTTACAACAAGCGGTTAAAAAGATATCGATTTTAAAAGTTGGGCACGAGTTATGAAACAAGCTATAGTGCCTAATCGTCTGCAAATAAAAGCTCGTTGATCTCCTATGTCTCTGATGGGTTGGCTAGCTTGCATATATGGTCTCTGTATATAATAAACAGTAGGGAAGATAGTACGCATCCCTGTCTTTAATTATTGTTTATAAATGCAAATGATTAATGTTGCCGCCAAAAGTGATAACGATACTCTATCTGTTACATGACAAAAGGAATCAAAATTTATTTATGATGAAACACATGACCTACCTCTTTGAATCTTGTATGGGGACAATTATCTTTAGACTAGAAACAGACGAGAGTTAAGATTAACAATTATATTTAAACACTATATTTATTCACGTGTAATTGGGGGAGGGGGGGGTAGGCTACTTGGCCTCGAGACAGAGAGATTGTGGGTTCAAATCCCGGTTGTGATTTGTTATAGTTTTTTTCTCTCTGCGGCAACAACCCCTGGTCTCAGCAGTGAGGCCCGACTTGAAAGGTCGATTACTTATCGACTGAAAAAAAATGTGTGAACCTCCGAAGTCGGAGTTATCTTCCTGTGCGGCAAGGGACTCCTATGCACGCGGCTGCCAAGGGAAAAATGGATTAACACGCAAAATTCAGTTACTAGTCTCTAGGGGCTTCGTCAGAAGTAAAAGCTGGCGAACTGAAGAAAAAAAATACATGGAATGGACCAACGACCTGCTGTATCGTGACGACGTTTCCGGCAAGCTTCACCACTTGTATCAGTGCTCAAGCTCGACGTTTGTTCTTTTCTATTTTCAAAACTCTGTTCACTCTTGAGAAACCATTGTGACTGACGCCGCAATAATCGGAATGGAACTAACGATAGGTTTATTTAATTTAACATGCCATATAATATAGATAGATGAGACTTGGTGGCTGAGTGGTTAGTGTGTTCGCTTCCTTAACTGAAGGGTCTGGGTTCGATCCAAAGCAGTGGCAGATTTGTTTGCGGAATGACAAGGCACCTAGTCTCTAGCAATGGCACCAGATATTTTTTCTGGAAAGTAAAGGCGGCCTGGCGTGATACCGACCACATCACCCACAAATGTGTCGTGGTCATAGAAAAATATGGTCACTAACACCATATACCCAGTACGCCTAGCAAGGGGTGGAGATACCTTTACATGTATTTAATACTACAGATAGAAGAAAGAGTTATAACTGTTATTGCAAAATTGTCTTTCACATTTTATACTAAGAGTAAGATGTTTTCTTTCGCAAGCAGCACGAACATAAATATTGAAACTTGTTAACATAAAGTTAGATACCTCAAGAAGAAAGTAGGGTTTATTATGGTCAACTAATTATCTACTCTTGGAGGAAGGTATTGTCTCAGTAACTTAAATTGTCAAAGGAGTAATTAATTCAATTAACTCATTAACCATGAACTCTAAAACAGAGAATTGTTAAAGCTGGTGCTACAGATATACACTGGAATTGAGAGATACGAGGTCCAATACGAAAAGAAAAGCTCGGAGCAGAAAAACACAAAGTGGTTTAGATTATTACATATTCACGTTGACTGCAATTTAAATATATACGGCTTCCTTAAGAAACTCACATGTATCGCTACCAATCCTTGTCAAATACTTTGTAATTATCGATAATGAAATGTATAATGAGTGTATACAATGTGACAAAGAAACAAAAAACTCAAATGTTAACATGTTAATAAAACATATAGACGTCGTGTATTAATAAGAATGGAATGCAACTTTGTTAAGATCGTTGTGAGGTGGGACGCCATGAAGTGTTTGGGTACCCATGATCTTTTTACATCATATCCATTATGCCCAATCGTATTGTGAGAGGTGGTGGTTGGTGAAGGGGTAGGACATTCACTTCTGCATATGAAGATTATGTGTTCAAACCTAACAATTGCTAGCGATCCTTTTACTCTGTGATGTGTAGTTTCTTAGTGCCAGTACTCTCCCCTTGTTTCTGGGTAATTATGTCCTGTATCGATCCTTATCAGATAATTTAGAAAAAAAAATAGGTCGAATGTGCAATCTTTTAACGTCAAAGAACCCTTGGAAGTAGACGCCCAAAATAGCGCATGCGTGCTAAATTCATAGGAAAGCTCTACTTACACGGTCAAAACTATTAACGATTAAGGAAAACATCTCTTCATTATCCGCCCTTAAAAGGACGTTAAGGAGCGTGTATGTGTGTCTGTGTTGTGGTTTTCAGTATAACTGTGATGTTTGCGCCTTTCGGTCAAACACATCCGAATTCAGCACGAGTTAGGGTTTGATACATGAAGTGATTATTGACAAAGGGCAATTATATCTTCAAGCACGAAAGCGTGAACAAAATGTTTCACTTCGAAAATAGATAAAACATTTTTTACATATATTGTTAGACAGCTCTGAGTACTCTTACATCTATCTATGTAGTAATTATATATTCACATACGTGTGTGTTTGTGTGTGTAGTGTGATATGTAGATAAAACAGCAAAGTGTTAGAAAATTAAATGTTCTTGCTTTACTTCACATAAGAATATATTCACCTCAATATCGACCTAAAAAGACAGGAAAGTACGTATTTAAAACATATAATTGCATACCACAACATACAATCTTTATTCTAAGATGTTATACTCATTCCATATTGTGTGTATTTCACATTCAAATCATAACATAGTTTGCCTGAATTTCCGAAATCCACTTTAGTTTGGTGTATATAACGATTTTCCCCATATTTAATCTTTCCACTAATAGTGGTTGAGCAGCGCGATTGTGAGTACCGAGATCAGCCCATCAATGATATGATAGTCACTCGACACAAATGTATAAAGACATACACAAACAAGAAAAAAATGAAGTGAATATATGAACAGTAGAAGATATGTCTTAATACTGATAGAGCAAAGCCGTGGTGGGACTAAATCTGAATACACCGCAAAGCAGAGTGGGCTATTAATGTATTGAAAGTCTGTCAACATCAGCACCGAATCATAACACCTACAGTTGACAATTAATCTGTGCATTGATGGATTTTATTTCACAATTCATCAATGCTAATCGTGTTTTATAGGACAGACACAAGTTCTGTCTATACTAATCACTTCCGTAAACAAACGTGTTCTTTCAATTTCAACAATAATTAACGTTTTGTTATAGAAAAAAAAAACAGATAACTTAACAGTTCCACCAAATTATTTTTGTTTTTAGGGCAAAGATGCTACATTTTCATAACAAGATTAGTCATGTCAGAACAACCATCGCCTTTGTAATTTTTTTGAGATGATGCTTCTGATTTTAGCCTAGATGAGTGACAATAGACCAATGTATTTGATTCCATTGGTTGGGTTATTATTTCAATGTTCTGTGTCTTGTTTTTTAACAGATTGTTTTTGTCACAACATATATATATATATATATATATATATATATATATACGAGTATATATATATATATATATATATATATATATATATATATATATTTATATATTTATATGTATATATATATAAATATAATAATTTATTTTAACTTAATTTAAGTACTACGCTAAGTTCAATAGCTCATAGACGTTACATGCTAGCCAATATACTACTTCAAAGTTACTAAATCAGGTTTGGGACATCGCTATGTATCTAGTGTTGACGGCCCGGTGGTGTACTTTGCGAGTGTCTTTTATAATTATTGCATTTTATATATTAAAAAATGTTGAGGATAGCTATTTCACTGATGCGGCCGTCGCGAAACGTTGACCGTCATACCATTTGCAATGTTAGTTTCATCCGAGTGTTCCTGCAACTGTTCGATGACATCGACTGTTTTGTCGTGATGTCAAAAAAACAAAAAACAAATATAAAACATCGGAGGTACATTCTCTATAAATAAATAGCAAAGCCAGAAGTTTAAAAACTGAAGTGCACATGTCAAGAGACATATGAACAAAACAATAGAACAGTGCACAGAAAAGTAAAAACATCAGATGTATTCATTACATGAAATAATGCAGCAGAAACGTATGACATTGTGATGTTGTAGGTTGTAGTTAAAGGCACAATACTGCAACGATATATACACACAAACTTACTATTTCTTTGCTATCAACTTCATATTTCATTCTTTCAGTATTCTATGAATAGGGAATATAACATTTACATTACGTTCGGTCAATGGAAAATTATATTTTTTTCTTTGCTTACAAAGCATTTTACGTAAATATTGTCTAATTATTTATCATCGTTGCATATCATCATCATCAAATACCGGCCCTGATGGCGTAGAATATCATGTCTCTCCACAACTTTCGATTTCGACCGTTATTTATCATTTCTTTTGTTGACTTTCTGCCAAGCCATTCTCTTAAGCTGCCTGGTATCTTTTCTATTTGCTTCGCTCTATCTCTTCGTTCCTAATGTTCCCAGTTGTTACAAAATACTCCAGCTGTTCTCTTCTCATGACATGGCCAAACATGATGAGTGTTGCTTTCTAATATTGGAAATTAGTTTTCTTTTTGATTTGGTCCCTTTCAGAACGTCTTCATTACTCTTCTTAGCTGTCCATGGTATTCTAAACAATCTTCTGTAAACCAAAATTTCAACAGACACCAGTGATTTTCTTGCCTGTTGTTCTATTAGCCATGATTCACATCCATATGTTAAGGCTGGCTCTACATAACATTTAAGAACTATTTTTCTTGTTTCTATTGTCAAAAATGGATTACATAGTATCTTCCTCAAACTTTGAACAATCGATTTTCCATTAACCATTCTGCATCTCACCTCTGTTATACATCAAGCGTCTAAGGTAAACAATGTTCCATAATATGTAAATCCATTTACCTGTTTTAATATGTATCCACTTACATAGGCATATAGGCCTACATATAGGATGCATATACGCCTACTCTAATTCACTGCATCAATGCTAAAGCGTGATAAACACGTAGCTTCTGCGCGGAAAGAACTCTCATGCACGGGATCTATGTTGATTGACAAAACGTCTTACGTCACCCAAATAGTTCTGGTGTCTGTGTACACCACTTTTAACACGCAGTACCGCATGTATCCCAACCCAGGATATACGATTCGCCATCCGCTGCGGAGTTATTTTTGTTTTCTCCATTTTTCTTTGGACGTCGACTATGTCCGCGCACTTGGCAGTACCCGCACCAGCAGGCGTACCACTTAACCATAGTTGAATGAGAAATTGGACAATCAAGGTTTCTTAATAATCAAATAATGTAATGATTCTCTGCTTGTACGCTTCGAATACACTGTAAGCAATCTTATAATGTTAGTGAAATGTTTGCATAGACTATCTTAAGTAAGGCTAGACTTCATACGTCGACCAGTCAACCACAAACGCAGACCATTTGTGAAATAGTATTGGCTTATAACATTATCCTAACGTGATACAAACATTCTAAGAGGGAATTGTTCTAAATAACAATTTAAACAAACTAAAAAACAATCTAAACAAGCTAAATAACAATTTAAACAAACTAAATAACAATCTAAAACAAAATAAATAACCGTCTAAACAAACTAAATAACAATCTAAAGAAACTAAATAACAATCTAAACAAACTAAATAACAATAGAAAGAAACAAAATAACAATCTAATAAATTAAATAACAATCTCAACGAACTAAATAACAATATAAGCACACTAAACAACAAAATAAAACAAATTAAATAACAATCTAAACAAACTGAATAACAATCTAAACAATCTAAATAACAATATATAGAAACAAAATAACAATCTAATAAATTAAATACAATCTCAACGAACTAAATAGCAATCTAAGTAAACTAAATACCAATCAAAATAAAGTTACAGTCGTTCATTTTGAAGAATGAACTTAATTGTAGTGCACAAAGCATCGAACAATTTCTCAGAATCCACTTAAAATATATGGCTTTCGAGAAGATCTCAATATTCATGTAACAAGTATGTGCATTTAATGTTCTCTTAATATGTTTATTTTCTCTATACATTGCCAGAAAGCCCCAAACCAAAATCCCCAACTGAGTATGACTCTAGCATACAATAATGTTATCTGTTTGTCTACCCTGTGCATTATCTCGAAGGAAGTTCTGAAGAAGTTTCTTTATACATGCAAACAATTTTAACTTCATGAAAAACATGCTAACATCAAAGGGAATATCAAGGGGTGGAAACCATTAATAACAAAATGTGTATATAATGCCAATGTTATTGTATGGTGCAGAAACATATACATTAGACAAAAAAACACAACATAAAATGTTAGCCTTTTAAATATGGATGATATTGAAGATTTGAAAGAATTGGATGGGAAGAAAAGAACAACAAATGATGAAAATTTAATTCCAAATTAACAAGCAGAGAGAATTACTAAACACAATGAAAAAAATGACAAGGGGCATATTAAAAGCAGACTATACTACTAAAAGTAATCTTGGACAAGGAAAATACACCATAAAAGAGGCAGATCAAGACCATTAAGTACGAGTAACATCATAATATGGAATATCAGACAGAGACACAGCGGACTGACGCTCAATGGTAGCCAAACTTCGATTCTTCGATAACCTAAAATTATGTATGACGAAACATCGTTCAGTGTGATCGTTAACAATTTAATAATTTTGTTGCAAAAGCCAATGACACAATTAATTGTAAATATTTGCGTTAGTTCAAAGTCATATTACTTACTTCTTTGATTCTAGTCATCTCATGGACACTCTAAAAAACAAGAACCCACGAAAATTATGTTTATGAGTATTAATTAAATTATAATAACATACATTTATCACCTTGTTATAATTTAATTTTTAAAGCACTTTATGGAAGAATGTCTTACACTGCCAGAATTTGTAACATTTATTGCTAAATATTAAAAGACACAACAGCCTACTAAAAGTTATATTGGAAGGGTAAATGCAGGGTAATAGAGGCAGAGGCAAACCAAGACAAACAAGGACGCGTAACATCAACAGATGAATAAGACAGCCTATGACAACCTGCACCATCAAAGCAAGAGACAAAAGCGCTACATGGTAGCCAACCTTCGATGCGGAGACGGCACTCGATAATGATAATGAATTGCGAAAAATAACAACAGCACTGAGACGCAAAAATTACAAAGTTACGTATCTATTTTCGAATGTATTCATTCGTATTTTCTGTGCTCCTAAAGAAACCAATTATATTTTTTTCCGACACACCATAGCAGCTCTTTACGTTCGGACTATATCTCTGAAGATCTATAATTATAATTGTTAGTCACAAAAACATCATATGAATTGAATGGATACTCCACAAAATAGAAAAAAAAGTAGATAAAACTATATATATATATATATATGGTCGTTCGTGTCTTGACAGGCAGTTAGTAAGCAATCTTGGAATATCAGTAATTTGGTAGAATATTAGTGTCCTATGCTGGATGCTGGTTTGCTGAACATCTTCTCTCGTGTCTGAATCTGATATTATTGGATATACTGACCCGTCCGCAGAATGAACAAGATGTATTTGATGTAATGATGAAAGATGTATTTGATGTAATGATGAAAGATGTATTTGATGTAATGATGAAAGATGCATTTGATGTAATGATGAAATATGTATTTGTTGTAATGATGAAAGGTGTATTTGATGTAATGATGAAAGATGTATTTGATGTAATGATGAAAGGTGTATTTCTGTTGCATGGCCTCGTCTTCTTTCTCCTGCGCCACTTGTCTTCTGAATTTGATATCAGCACTGCTTCGAAAGTCACTGTGTTACTGTTAATGTGTGTTCTCCATTTGATATCAGCACTGCTTCGAAAGTCACTGTGTTACTGTTAATGTGTGTTCTCCATTTGATATCAGCACTGCTTCGAAAGTCACTGTGTTACTTTTAATGTGTGTTCTCCATGTGCTGCAATCTGCAGTCAGATTATCCGATCGTTTTCAAGTGATAGATAATTTGTGCAAGTAAATTTGCAAATATCCATATATTTCTGTACTGGTGTGCCCTTTGAACTCTTTACGTCCTTAAGTTCGCGATACACAATTTGTTTGGGAAAACGAGTGTTTGCTCTTTTTCTTACACGACCCAGCCACCTTTGTCTGCGACTCTAAAGTGCTCCATGATGGAAAATTGGGGTGGGGGTGGCGGGGGGGGGGGGGGGTGTTATTGTTATTCTAATATTATCTAAGTGTTGTCTGCGAACTAAGACGATGACCAGCTGGCGCCAATGCCCACATCTTGGGTGACCACATGTTACCCGTTGTTGGTTCTTTACGCTGAAAAGCATTGGTATCATTCGAGAAGTCTCTGACCATTATCATTCAGTTTTCCAATACCATGATGACATATGCATGATTACCATGATTGATGGTCAGTTCCAATGCATGCATTTAAATCGCATCTCACATAAAGCTGCTCATTGGGGATTGAATCAAAATGAATTTGGAGCATATCGTAACATGTATTTATTTATCCATCCCTAAGATTATTGGGATAAATCATCATGTTTCATGCCGGTTAACATAGGCTGTCATGAGCTTCTACAATTTTCTATCCACAGTTCATCGTATCAATTCTGTTATTTGCTATTTGCCACGCCATGACATGCAGCTATCAACTATCATCTCTTGTTGTCGTCTTAAATCTCTATTTTCGTCTATTTGGCCAGTTGTAACCAAGTATTCAAACTTTCATTTTCTCACGATGTACCAGAAAAATGTTTATCGTTTCTTTCTGATATTTTAGGAGATCTCTTTTTGTGTATGCCTCTTTGGGAATGTCCTCATCGGGCTTGTTATCTGTCCATGAAACTTTCGACATTATTGAGGATAAATGCGCAACATATATTACTTATTCCTCCACTCACTTGATCAGACAGTAACATAGCTCATTAACTAACTCAGTAACTCTTGATAACTTTCCAAACTCAAACCTGATTCATACTTCTGACACCATTTTCTGTTTCCTTACATATGTTTCTGGCAGACAAAGAAATCTGTTCAGTTTCTCGTCGTCTTTTAGAAAGTCGCAAATAGCAATGTTTTGTACTCGTGCCCACAATCAAGGAGAACAGTAACAGAGACTAGATGACATGTATGTGAATAAGCACCGTCTGGCAGTTTATTTATTTTGTTATTTTACTCCATCATCAAATTGATTTACGACATCAAAGGATGTTATTTTTTTTCGTAAATTTGCTTCTCCAGAACATTGCAAGTTTAAGCAAGGACAGCATTTCATTGAATCTTCTTCTATGTGGTTTGCCAGGACATTACACATATAAATATTAGTTTTTTTCCTTTAATGATCATCTCGGATCAAAGATGGCACATAATGTCGTAGTTCATATCGATGATTTGCTGATAGTTCGTGTCAGGTCTGTGTTGTCTCTTAGTACCATGGTTAAGCCATTGCAATCGATATTGGAAGTTGAGGGGCTAAGTGGATTTCCAGAAAGCATCCAAAGATTGTGACCTCTTCAGCGGTTTTAGTTATTGACGGCTGACGTCGTATTACCACAACACTAAAAACGTCACAAACTTTCGGTGGCCCCCACCAGCGAGCATGCATTCAATATAGTTGGCAGAGGTTGAGCCTTCCCTAGCAACTGTTCTGCATAAATATTCTTCTGGTCTACCTTGTTTTCTTTTACCAGATGGTTTCCAAATGAATACCGGAGGCGAAGGAGCGCCTCACCAGAGCTGGAAGTTGTCAGCGACCAACAGCTGATGGTTTGCGCCAGGATCGGCGAACCAGAAACATCCCAGAACCAGCGTGTGCTACCCATGGCTCATATCTTGGTGTGTGTCATGTTAGTCATATCTCATATCTTGGTGTGTCCGTGTTATTCATGTCTCATATCTTTATGTGCGTCTGAGTTTAGTAATATCTCATATCTAAGAGTGTATCTGTGTTAGTCATGTGTCATATCTTCGTGTGTGCATGTCTGGGTTAGGGATATCTCATATCTTGGTGTGCATGTTTATGTTAGTCATATCTCATACCTTTGGGTGTGCATATCTGTGTTTGTCACATCTCATATCATTGTGTGTGCATGACTATGTTAGTCACATCTCATATCTTTGTGTGTGCATGCCTATGTTAGTCATATCTTATATCTTTGTGTGTATGTCTATGTTAGGTATGTGTCATATCTTTGTGTGTGCATGTCTATCTCAGTCATATCTCATATCTTTATGTGCATGTCTATATTAGTCATGTGTCATATATCTTGATGTGTGTAGGTGTTAGTCATGTCTCGTATCGCTGTGTACATGTCTGTGTTATTCACATCTCATATCTTTTTGGGTGCATGTCTGTGGTAGTCACCTCTAGTGACTCGGGCAGATGGTGCTCGTAAACCTGGGAGGGCAGACCATCTAATGGCAGAATTCCCCTACAGAAAAGACAATCTGCTGCCTTGCAGGAAGATTGGGGACAATCAAAGGCTAAGGAAAGCAAACCTGAATAAAATGCTGGCTGAAATCGGATGCACTGTGCCACTGGCGCAGAACACAGTGCAACGGTTTTAAGGGGTGTTCAATCAGAGTGGATCTGACAGACTCTAATTGTGATGTTCTGTCTGTGGGGGCGATCAACACACTTAACCTGACAGCTGACTTCATGTGAGAGTCTGGAATCCTACTCTGATTGAGTCATGATAGCAGAGAGAGAACCATCCAGACCCTGCTCCACCTCTATGTGGTGCCTCTAGTAACAGACTAACCTGTATAATCTGCCCAAGCGAGTAGGGAACGAAGAGGGAAGACAACCAGGTACTAAAAATGTCATGCTGAAGTCGGATATGTTGGGCCGAAAGGCGCAAATATCACAGTTATATCGTAAACCACAACACAACGCAGACACGCCCACTTAACCTCATTTTAAGGGCGGATGATGAAGAAGTACACTCTTTTAGTCATCGGGCGAACGCAAACAAGCTAATACTGGATGGGAATGTATTTCTTCATTCATTCTCACATTTAAGCAGAGTAACTTAATTTGAGACAACCTGGGTATTTTAGCAGAACGCGACAGCAACAAAGGGGACCTCAACAAAACTATAATAGTATCACTAAATAAATAATATGTTGAGACCAACATGATGCCACTGATGGTATACATTGATAATAGTTCAGTTCTGTTCATGGCTCTGCGTATCTGCGTAAGATTGCAAATAGCTGACATTATTTGACGATTTGTTTAAAAAAAAACACATGTATAGATTGTTGGTTTGTTTTATCACATACATGAAACATATAAGGACTCTAATAAAAACATATAACACTAGTATGACATATTTCGTTAAGCAACTAAATAAAAAAATTCATAGCTTGCTTTAGATATATATATATATATGTTTACTATTTCGTACTGATACCAGTGACACTTCTAAATCGCTGTACTTACTTCTTCCGAATAATTTAGCATCTGAAAAAGAAGATATGTAATGTTCATCATGATTGAGTGCCGTCTCCACATCGAAGTTATTTACTATGAAGAGGCATTCCGCTCTGTCTCTTGCTTTGATAATAAAGGTAGTCATAGGCTGAAATGTCGATCTTTTATGTTACTCCTCTATGTTAGTATTGGACTGCCTCTGCATCTATTACAATATATTTTCCCTTCCAAGATTACTTTTAGTAGGATGGTATGTCTTTTGAGATTTTTTTGCCCCAAAAGTCTCATGTGTCTTGTTTGAATTGTATTTGATAGTTTCTCTTTTCAATTTGAGTTGTTTCAACATTTCACCATTTCTTTTCTTTTCATGACATCCAATTCTTCTCGTAAATCAACATTACCACATACAGAATGCAGGAAAAGAAAGATCACGAACGACAAAGAGAGAAATACTAGATATTTAATTGTCATGGCATGAACAACAATCAACAACAGAACTGATACGATGCACGGTGAATTGAAGATTGTGAAAGGACATACTCGCGTACGCCAACCGGTTTGGTACATGATGATGATGATGAACGTCATGACTATGTTGTGGTGTATTCCATTACAAGAGTAAGGCTGTAGCAATTCCTGCTACTCGTGGTTCTCTGTTTTACCTGGTGGTGATATACTCGGGGTGTCGTGTATTGACTTAACAGTCATCAGCATATCTGCCTAATCAATACTAATTGACATGATGCTTAAAACAAATAACCACTAGCAAAATAACGACGCACTTCGTTCGGCCTGATGGTACATTATAGGCAAGATTTTATTTAAAATTCTTTAGTTCTTGCGCTTTGATTGCTTTTCTTAATGTTGCAGTTAAGGTCTTCTTATTGTTTCCCCGCGTGTAACGTAATTCTCGTGTCTAGATTCTAATATGCTTGGAACAATATCTGATTGGTCAACTCTCACGTCCTAAGCCTGGTTTTCAATATAAAAATAGTCATTCCCTTTTTTTACAACTAATTGATTATTTGATCCAGCTGTATAACTACCTAAAACAAGTTTCGCTGCTCCGTGTAGGCAATAACAGACAAGGAAACACGTCATATTTTAATATCGTGTTCAAATCAGTTTCAGAACATTTGACTCACATTTTCTGCGTATTTAATCACTTTTGAAAACTGTGAAGGCATACGATTCAGCATTAAACAAATTATTTTTGAATTTAAATGATTTTAGTCCATCAATACTAGATATAACAGCATTAAATCAAAAAGATGTTAAAGATACCTTTACAATACAATAACAAATATCAGAATTGCTAAAAGAAGGGACTGAGCAGTACAGAAAATACAATTCTGATGACAAAGTTACAACCAAATGGGAATAAATAAAGAAAAGCATACAAGAAACGTGCGACACCTACCCAAAAAGGAAAAGGACAAGAAATAAAAATGGATAATTAACACCATCTTAGAAATAATGGAAGAAAAAACACAAACGAAGGATTATGCCCAATAGAAGAAAACATATAATGAAATATGCAAAATGTGCAAAAAGGCAAAAGGAGGGTCAGCCAAAGATGTCTAGAAATCGAGACTATGGAAAGTAAACACGATTTAAGAGGGATGCACACATCAATAAAGAGAATGGCTAATACAAATGAAAAGCCACAGAAAGCGTGTGGGTTGCAGACAAAAGAAAAGGAAAAATGCAAACAGACAATACAGATATAATACATAGATGGCAAAAATATATGACATAACTATTTCATGATCAAAGGGACAAGACATAAATTATAAAATGTGCATCAGGCTTTAACATCTTAATATCTGAAGAAGAAAAAGCTATACAAATAAGGAACAAGGGACAATCAGCAGGGCCTGACAGCACACAGATAGAGATGATACAGGCACTGGTATATTTGGCAATGAAGTGATCACATATATATGCCATGACATATACTTTATCATAACAAGAATGGTGCAGTTGAATGCAGTGACTTTAGAACAATAAGCCTAGTCATGTATCAATCTTGCTTAAAGTTATACAATGAAGGATTCAGAATAAAATCAGTTTTGAATTACAAGAGCTGCAAGATGGATTTATGACAAATAGTGGGACAAAAGAGGCCATATTCTGCATGAGGGCATTAATCGAAAAGTACACACGAGTAAACAAGTTAGTTTATGCCAACGTCATAGACTGCAATAAAGATGTGGATAGAATACACCATAAACAACGTATCGAATGCCTAAAAGAGATACATTTAGACGACACGGACATACAAATAATATGTAATTTATACTTGGAGCAAACAGCAATAATAAAACATAAAAAATAGAACACTACACCCATTGATATAACAACAGGAGTAAGAGAGGGGTGTATCCTATCACCAAACTTGTTCAATCTATACACTGAGCAAATCTTTAAAAAAAATCACAGAGATGTGAGGCCTAAACATTAATGGGAAGATAATCAATAACCTAAGATATGATAATGAGTGGGACAAAAGAGGCCATATTCTGCATGAGGACATCAATCGAAAAGTACACACGAGTAAACAAGTAATTCACTTTGCTTCGTTTGATTCATTGCATTTTGTTATAAGTTCCTTATCTCATCATTTACCTTGCTGCACTATTGAACGCGTCAAAATGGCGGTTTGTTTACGCCGGTCTGTCGTCAAGGACGCGTAAGTCATTTAATTTGTAGAAAGCTCTCAGTGTTTCCGCGTGCTGCTGAGCAAGTTACTGGAGTTGGCCAGTTTATATCGTGGAACGGGTTCTAGGCCGAGCGACTGAGCAAGTGCACGTGAGTCTAGGCCATCCAAAGCAACAACGTTCAGCGACGTTCATCAAAGACGACAGTAAGTGTAAGTTTTCAGATGCAACCCAAACTACACCATCGAAGAAGGAAAACACGACGGGGCAAGAGGGGTGGCACTAAAATGTCGAAGTGTGAGAGGCTAGGCCTTAAGTATGTGCGCGTTACTTATTGGAATTGTGGGTCCATTAATCAACGACGGCCAATCTTGATAAGCTACTGTGCGGCGCCGATATAATGGTTTTGCAAGAAACTCTTCTTGCTGACAGGACAGTAAGTACTCCTGGCTTTCATTGTTTTTACAATAGACGACACCTTGGGCAGGCCATCCTTGTGCGCAACAATATGGTGGCAGCTGATGTTGATATGTCTGTGTGGAACAATGCAGAATTGCAGGTACATGCGGTTAGGGTGCAGACCCCAGTTCATTTCGTGATTGTTAATGTGTATGCCTGTAATGGGAAGGTGAACACACAACAATGGCAGAATCTCTTCGAATTCGATGAAGAGAATGTCATTTTCTGCGGAGACTTTAATGCTAGAGGAAACCAGTGGGGTAACGTCATAACCAACAAGCAGAGAGAAGACCTAGAGAACGCACTGGTATCGGCCGATTTAGTGTGCTTGAATGATGGAAGGGCAACAAGAATGGCCACTCGAACAGGGGACTCTGATAGTGTCATAGACCTGGCACTGGTGTCTTCCACCTTCGCACCGGTTTGCAGGTGGAGTGCACTGGGGTTCCACGGAAGTGATCACTATCCATGTGTCCTCCTAATTGAGAAAGGCGGAAATAAAAGCCAGAGAAGTAAGCTCCACACATTCAACTACGAGAAAACAGACCAGGACGTCATTAGCAAAATCAGACATAGGAAACGGAGCGCCCCTCGTAGGAGGCAGGAGAGATGGACGCAGCCACCCTGGTGGAATGTAGATGTCGAGGAAGCTTGGCGGAGCAAGAGACAAACGGTCAAGACATGGCAGAAAGCCAGAAGGTATGGTAGAACACAACCTGAGCTCTTGAAGCGTCTGAAAGTAGAGGTCGACCAAAAAATGATGCACTTTAAACTATGCGCTAAGCAGGCTAAGGATGCCAAATGGGATGACTTCTGTAAAAAAGTGTGCTCGGAAAAATCGCTCGCCACATTCTGGCGCCTTCATCAGTGCATGAATGGCACACCACGACACAGAGGTATACCAGACTTTCAGAGCACAGGCCAGATATGGCACAAATCTGATGAGAGCAAAGGGAAGGCCCTGCTTGCCCGCTACATTGAGCAGACGGACCAAAGAAATGAGGCTGTAAGAATGAGGATACGGGATCTTTGTCAAATTTGTGTAAGGATGTAGGGCTGGAAGAAGATCTCACAATCACAACCGATACCATTCGCACGACACTTAAAAGGTCACACAACACTGCTCCCGGTCCAGATGGTGTTCGGTATGATGACATAGGCGATTTAGCTGATGACGATTTGACAAAACTGGCCGATGAGTTTAATGCCAGTATTCGGAGTGGCCAGATTAAGGAGGAGTGGCTACACAGCTACTTACTACCGCTACCGAAACCAAACAAGGACCATTCTCAGATCAGTGCCTACAGAATCATCACAATGCAGAACACTGTGGGCAAGCTGCTGGAGAAAATAGTTGCCCGTGTCCTCACCTGTCGCCTTGAACAGAAACGCGTATTCCCTTCCACACTCGGAGGTTATAGATATAACAAAGAGACATGGCTCAATGCGGCAGTATTTGCCTATGATGTCTTCGAAGGCTTCCACAGACGAGAGGAGACATGTGCTGCTGCCATAGATCTGGAGGATGCATACAACAGGGTACCATTTGAATATATCATGCATATGCTTCTCAAACTGGCGGTGAACCCCTTCCTCATTAGATGGATCGCCGCGGCACTGTTTCAGAGGAAGGTGATACTCAGATGTGGAAGTTGGTCTTCCGAACCAACATCCATTTGTCCTGGGCTGCCACAAGGCTCACCATTGTCACCAGTTCTATTTAACGTGTACACAATAACGATCACGGCCCAACAGCTGGATGGGAGGGGAAGAACTATGACTTTTGCTGATGATATTCTGGTATATCGACAGGGAAGAGACAGACGGGGAATCGCCTCCACAATGCAAGACGAACTCGATCGCATTTCATCCTGGTGTGGGGTTTCAGGTGCCTTGGTTAATCCTAATAAAGCATCAGTTTCATGGTTCTCCCTTAACAATCATATCGTTAATACAACCACACCGGTAATACGAATGGGAGCTGATGAGGTGACCAGGGACAAGTTGATGACATACCTCGGAGTTAAGTTTGATCGCAGCCTGTGTTTTCGGGACCACGTCGACCATGTGATAACAAAATCCCGCAAAGGATTAGCCGCCTTGAAGGTCATGGCAGCTGCCAACATCGAGCAGAGGCTACTTATTCTTCTGTTCCAGGGATTAGTCCTCGCACCAATCGAGTATGCCCTGGCCATTCTTACTGTCAGTACGACTCAAATTGATAGGCTGGAGAAAATACAAAATGAAGCCATGCGCATTATCCTGGGATGTACGAGGGACACTCCCTGTGTATCAATGAGGTATCTTCTTGACTTTCCAACCATGGATGACAGAATTAAGATCTGGAGAGCACGAGCATACCTGAAGATTAGTACAGACACAGAGCATCCATTGCACCACGTGCTCAACACAGAGAAAGGTACCAGGCTAAAAAGAGGCAAATCATGGGTGGGCCGGGCAGAAGATGTCATCAAACAGGTCTGTGGGCTTACCAATATCAGCGTTGGTGAGGAGTGGATACCGGTGCCTACGTCATTCAAGGGAACTTTCTCATGTATTGTCACACTCGACAGGAAAAGTAGGGAACAGAACCCGGTCGTGGTTAATGCTGAGGTCAACGGTCTCATCTGCGATAATACCGATGAGAAAGATGCAGTAATCTATACAGACGGATCTGTAAGACGACACGAAAGAAGTGCATGGGCATTTACAGCACGCTCAGCAGGCAGAATAGCCAGGGAAGACAGTGGTGCATACGCCATGACCACGAGTAGCATGACAATGGAGGTGATGGCAGTGACCAAGGCATTCAAATGGTTAGAGTCACAAGACTACACCCACGCATGTATACTGAGTGATTCGATGAGCATGATAAAAAAAGTGGAGGCGGGCTATGTACGCATGCAATGGGTAGAGTCGTTGCAGAAATCCAAAATACGTAAGGTCACCTTTGTCTATGTCCCTGGACATGCGGGAGTACGGGGAAATGAGAGAGCGGACAGGTTGGCTAGCTGTGCTGTCGTTGAGGACGGGCAACCGATGGATCGGGCGGACGTCATCAATGCCCTTCGAGATGTTGGAAGAGCACAGGACTTCGACAAACACAGATCAACGTCACTTCTTCGGATGATGGAAATGGGAGTTAAGATGGGCACGGCCAGAAATGAGAAACTTGGTGGCCGTGTAAGAAGACTTATCAACCAACATAGAACTGGAGTCGTCAGTCGCTGGACACTGAGGGAATTGCTGAGGAGGGGATCTGAGCACCTATGGTCATGTTCGGAGTGCAATGATGATGACCCGCAAATGACTCAATAACTCAATGATACTCTATTACTAGCAGAAATTCCTAAATATCATTAACAATTACTGAATGAAATAACCATGGCAAGCAAAATATATAGATTAGATATGAATATAAAAAAGACTAAAACTAAGATCATAAACAAAGAAAATACTTGAAACATACATTTGGATATCAACATTGAAGGAATAGATATTGAAACAGTCCAGAGCTACAACTACCTTGGACACATTATAACCAGATATGGAAAATGTAAAACTTAAAAAAAACACATGCACATAAATGGCAAGTAATCTTAACTCTTTCAGGACCAGAACAGGAAACATGTTATTTGTAGGTTTGCACCAGATTAATTTTCCTGTTTAAAAAAAATGTCACCATATAACTTTTGGCTTTGACTATTTTACACAATAATATAGAAAAATGTGGTATGTGTTATACATCACTGGAAAGGAAACTAGATTTTAAAAAAATGAAAACAACAATATATTTATGTTATGTGATTATTTAAAAGAGCTTGGGTAAGAGGCTTAGCATTTCTAAGAGATAGACTGTAAGAGGCTTGGTGTTTCTGAAAGATAATTTGTAAGAGGATTTCGTGAATGTCTAACAGATAAATTAATGCCTGCTACGCTGTCGTAGCTATTAATTACAGTGAATGTTATCTTACAAAGAAGACCGAGGGTAAATTGACTTTCATCTTTACTTAGTTGATTATCCCTTACGTAGGTTCACCATTATTCATTGAGACCCCAAATAAACATGACATGAAGAAGGCAGCCGATGAACGGGCAGAAGTTGTATATACACATGTATATATATTGTTGTTGTTTGTTTTAGTATACATGAAAGTGTAAGTCAATACAAGTAAAAGTTTCAATACATAGATATGTATATATTGAGCTAACCAACATTCTCCTTCATTGAAACAACATATTAACTATCTTAGGTATATGTAGAGATGAATTGTTTTTCACCTTGAAGTATTATAGAAAAATTAAACCCTATCAATACATAAATACTGATAAGCATGATATATATATATATATATATATATATATATATATATATATATATATGTATATATGTATATATACATATATATATATATATATATATATATATATATATATATATAATTTTATACATATATATATATATATGCTTTTATAGTAGTATTTATTACTGGTCTATATTAAATTAATTTTGTACTTTGTGATTTAAAGACAACTGGAAAAATTGAGAGTCTAAGAGATACTAGGAAGCAAAGAGAACATATATGTAAGACTTTACGTCTAGTAGAATACAATCTTACATATATCTGGGTAGTAATATAGATAAAGAGAGAGAAACAGACAATGATACCAAAATAAGGATATCAAAACTAAGATAAGCTTTTATTGCATTGGTAAACATATGGAAATCCAAATAAATTAGGTGAAATACACAAATAAAAATTATCAACACCAATGTTAAGTCAGTCCTGGTATATGGTTGTGAAACATGGAGAACAACAAAATTGGCAATCATGAAGATACATTCTTTCATTAATGGATGTTTACGCAGAATAAAAGGATGAAATGTGAGGACAAAATCACTAACATAGAATTATGTAAATGTACCAGTCAAATACCAGTGGATAAAGAGATACAGCGAAGACGATGGCGCTGGATAGGACACACACTGGGGAAGCCAACTGAGAGTATTATACAACAGGCCATTTTTTGGAATCCCAGGGGAAAAGACAGAGAGGAAGACCAAGTAATTCATTGGAAAAGAGAGATAGAAGCAGATATGAAGATGAAGGGGAAGACATGGGATGATCTTAAAAGAATGGCAAGAAACAGAACGACTTGGAAAGTGTTTGTTGAAGACATATGCTCCACAGGGAGATGAAAGGTAGAAGTAGAAGAAGAAAGATCAAATATATCAGACAGCTTTAGAGATTGGCTTTCCCGAAGGTCATTTTAACAGAAACGATCAATAATTGTCGAGATCGAAGATTGTGGAATCATCTACACAACAGGGATGGCAACTGATGATGATGCATTTAATGAAAAAAGAAAAATGTTGATATTTATGTTTAAAGGTAACACAGGTTTCCTGTTTATTAAGAGGATGGACATACAGGATGGCACTTTACAAATATGTAACTTAACAAAATATGTCTGTAGAGTGTATATTTTGTTGGTTTTGTTTTTTATTAGATATGTTGGATCTATATGCTGATTGTGTTAGTTTTAATTTTCGCGTCTTAAGAAATTTGCAATACATAGAATAAAGCAAGATAAACCACTTCAAACAAATATTATAAGACAATTGTCTTTCTCACTCCCAAAATATAGTTCCTTTTGGTTGATGAAAGTAAACGAATCTTCAATTCGTGTTTACGTCGAGTGGAGTAAACACGCGACAATTTATTACATGGTGGGATTGTGTTATGGTCTCAATAGTTTTGGTCTCAAATAGGTACAATTCGGATTTTTTTTTTTTTACAATTGTTAATGGACATCTAAATCTTCACTACCACTTGTATATGTGTTTAATTGCCTTGACCTTACTTGATGATCAATACATGTTGAAATGAATAGCTGTCAGGTTTAATACATAGGCTGAAATTCAAACGTGTACATAAACTGATCATAATTGAATATATAATGACGTAAGCAATATATCTAGCTCATTGAATCTGTATATTATTCGCCAGTTCTGAATTATGTACATACGTCTTTGCCAGATGCTGAATAAAGTTCAATCTGTGAAGCCATGAATATTTCTTTTAAGCGCAATACAAATATATACATATCTTATTGTGTGCCGTATATTTCTGACTGTTCATTCTCTTTAAAAGAGTCGGAATACAGGTATACATTTTGAATTGTACCTTTTTATGTGTTCATATAAGTGCACTATGGAATGTCTTCACGAAATGTTAACGTCAACATGTAGCACCAAAAACATCAATTTCAAGGACAATAATATAGAAGGCCCATGCCAGTAGGCTGCAGGACGTATAACTCAAAAACATTCAAAGAGGTAGTGCATAATCAAGTTTATTTAAATTAACAAGTAAGATACAAGTAAAGAAATTCAGGATCAGCACAGTTTGGTTTTAGAGATAGAGAGCGATAGAGAGAGAGTGAGAGAGAGAGAGAGAGAGAGAAAGGTGGGGGGGGAGAGAGTGGGGGGGATGATGTATACAAAGCAAATATCAAAGGTGTTGCCCGTGTAAATGAAAGCTCGTTGAAATGTGACATTTAAAGGTGTGCTTTAGTTTAAAATTCGGCACTTACTGATATATTTAAATGATTTACGCGACAGTCTAGTTGTGAAATTATGTGTTGCTATTCCCCGTATGGTGTATGTTTTACTTCTGACGTGTGGACGAACTGTGATTACCGATATTTAAGTGGAATATGATTTATTCTTCTTTGTGTAGTGTGTTCGCGGTTCCATAGACAAGCACATGGTTCGACAAAAATGTCGCCAGAAGCCGGGTGTGTTCAACCCGTATGTGAAAAGTCTGTGACGGTTGATGGGGCGGGTTAATCAAAAATGATCAACGGCCCAGAAAGCGAAAACTGCAAAGTGTGTGGTACACATGCGGCATATTCAGAACACGAAAGACGAAAATGGCAGACCACCGTGAAAGAGATTGGAGCCTTATCACGTAACACTCAAAATAAAGCCATGGAGAGAAATTATAACTATTGTTTTAAGAACGAATTAATAATAGCTACATGGAATGTTAGGACCTTATACCAACAAGGAAAATGAGAAAATCTTATGGTAGAAGCATAGCGATTAAACATAGATATTTTAGGCATATCAGAACCAAGATGGAAGGAAAGTGGTTACATACAAGACGATAAATACACATTTATATACTCAGATAACACTACAGAACACCAAAGAGGGGTAGGCATACTAATAAAACGAGAGCTACACAAATATATAAATACCCACTGGACATACAATGATAGGATTATACTAGTAAGAATGAAGGCAAAACCATTTGACATAACAATAATACAGACATACGCACCTACTCAAGACTATACAGATGAACAAATAGAAGCATACTATGAAGATCTGAATACAGTTATGAAGCAAGTGAAATCTTGAGGCATCTTGATTGTAATGGGTGACATGAACGCTAAAGTAGGAAAAAGTAGATATAAGACCATTATAGGAAATCATGGTTAAGGAAAAAGAAATAACAGAGGAGAAAGATTAATTCAATTTTGTGAAGAAAACAGGTTGATAATATGTAACAACTACTTCGAGCAAGAGAACAGGAAATTATACACATTGAAAAGCCCAGGAGACAGAAGGGGAATCAACTAGATTACATAATGATACAAGACAAACTCCGGAACAGCGTCAAGAAAGACAAAACCTACCCAGGAGAAGATATTAATTCAGATCACAATCCTGTAATGATAAAAATGAAAATCAAATTAAAGAGAAACAAACAAAAAACTAATTCAGCAACACCAATAGATATAACAGCGTTAAATCAGAAAGATATAAAAGAAACTTATACTGTTCAAGTAAAGAACACATATCAGAAGCTGCTAGAAGAGGGGATTAAGCAATACAGAAGGGAAAATGCTGAGGAAAAAGTCACAACAAAATGGCAATGCATAAAAAACAGCATACAAGAATCCTGCAAAACCTTACCCAAAAAGGAAAGTAGCAAAAAACAAAAATGGATAACTGACAAAATCTTAGGAAAAAAGGAAGAATGAAGACAAGCGAAACACACTGCCAGATACAAGGATATTGACAACGAAATACGGAGAATGTGCAAAAAGGCAAAAGAAGACTGGCTCAACCAAAGATGTATATAAGTCGAAACTATGGAAAATAAACAAAACTTAAGAGAGATGTACACAAAAATAAAAAAATGACTAATAAAGACAAAAAAGCTGCAGGAAACGGATGTATTGGAAACAAAGAGGGAAGAATGCTAACAGACCACAAAGATATAATAGACAGATGGCAGGAAAATATATATAAGAATTATTTCATGACGAAAGGAACAAAAAGCCATTAATAAAATGTATATACAACTATAAAATTATGAAATCAGAAGTAGAAAAGGCTATAAAAACAATGAAATAGGGAAAGGCAGCAGGACCTGACAATATACAGATATATATGATACAGGCTCTAGAAGATTTTGGTATTAAAGTGATCACAGACATATGCAATGAGATATACCCTACATGATACATACCAAACGAACTAAAAACATCAACTTTCATTGCATTGCCTAAACTGAATGGTGCAGTTGAATGCAGTGATTTTAGAACAATAAGCCTAATGAGCCAGGTAACAACAATTTTACTAAAGGTTATACAATGAAAGATTTAGAATAAAATCAATACTGAATTAAATGAGCAACACTTTGAATTCAGGAAAAACAGTGGCACAAAAGAAGCCATATTTAGCATGAGAACATTGATTGAAAAGTACATAGAAGTAAACAAAACAATATATGCCTGCTTCACTGACTACACCAAAGCTTTCGATAGAATACGCCATAATCACTTATAGACTACCTAAAGGATATAAATCTAGTCGACACAGACATACGACTAATATGTAATTTGTACTGGGAGCAAACAGCAATAATAAAATATAACAAGTAGAACTCTACACCCATGGATATAAAAATAGGAGTAAGACAAGGATGCATCCTATCACCAAGCATGTTCACTCTATACACTGAGCAAATCTTTAAAAACATCTCAGAGATGCCAGGCCTAAACATTAATGGGGAGATAATCAATAACTTAAGATATGCTGATGATACTGTACTACTAGCAGAAAATCCTAAAGACCTACAACAATTGCGTAATGTGATAAACATAACAAGCAATAAATATGGACTAGAAATGAATATCAAAAAGACTAAAACTATGATTATAAACAAAGAAAATTCTCAAGACCTACAAGTAAATATCACAGTTGAGGGAATACATCTGGAGACAGTTCAGAACTACAACTACCTTGGACATATTATAATCAATGATGGACGATGTATAATTGAAATAAACAAAGAATAGGTATGGCAAAAAGTAATTTTAATGCCATGAAAAATATACTAACATCAAAACAAATAACACCAGGATTAACACTATGAATAACAAAATGTGACATCTTCTCAATATTCCTGTATGGTGCAGAATCATGGACCTTAGAAAAGAAACAGAACAGAAGATTGAAGCCTTTGACATGTGGAATTACAGAAGAATAGGTAGAATTGGATGGAAATAAAAAGGAAACAAACGATGAAGTTTTAAAACAAATAAAAATTAAAAAAAGAACCACTAACTACAATTAAGACAAGACAAATGAAATTTTTGGGCATATAAAAGACAACAGCTTACTAAAAGTAATATTGGAAGGTAAAATACAAGGTAAAAGAGGCAGAGGCAGACCAAGACTAACATGGACGAGTAACATCAAAAGATGGACAAGTCAATCTATGACAAAATGCACCATCAAAGCAAGAAACAGTGTGGAAAGGCGAGTCATGGTAGCCAACCATCGTTGCGGAGACGGCACTCGATGATGATTTAATTTAAAAATGAATTCAAAAACTCAAACGGTGAAGTGTATTTTGTTAATAACATAGTAACTGCAGTGATAATATACGTATAGATTGAGTGCACCAGCTGTGATATTACAATGACCACGATGGTCACATGAACTGATAAATGCTTCATCACAGGATGGCCACCATCATAAGTGATGACGTATATACGCTGTTACATCATCAATTTAGGTTTTTTTCACAGTACAAATCAAGTTGTGCACTTCTTCGCGAAAACCATAAGTATATAGTTTTATTATACGATATATGTGTAAGGGGAGCCGCCATAACTCTGTGGTTAGTGATATGGACTTTATATTTCAAGAGCTCGAGATCCTGATCGACGGCTTCCAGGTTCACCCAGCCTTAAATGCGTACTCGATTTTTTTCTGGGAAAGCAATACGGCACGGGCGTAATACCGACCATATTTCCCCCAAAAATCATGTGCGAAGGTCTGTAACATATTATGTTCATTAATACCATATTCCCTATACGCCACTTGGCTTGGCGGAACACTTTGCTTTACTTTGTTATATATTTATAACTATAGGTCGTTTCAAAATATTTTGAAGGTGTTTAAAATTCCATATCTCTGCAACCAATTGATTGATAATGCTGAAATTTTGCATATGGTCTTGTGATTTTTTGGTCCCAAGAAGTACATTCATTTCCTCACCAACAAACGTATAGTTTTAAATATTCTTTATTTGAAGTATACAAATTTAAGGCATTTTGGTCAAACCATATATTTGGAGGAATTACCGCTTCATATGAGTGAGCACCCACGGACTTGTCATCTTGAACGTAATGCGCGCCAATTTCCCTGTTTTAAGCACTAAAAAACACATAAAACGCGTCATAGTTATAATTTTATATCCGGTGCATCCCATTTCCTGTCGTTTTGTTGTGATTTATGTGCAACGGCGTATCCTAATTATTGGGTAATTTCGTTAAATTTGTGATCTGTTAGTCAATGGGTATAAAAGTAAAGTTCCTTACATTGCAATCAGTGGCAATAAAGGTGTATAAATATTTTTGCATAGAAGCTAAGCGTGGAAAACTGTATCGAAGCATCTCAAAGCCAGAAAAGAGAACTATTCACGCATTGGGTATAAGCAAACGCTTTTTCAAACAAGTGCTTAAAGCTAACGGAGTGTCCAGTTCAATCAAGACTAGGACGCTAGGAAGAAAGAAAGTAGTAGATAGTTTTGACAAGGAAGTGATTAGAAGAGCAATTTGTAAAATGTTCGATTCCAAAGAAACTGTGACTTTAAGAAAACTGAAAATTCGACTGAGAGCAGAAAATGACATTGTTGTGTCGAAAACAACATTATGGAGAACTGTTAGAAGCATCGGTTTTACGTTTAGAAAGTACGATAGTGGTAGAAATCTCATCTGCGAGAAGCCGCACTTAGTTTCTATGAGGAGTAAATATTTACGTGAAGTACGGGAAATGCGTAACCAAGGTTATGATATTGTATTTCTAGATTAATCTTGGATAAATTCTCACCACACAAGTGCAAAGGAATGGCAGTTATCAGATGGAAGTATTAAAAGATGTGTACCCACTGGAAAAGGACAGCGTATTATAATGGCACATGCAGGCAGCCGAAAAGAAGGGTTGGTGAAAAATGCAGAACTTATATTCACCTCTAATTATACTGACAACAGGGACTATCACACCGAGATGAATGGCCATATATTTAGAGAGTGGATTGAAAATACTCTTCTTCCAATTCTAGACAGACCATCCTGTCTGGTAATGGACAACGCGTCGTACCACAACGCTGTGGCAGAAGAAGACAAAATTCCTACATCTACCAGTACAAAAGATGTTATAAAGATTTGGCTAAGAAAGGAAGGAATTCCATTTAACGAGGGATTTTTGAAACCTGAATTACTGTCACTTGTTAAGAAATCGCAAAAGACCAAAGTATTCCAAATAGACAAAATCATTCAACAGCATGGTCATACGTGCTTGAGACTGCCCCCTTATCATCCACAATTAAACCCCATTGAACTCGTTTGGGCAAAAATTAAAGGGCAGGTGGCAGCTGAGAATACAAGTTTTAAACTATGCGATATAAAAGGACTGACATATGCTGCTCTATCACAGATTGACAAAGATTTTTGGTGCAAATGTGAAGATCATGTCTTAAAAGAAGAAAATTGGAAAAAAGATGGACTATCGTTCGTTCAGCCCAGATTAGTAATCAATATGTTAGACTCCTCTGATTCAGAATAAATGAAATAATAATGGACGTTTTTATATGTCCGCGTGATCAATCTTTAGCTAAAGTTGATAACGTTTTGAAAATGTAAAGATTCTTGATATGTGTACTGCAGGCATGCAAAGAAACTAAATCACTTTCATATGTCTTGTTTACGTAAAATAATGAAAGTCACATGGAAAGACATAAAACGAACAATGTAGCTCTTTACAGTGAAGAGGATCCCGTGCTTACATCGGACTCTTTAGTCACATGCGTACCCATAAACAATAACTTTGCTTGATATGTCATGCTCGTTATCGCTCGCAACGGATAATTAATTTGTTTTAATGTATTCTTTGTTGTATATTGTTTAAATAGTTTTCATTAATGGAACTGTTTATACGCTGATTTGTTTTAGACCGTCTGTAAAGGCTATAATATTGACATTCTCATAGTATTTTAAAGAAAGTAAACAATAGAAAGTAAACAGTTGATAAACGCCTCCAACTTTCAAGTTGTGTAGAGACGCCTATGTCGAGAAGCTGATTTCCATTAATGTACGGTAAATTATTTTCTCCAGGAGCAAAAAGATCCGTAAATTCACTGAGATCAAAGGAAAGTGCTGCTTCATGATGAAGCATACTTCCTACATCATTAAATTTTGTGAAATCGGTGGGACCTTGGAAAAACAAGGCCAGATGCAAAAAATCAAGTTTGTAAGTGCAGGGAAAGAGGAGATATTTCATGTTAATCGTGAACATTTAGATTTGAAACGACCAATAGTCAGTATAGCTTGTTGACCATGTTACTTACTCCAGATGCCATGTCTGAAATCTGAAAAAGAACATTATCGATTAAGCTAAAACACATTTGATTTTCCGAACCAAACAGTTATACATTATCTTTAATGTCATCATAATCATCATCATGTGCCATACCGGTTGGCGTAGGCGATCATGTCTTTATTCAATCTTCTTATTACAGTGCATCGTATCAGTTCTGTTGTTGACTGTTTTCCATACCATGACACCAAGCTATCCTGTATTTTCTCTGTTTGTCGTCTGCGATATCTTTTTCCTTTTATTTTGCCAGTTGTAACCAAGTATTCCAACATTACTCTTCTCATGATGTGACCGAAAAATGTTGAGTGTTTCTTTTTGATGTTTATTTTAGTAGTTCCCTTTTTGTGTTGGCCTCTTTTAGAATTTCCTCATTGGTCGTTTTAGATGCCCCGGAAACTTTCAACATTCTTCTGAGAAATCCCATCTATGTGGCCTCTAATCGTCTTTTCATTTGTTCGACTACTACCCATGATTCGCTTCCATAGGTCAGAGTTGGTTCTATATAGCACCGATGAACTCTCTATCTCATTTCTATTGACATAGATTTGTTGCATAAGATAATTTTTTTCATTTTCTGAAATGCATATTAGCCTGAACTATCCTGCTTTTTATATTTGTGTTGCATCTTCCATCCGGTGTTATTATTGTGCAAAAATATTTGACTCGTTGCACTTGTTTCACATTTGTCCTGTTTATTTTTATGATGCATGATGGTGATGATTGTTTCTTCTTTATGACCATTGCCTCTGTTTTCTTGCTATTTAGACAGAGACCTTTTTTTCTTTTGCTTTGTATTACTTTTATGTTTATCATTTCTTATTTTTCATTCTCTATCTCTGCTATAATGAGAAAACAATTATCTGTAATGTCATTATCCGTTAATTATAAACCTGATATGCTATTAATATCCTACGGCACTTTCTCACCTCAAAATATAAGGTTTGACAATACTTCAGTGTTGTTGGATAACAGTGAGCCGCTCAGTGGTTAGTGAACTGGACTACAAAGGACACGAGGTTGGTTTCGATTCAAACCGACAGCTTCCGGGTTCACCCAGCCTTAAATGGGTACCAGCTCTTTTCTGGGAAAGTAAAGCGGCACGGCGTAATACCGACCACATTACCCAAAACATCATGGGCTGAAGGTCTATACAAATTATAGTTACTAACACCATATTCTCTATACGTCACATGGCATGACGTGGCACTTTACTTTTTTTTAACTGTTAAAAACAAAACAAAAAACTAATGAAATGTAACTGACATACATTACATAACTGCATATTTACATGAACTGTATCAGTTCCATATCACAATACGTACTTCTGTAATCACAGGATTCCGCTAAGGAAAAACACAAGTTACATTTTCAATACAAATAATGTAACTATTTGTTTCATTATTGCTCACCATGTTGAATTCATTACAAACAAGGAATAAATGTTTCATTTTTTAAAAGAAATATTGTAACTATGAGCGATTAGTTGTATCATTAGTAGTAACCATGTTGCATTCAATACAAAGAAAGATCATTTGCTTGAAAAATCATGACAAGAGGACTTATTAATAGTGACGTGGGAAGGACACACTACTTATTTACTGTGTGTGGTGTCATGTGGTGCGAACCCATCATCAAGTGCCATGCCTGCTGACGTAGGTGATCTTGTCTCTCCACAAACGTTGGATCTCGACTGTTATTCATCATTTCTTGTTTTGACCTTTTGACTCGCCATTCATTTAGGATGTCTGGTGTCTTTTCTATTTCCATCCATCTATCTCTTCGTCCCTAAATTTTCACAGTTGTTACAATATATTCCAGCTGTTCCCTTCTCATTACATGGCCTAATAATAATGATTGTTTCTTTAAAATATTTATATTGGCTCTCGTGTTGCTGTGGCCTCTTTAATTACTCTTCTTAGCTGCCCATGGTATTCTCTTCATTCTTCTGTAAAACCACATTTCTACAGCATACAATAATGTTCCTGCCTGTTGTCCTATAGTCCATGATTTATTTATTGGTTTTCCATGGTTTGTGATTCGCTTTGATATATTAAGACTGGCTCTACATAACATTAAAGAATTCTTTTTCTTGCTTCTATTGTCAAAAATGGATTGCACAGTATCACCTTCCTTTTTAGAAAGCTGCTTTTGTTTGAGCCATTTTGCATTATAGAGAGCTTACGCGTTTATTTTTTTTTATTTTCTTTAGAGAAGACATTTAAAAAAGAACGGAACATTATAATACGATCGATGCTTTACCGATGAGTTGATGAGTGGAAAGACACTGATAGTGTCACATGGTCAATGGAATTGACAATTTTAGTTATTATTATTATTGTTCTATTGGTATGTATATTTCAAATGCTTGGTTCCAGCTGGCAAAATAAATAGAAAGAGATATCGCGGACGGCAAAGAGAAAATACTGGATTGTTTGGTGTCATGACATGGGAAACAGTCAACAACATAACTGATACGATTCTCTGCAGATAAAAGATTGATGAAAAACATGATCACCTTCGCCAACTGATATGGCACACGATGATGATGATTGTTATGTTTACACATCTGTCTGTTTCACCTACTCACTAATTGTTTTCTATATTCATTTCTGGATGCAAAGTAACAAGTCTATTATATTCATTAACACACATGTCAGCAACAAATTCCCATTGTCCATCTACATGTTCTTGAAATTCTAACAAAAATCACAATGGCTTGCGTTCATGGCCATTTATATCAACAATCAATTGTTTTGATTATGTTCACGCCTACATTATTTTCATGGGCATATCCAATACATCTGAATATACTCGTAAAGTAAGTGTAATAGACACGCATGTGTTGTTACTTTAATTTGTGAAATCTGCTCAATAGACCACCCATCGCGAGCATAACTACCTCACGTGTTCTGGGATCGTTTATTAACTCAAATAGTGCACGATGAAAGGGATAAAGTAAATGTTATGCGAAAAAATAGTATGCGACTGTGAGACTGAGGTAATAAAACACACACAGAGTAACAATATTGTATAGTATTGGGGTTTTTAATGTTTTAAAATCTGCCTTTGATCCACTGTATTCTGTCTCAGGTCATAAGCGGGAAAAAATAACACATTTCACATATTGAAATTTATAATATTTTAAAATCTGCCTTTGATCCACTGTATTCTGTCTCAGAATGCAAAGAAAAAAAAAACAGATACAAATAAACACATAATCGTAGCACCTATAACACATCTTCTAGGACAATTGTGATCAAAACAACTATTTTGTTTACCAGCTCAACTAAATTTGCGGCATACACGCATGGGTATTGAACAATTCAGTCTCTGTCAGTGAATTCTATGATATATTTACGCATGGGTATTGAACAATTCAGTCTCTGTCAGTGAATTATGTGATATATACACGTCGCAAGATAAATACATGAATGTATGTCACATGTGCTGCTAGAAGAGCGCACTTTGAGAAGCACGAAAAATAGAATTTGCAAGAAAAAAATACGTTTTTTCTGGTGGAATAAACATTAACATATCCTTTCATCGATTCAACTTGCTTTGGGTTAAATTCATGTACACGGTATGATTTTAATTAATTTATTTTATTTTAAAATACAGATGTATTTTTACTTGTATTTTTGGCAATTGCGATATAATATAACCAGAAAGACATAGTATCAGGTTGAATGGATAATGCCCTGTCAAGAAGTAAAAAAAAAAACCATCGAGACAACAACAAAAATGTGATTTAAATAACTGAAATATCTGCAAATATCCGGTCCATTTTGAGAAAATATAACATTGTAAACAAACAATAAATATGGGACATGGTGACACTCTGATCCAGACAGAACACAACGGGTCATTTGAAACGGCCATTTGGCTCTAAAGAGTTACTTTCTGTCGTTACCACCAAACTTCCATCTTTAGCACAATTTCTGTATTTTCTAGGCGCTAACCCCCTCACATACCAGTCATTGTACATGTAACAACAACTTCACGGACCAAAGACTAGTTTTGTTTCATAGAAAAAAGCAACATAACTGAAATTAACGAATTTAAAACAAGCTTCCTGCAGTCGCGAGTTATTAATTCCTTGAGCATCATAACACTGTTTCTAGATCACATTACTTACCGTGAATTTCAACTATAAATTAAACGATGGGAAATATACTGTATGAGTTATGAAAACATGACTACTAAAAGACAAAATGCAAGAAAATACAATGTTATCCACATCACACACACACACAGACACGATATGTTATCCACATCACACACACACACAGACACGATATGTTATCCACATCACACACACGCAAAGACACGATATGTTATCCACATCACACACACACACAGACACGATATGTTATCCACATCACACACACACGCACAGACACGATATGTTATCCACATCACACACACACACACAGACACGATATGTTATCCACATCACACACACACACACAGACACGATATGTTATCCACATCACACACACGCACACAGACACGATATGTTATCCACATCACACACACACGCACAGACACGATATGTTATCCACATCACACACACACGCACAGACACGATATGTTATCCACATCACACACACACAGAGACACGATATGTTATCCACATCACACACACACGCACATACACGATATGTTATCCACATCACACACACACGCACAGACACGATATGTTATCCACATCACACACACACGCACAGACACGATATGTTATCCACATCACACACGCACACACACAGACACGATATGTTATCCACATCACACACACACACAGACACGATATGTTATCCACATCACACACACACGCACAGACACGATATGTTATCCACATCACACACACGCACAGACACGATATGTTATCCACATCACACACACACACAGACACGATATGTTATCCACATCACACACAGACACGATATGTTATCCACATCACACACACACGCACAGACACGATATGTTATCCACATCACACACACACACAGACACGATATGTTATCCACATCACACACACGCACAGGCACGATATGTTATCCACAGCACACACACACACAGACACGATATGTTATCCACATCACACACACACACAGACACGATATGTTATCCACATCACACACACGCACAGACACGATATGTTATCCACATCACACACACACACAGACACGATATGTTATCCACATCACACACACGCACAGACACGATATGTTATCCACAGCACACACACACACAGACACGATATGTTATCCACATCACACACACACACAGACACGATATGTTATCCACATCACACACACACACAGACACGATATGTTATCCACATCACACACACGCACAGACACGATATGTTATCCACATCACACACACACACAGACACGATATGTTATCCACATCACACACACACACACAGACACGATATGTTATCCACATCACACACACACACACACAGACACGATATGTTATCCACATCACACACACACGCACAGACACGATATGTTATCCACATCACACACACACGCACAGACACGATATGTTATCCACATCACACACACACACACACACACAGACACGATATGTTATCCACATCACACACACACGCACAGACACGATATGTTATCCACATCACACACACACGCACAGACACGATATGTTATCCACATCACACACACACGCACAGACACGATATGTTATCCACATCACACACGCACACACACACAGACACGATATGTTATCCACATCACACACACACACACAGACACGATATGTTATCCACATCACACACACACGCACAGACACGATATGTTATCCACATCACACACACGCACAGACACGATATGTTATCCACATCACACACACACACACACAGACACGATATGTTATCCACATCACACACACACACAGACACGATATGTTATCCACATCACACACACACACAGACACGATATGTTATCCACATCACACACACGGACAGACACGATATGTTATCCACATCACACACACGCACAGACACGATATGTTATCCACATCACACACACGCACAGACACGATATGTTATCCACATCACACACACGCACAGACACGATATGTTATCCACATCACACACACACACAGACACGATATGTTATCCACATCACACACACGCACAGACACGATATGTTATCCACATCACACACACGCACAGACACGATATGTTATCCACATCACACACACACAGACACGATATGTTATCCACATCACACACACACACAGACACGATATGTTATCCACATCACACACACGCACAGACACGATATGTTATCCACATCACACACACACACACACAGACACGATATGTTATCCACATCACACACACACACAGACACGATATGTTATCCACATCACACACACACACACAGACACGATATGTTATCCACATCACACACACGCACACACACACAGACACGATATGTTATCCACATCACACACACGCACACACACACAGACACGATATGTTATCCACATCACACACACGCAAAGACACGATCACAAATGCTCTTTTAATAATCATGTGCACAATTTTAGGTTCTTCTCGGTTCACTTCAAGGCAGTCGAAAATTGTCCATATCCGCTCAACTCATGTCACAGCATGCGTCATAGCGATGGCAAATTCTGTGGACAAGGTCGACTTCCGTGCAGACCTTACAGCGGCACAGGCGACTATTCCAAACGACGTCCATCGAAATGAAGGGAACAATCATATCCTAACTATCATTTCCTTGCAAACAATCAACGAAAACAAAACAAAGCAGCCGAAACATGTACATGGCTACGTCTGTACAAAAACAAATGGCGATATACAGCCATTGTGCGATCGCAAGCTTGAAATACATAGCGAAGTAAGTCGGCTGGGACGTCAGCTTCAGGCGATATTGCCGAAAAGAGAGTACCTACAGTCACTCCCAACTCCAATAATGCATTCGAATATATTGAATAAGCTAGTTCAGTAAAAAATGTAAAAAAAAAAACACCAAAAAAAACAAGTTTTAGTGATGACACTCTCTTCAAGTCCTGACGAACATTGACGCCAGTAGAAGAAGTTTAATTTAGCCATGTCGTCACCAAGATCACAACTCCAATCGATTCTTCAGCACTGTCATGGTAACAATCAGGAAACATAAAAGCAATGTCAGTCAATTATCCTAATCTGTGTATACCTACAATACCTATTGTTACTACTCTACATGCATTTACGTCTGTTTATTCCTGCTCTCTGTCTTCCACATCGTTTGAGCTCCACTTATTATTGCCTATCCTCTCCACACACTACCTTCCCAGTGGTCATACGTGGTTCACATTTACTCCAGCTGACACACTTGTCTACATAGTTTACCTCTTTTATTGTTTCTGGCTTGGTATAATCCTCTCTTGCAACCTATGAGAAATGTAAATTGTAACGAGCCATTGTCAATGTCTACCTTGTTACATATGTTTATTTCATATTTATAAAATTGTATATTTTTTTTACATTATGTATGGGGGCTAGATGGTCTAGAGGAAGACGACGGCCTCCAGTCAAGAAGGTCGAGGGTTCGATTCTCAACACATTCGGTGGACAACTAAAAAGAATTACAATAATTCATTCATCATGTGCCATACCGGTTGGCGTAGGTGATCATGTCCCTCCACAATCTTCTATCTACAGTGCATCGTATCAGTTCTGTTGATGACTGTTTTCCATGCCATGACACCAAGCTATCCAGTATTTTCTCTCTTTGACGCCCGCGATCTCTCTTTCCTTTTATTTTGCCAGTTGTAACCAAGTATTCCAACTTTCCTCTTCTCAGGATGTGCCCGAAAAATGTTGATTGCTTCTTTCTGATGTTTTATAAGAGCTCCCTTTTTGTGTTAGCCTCTTTGAGAACTTCATCATTGGTCTTTTTAGCTGTCCTGGGAACTTTCAACATTCTTCTGAGAAATCCCATCTCTGTGGCCTCTAATCCTCTTTTCATTTGTTTGTCTACTGTCCATGATTCGCTTCCATATGTCAGAATTGGTTCTATATATCACCGATGAACTCTCTTTCTCATTTTTATTGACATAGATATGTTGCATAAGATATTTTTCATTTTCTTAAATGCCATTTTGGCCTGAGCTATTCTGCTTTTTATTTCTGTGGTGCATCTCCCATCTGATGTAATTATTGTGCCCAAGTATTTGAAACGTTGCACTTGTTGCAGATGTGTCTCGTTTATTTTTATGCTGCATGATGGTGGTGATTGTTATTATTATTACAATAATAACAACATCAAATTCCTGGCTTTGCCTCTCCTGGTCTTTGGGTAGTAAGATCGATCTCTAGCCATCTCGAAAAACGGTGAAAAACAGGAGGTCCTGTGTGCATTCTGCGCACGTAAAGAACCATTGGCAGTTGAAAATCGAAAAGAATATGCCAATATATGACCACATTCTGATATAAATTAATAGGAAACATCTACCCGAAATGCTAGAACTTTAGACGATAAAAACATGAGGGTACCTCTGAAGTGAGAGAATATATCTATGTATAGTGAGGGACACCCGAACACATATCCATAATTGTGACAAAATATGTAAACGTGATATTCACGCAAAATTCGGTCTGTCGGAACTTCGCTAGAGATATAAGGTTGACGAACGCAAACAACAAACATGTCATATTGTGATACGTTAAAATGAAACGGGAGAACGAGCATATTCTAGATCTTAGTTTTCTGATAAGGACATTTGGCTATTTGGTTATGGAAGGCCCCGGTATCGCTGTAAACGAATTAAATTCCATAATTGCTCCACCGCCCGTGCCAGCGTAATCATCCGAATTAATATCTCATCTCCCAAACAAAGAAAGGTAACTGTAGTCCCCATCGTAGCAGTCTCAGCACACGCCAAAAGACATAAGGCGAAACCGCGCAGAAAGTGAACAAAGCCAACTGTTTCCTGACATACGATATCATCATTCATCGTAAACAATTGGATTTGGATTCTGATTTTACATTACATGTGCATTTTCGGGAACATAGGTTGCCATTGTTGTTGTTCTCCAAGTTTTACAGCAGTCTTCTCTGCAGCGAAGGTTACACTTGCTTGTATAGACGCATGTTTCTTCATTTAAGTAGTTCCAGTGAACAAATCTGTTTACTTTGTCTGAGCAGTCTAATATCGTTGTATAGACGCATGTGTCTTCATTTAAGTAGTTCCAGTGAACAAATCTGTTTACTTTGTCTGAGCAGTCTAATATCTGTGTATAGACGCATGTTTCTTCATTTAAGTAGTTCCAGTGAACAAATCTGTTTACTTTGTCTGAGCAGTCTAATATCTGTGTATAGACGCATGTTTCTTCATTTAAGTAGTTCCAGTGAACAAATCTGTTTACTTTGTCTGAGCAGTCTAATATCTGTGTATAGACGCATGTTTCTTCATTTAAGCAGTTCCAGTGAACAAATCTGTTTACTTTGTCTGAGCAGTCTAATATCGTTGTATAGACGCATGTTTCTTCATTTAAGTAGTTCCAGTGAACAAATCTGTTTACTTTGTCTGAGCAGTCTAATATCTGTGTATAGACGCATGTTTCTTCATTTAAGCAGTTCCAGTGAACAAATCTGTTTACTTTGTCTGAGCAGTCTAATATCTGTGTTTAGACGCATGTTTCTTCATTTAAGCAGTTCCAGTGAACAAATCTGTTTACTTTGTCTGAGCAGTCTAATATCTGTGTATAGACGCATGTTTCTTCATTTAAGCAGTTCCAGTGAACAAATCTGTTTACTTTGTCTGAGCAGTCTAATATCGTTGTATAGACGCATGTTTCTTCATTTAAGCAGTTCCAGTGAACAAATCTGTTTACTTTGTCTGAGCAGTCTAATATCTGTGTATAGACGCATGTTTCTTCATTTAAGTAGTTCCAGTGAACAAATCTGTTTACTTTGTCTGAGCAGTCTAATATCGTTGTATAGACGCATGTGTCTTCATTTAAGTAGTTCCAGTGAACAAATCTGTTTACTTTGTCTGAGCAGTCTAATATCGTTGTATAGACGCATGTGTCTTCATTTAAGTAGTTCCAGTGAACAAATCTGTTTACTTTGTCTGAGCAGTCTAATATCGTTGTATAGACGCATGTGTCTTCATTTAAGCAGTTCCAGTGAACAAATCTGTTTACTTTGTCTGAGCAGTCTAATATCGTTGTATAGACGCATGTGTCTTCATTTAAGTAGTTCCAGTGAACAAATCTGTTTACTTTGTCTGAGCAGTCTAATATCGTTGTATAGACGCACGTTTCTTCATTTAAGTAGTTCCAGTGAACAAATCTGTTTACTTTGTCTGAGCAGTCTAATATCGTTGTATAGACGCACGTTTCTTCATTTAAGCAGTTCCAGTGAACAAATCTGTTTACTTTGTCTGAGCAGTCTAATATCTGTGTATAGACGCATGTTTCTTCATTTAAGTAGTTCCAGTGAACAAATCTGTTTACTTTGTCTGAGCAGTCTAATATCGTTGTATAGACGCATGTGTCTTCATTTAAGTAGTTCCAGTGAACAAATCTGTTTACTTTGTCTGAGCAGTCTAATATCGTTGTATAGACGCATGTGTCTTCATTTAAGTAGTTCCAGTGAACAAATCTGTTTACTTTGTCTGAGCAGTCTAATATCGTTGTATAGACGCATGTGTCTTCATTTAAGCAGTTCCAGTGAACAAATCTGTTTACTTTGTCTGAGCAGTCTAATATCGTTGTATAGACGCATGTGTCTTCATTTAAGTAGTTCCAGTGAACAAATCTGTTTACTTTGTCTGAGCAGTCTAATATCGTTGTATAGACGCACGTTTCTTCATTTAAGTAGTTCCAGTGAACAAATCTGTTTACTTTGTCTGAGCAGTCTAATATCGTTGTATAGACGCACGTTTCTTCATTTAAGCAGTTCCAGTGAACAAATCTGTTTACTTTGTCTGAGCAGTCTAATATCTGTGTATAGACGCATGTTTCTTCATTTAAGTAGTTCCAGTGAACAAATCTGTTTACTTTGTCTGAGCAGTCTAATATCTGTGTATAGACGCATGTTTCTTCATTTAAGTAGTTCCAGTGAACAAATCTGTTTACTTTGTCTGAGCAGTCTAATATCGTTGTATAGACGCATGTGTCTTCATTTAAGTAGTTCCAGTGAACAAATCTGTTTACTTTGTCTGAGCAGTCTAATATCTGTGTATAGACGCATGTTTCTTCATTTAAGTAGTTCCAGTGAACAAATCTGTTTACTTTGTCTGAGCAGTCTAATATCTGTGTATAGACGCATGTTTCTTCATTTAAGTAGTTCCAGTGAACAAATCTGTTTACTTTGTCTGAGCAGTCTAATATCTGTGTATAGACGCATGTTTCTTCATTTAAGCAGTTCCAGTGAACAAATCTGTTTACTTTGTCTGAGCAGTCTAATATCTGTGTATAGACGCATGTTTCTTCATTTAAGCAGTTCCAGTGAACAAATCTGTTTACTTTGTCTGAGCAGTCTAATATCGTTGTATAGACGCATGTTTCTTCATTTAAGTAGTTCCAGTGAACAAATCTGTTTACTTTGTCTGAGCAGTCTAATATCTGTGTATAGACGCATGTTTCTTCATTTAAGCAGTTCCAGTGAACAAATCTGTTTACTTTGTCTGAGCAGTCTAATATCGTTGTATAGACGCATGTGTCTTCATTTAAGTAGTTCCAGTGAACAAATCTGTTTACTTTGTCTGAGCAGTCTAATATCGTTGTATAGACGCACGTTTCTTCATTTAAGTAGTTCCAGTGAACAAATCTGTTTACTTTGTCTGAGCAGTCTAATATCGTTGTATAGACGCACGTTTCTTCATTTAAGCAGTTCCAGTGAACAAATCTGTTTACTTTGTCTGAGCAGTCTAATATCTGTGTATAGACGCATGTTTCTTCATTTAAGTAGTTCCAGTGAACAAATCTGTTTACTTTGTCTGAGCAGTCTAATATCGTTGTATAGACGCATGTGTCTTCATTTAAGTAGTTCCAGTGAACAAATCTGTTTACTTTGTCTGAGCAGTCTAATATCGTTGTATAGACGCATGTGTCTTCATTTAAGTAGTTCCAGTGAACAAATCTGTTTACTTTGTCTGAGCAGTCTAATATCGTTGTATAGACGCATGTGTCTTCATTTAAGCAGTTCCAGTGAACAAATCTGTTTACTTTGTCTGAGCAGTCTAATATCGTTGTATAGACGCATGTGTCTTCATTTAAGTAGTTCCAGTGAACAAATCTGTTTACTTTGTCTGAGCAGTCTAATATCGTTGTATAGACGCACGTTTCTTCATTTAAGTAGTTCCAGTGAACAAATCTGTTTACTTTGTCTGAGCAGTCTAATATCGTTGTATAGACGCACGTTTCTTCATTTAAGCAGTTCCAGTGAACAAATCTGTTTACTTTGTCTGAGCAGTCTAATATCTGTGTATAGACGCATGTTTCTTCATTTAAGTAGTTCCAGTGAACAAATCTGTTTACTTTGTCTGAGCAGTCTAATATCTGTGTATAGACGCATGTTTCTTCATTTAAGTAGTTCCAGTGAACAAATCTGTTTACTTTGTCTGAGCAGTCTAATATCGTTGTATAGACGCATGTGTCTTCATTTAAGTAGTTCCAGTGAACAAATCTGTTTACTTTGTCTGAGCAGTCTAATATCTGTGTATAGACGCATGTTTCTTCATTTAAGTAGTTCCAGTGAACAAATCTGTTTACTTTGTCTGAGCAGTCTAATATCTGTGTATAGACGCATGTTTCTTCATTTAAGTAGTTCCAGTGAACAAATCTGTTTACTTTGTCTGAGCAGTCTAATATCTGTGTATAGACGCATGTTTCTTCATTTAAGCAGTTCCAGTGAACAAATCTGTTTACTTTGTCTGAGCAGTCTAATATCTGTGTATAGACGCATGTTTCTTCATTTAAGCAGTTCCAGTGAACAAATCTGTTTACTTTGTCTGAGCAGTCTAATATCGTTGTATAGACGCATGTTTCTTCATTTAAGTAGTTCCAGTGAACAAATCTGTTTACTTTGTCTGAGCAGTCTAATATCTGTGTATAGACGCATGTTTCTTCATTTAAGCAGTTCCAGTGAACAAATCTGTTTACTTTGTCTGAGCAGTCTAATATCTGTGTTTAGACGCATGTTTCTTCATTTAAGCAGTTCCAGTGAACAAATCTGTTTACTTTGTCTGAGCAGTCTAATATCTGTGTATAGACGCATGTTTCTTCATTTAAGCAGTTCCAGTGAACAAATCTGTTTACTTTGTCTGAGCAGTCTAATATCGTTGTATAGACGCATGTTTCTTCATTTAAGCAGTTCCAGTGAACAAATCTGTTTACTTTGTCTGAGCAGTCTAATATCTGTGTATAGACGCATGTTTCTTCATTTAAGTAGTTCCAGTGAACAAATCTGTTTACTTTGTCTGAGCAGTCTAATATCGTTGTATAGACGCATGTGTCTTCATTTAAGTAGTTCCAGTGAACAAATCTGTTTACTTTGTCTGAGCAGTCTAATATCGTTGTATAGACGCATGTGTCTTCATTTAAGTAGTTCCAGTGAACAAATCTGTTTACTTTGTCTGAGCAGTCTAATATCGTTGTATAGACGCATGTGTCTTCATTTAAGCAGTTCCAGTGAACAAATCTGTTTACTTTGTCTGAGCAGTCTAATATCGTTGTATAGACGCATGTGTCTTCATTTAAGTAGTTCCAGTGAACAAATCTGTTTACTTTGTCTGAGCAGTCTAATATCGTTGTATAGACGCACGTTTCTTCATTTAAGTAGTTCCAGTGAACAAATCTGTTTACTTTGTCTGAGCAGTCTAATATCGTTGTATAGACGCACGTTTCTTCATTTAAGCAGTTCCAGTGAACAAATCTGTTTACTTTGTCTGAGCAGTCTAATATCTGTGTATAGACGCATGTTTCTTCATTTAAGTAGTTCCAGTGAACAAATCTGTTTACTTTGTCTGAGCAGTCTAATATCGTTGTATAGACGCATGTGTCTTCATTTAAGTAGTTCCAGTGAACAAATCTGTTTACTTTGTCTGAGCAGTCTAATATCGTTGTATAGACGCATGTGTCTTCATTTAAGTAGTTCCAGTGAACAAATCTGTTTACTTTGTCTGAGCAGTCTAATATCTGTGTATAGACGCATGTTTCTTCATTTAAGCAGTTCCAGTGAACAAATCTGTTTACTTTGTCTGAGCAGTCTAATATCTGTGTATAGACGCATGTTTCTTCATTTAAGCAGTTCCAGTGAACAAATCTGTTTACTTTGTCTGAGCAGTCTAATATCGTTGTATAGACGCATGTCTTCATTTAAGTAGTTCCAGTGAACAAATCTGTTTACTTTGAGCAGTCTAATATCTGTGTATAGACGCATGTTTCTTCATTTAAGCAGTTCCAGTGAACAAATCTGTTTACTTTGTCTGAGCAGTCTAATATCTGTGTATAGACGCATGTTTCTTCATTTAAGCAGTTCCAGTGAACAAATCTGTTTACTTTGTCTGAGCAGTCTAATATCGTTGTATATATGTATGTGTGTATGCATGTATGCATGCATGTATGTATTCATGTATGTATTCATGTATGTATGTATGTGTGTATGTATGTATGTTCGTATGTAAGAATGCATGCATGTATGTATGTATATATGCATGTATATATGTATGCATATGTGCATGTATGTATGTATGTATTTATATGTATATATATGTATGCATGTATGCATGTGTGTATGTATGTATGTGTGTGTGTAAGTATACACGTGGGTATGTATTGGTGCATGTATGTATGTGTGTTCGTACGTGTGTTTGTATGTGCATGTTGTATGTACATGTGTGCATATATATATATATATATATATATATATATGTGTGTTTGTATGTATGTGTGTTTGTATGTAAATATGCATGCATGCATTCATGTATGTATGTAAGTGTGTATGTAATTATGTATATATGCATTTGTATATGTATATATGCATATATGTTTTCGCATTTATATTTATGTGCGTATATATGTATATATATATGTATATATGCATGTATGTATGTGTGTATGTATGTATGTACGTACGTATGTACGTACGTGTGTAGGTATGAATGTATGAAAGTAAGTATGTAAGCATGTATATATGTAGGTATGCATTTATGTGTGTACGCATATACATAAATTAATATATATTTATATACATATATATACATATATATATGTATATATTTGTGTGTGTGCATATGCGTACGTATGTATTTAGGTGTGTATGTATGCATGTTTGTATGAATGTGTATACATATGTTATAATTAGTTATAATTACATAATTATCATTATAATTTAATTATATATTTCAATATATAATGTGTATACTGTTATATGCAAATGTATAATAATATTATTTATAATTAATTATGCAAATATTATAACTTTTCAACATAGAAGTAAACAGTGGCATTAGTGTTAATATACACCACCAGTTTTGCTTAATTTTTTTGTATAATATGATTTAGATTGTTTTCTTAATTCCATCTCGACATACCAGAGATATGTGACTTTGAGACTAGTTCTCCCTGACTGACTGTCCTGAAACCAGCCAGAGTCGTGCCTCACCAATGTCTTATATCATCATCAAGTACCATGTCTGCTGGCATATGTGATCATTTCTCTACACAATTCTCGATCTCGACAGTTATTTATCATTTCTTTTTTCTTTCGTTTTTTTCTGCCTGGCTATTCTCTTAAGCAATCTGGTCTCTTTTCTTTTTGCTTCCCTCTATTTCTTTGTTCATGAAATTTCCCACTTTTCACAATAGATTCCAGCTGCTCCCTTCTCTTTATATGGCCAAAAAATGATGATTGTTTCTACCTGATAATGGAAATTAGCTCTGTTTTTGCCTTGGCCTCTTTCAGAAAGTTTTCATTACTGTTAAGTTAATCAATTAACTTACAAAATTCCTGAAAATAGAACAAGTTCTTTAAAATGAAAAGAACACAAAACGGTATAAAGCAGCTAAACTAGTAGAAAAGCAAGACAAACTGCGACATTATTTTATGTATTTAACAGTTTATCTAAACTACTGACATTTTACATGCAACATTTCTTGAGTGAGCTTCATCGTTATGTTACATGTTCTTCTCCTTAGTTCATAAAACTGATTTATCCTTTGTTATTGAGGTGTACAGTTAGGGGAAAAATGATGTAGTTATTATAATCATCATTAATGAACACTGAACGAATCCATACGCTCTGCAATATCTCCCCTGATTTTCTCGAGAAATATGGCTCATGTGCACGAACACCGTAGCACAGCCTGCTTGTCGTACACTATCCAGTTATAGATGTCGATAATATTTTAGCGTTTGATAGTGTAGACGACATCTAGTGTTTACAGCCGTTATTGGGGGCTTGACATCATATTACACTATAGAGAAAAGGACGGTGATAAGTGGGTTTAGAAATAAGATCATAGAAACAACAAATTATAATAAAATTATATAGGTTAAATCGTAGATTACTTTTATGTTATATTACTTACAGCCAGTACTGTACTCATAAAATCCGAAAGCTAAGAAAACATGTGTTAATAATTTTCACAGCAAATTATATCCTTTATGTATTCATTTATTTCTGCTGTTGCAAAATCTATTACAGACACATTTCATAATGCATGACTCTCCACTACAATCAACATTAAAAATTGTATTTCCGACTGGATATTAAATCATTAGTAAACAAACATGAAATAAGAAAAACAAACCTCACAAATGTTCAGGGAAAATAACGAACATCAAGAAAGAAACGATAGAGGAAGATATATATCTTGCAATACGTCAATGGGAATGAAATTCAAAAAGACCACCGAGGAAGTTCTCAAAGAAGCCAACACAAAAATGAAGCTCATGATAACATACGAAAGAAACAATCAACATTTTTTCGGGTACATCACGAGAAGAGGACATTTAGAATACTTGGTTACAACTGGAAAAACATACAGGGAAAAGGAGATCGCGGACGATGAAGAGAGATACTGATACATAGCTTGATGTCATGGCATGGTAAACAATCAACAACATAATTGATACGATGCAGTGTGGAACGAAGATTGTGGAAGTGCGTGATTGTCTACGCCAAACTGCATATCACATGATGATGATGAATGAATGCAAGCTCATTAGTAATATAAACGATATTTGTTAGTTGTTTCGTCAGTTCTCAACCACATTGCACAAAGAACAACTACAGAGTACTCTCCCTGACACCTTTCCAGGTATGAAGCAATCTCGCCACACACTAACAGAATCACTAAAGATGAAGATATATTCAAATCCGATGCATAACTTCCTAAAACAGGTGGAAAACTGTTACCCGTATTTTCTTAGTCTTCTCTTACGTCATGCGCGGCACGTGACATTGGCTCTATGCTATTCATCCCTGACCGCGGTCAAGGCCTCCGTAACGGAACGATCATTCATAACCGTATGTCGAGGTACCTCCATATATGGCACTTTACGTCCTGTCAGACGGTCTAGTGGAGGCTATTGTGTATTTTGTTTTTAGGTTTTGTTTTTGTTGAACAGCTTCTCTCGTGGCTAATTCTACCAATATTTGACAAACACACACGGCCACACAATGAACAAGTCAGGCCCACTGATCCACAGGTTTTTACATCCTTTTTCACGAGTCTTTTCTCTTTTTAAGTTTTGCCTTAGTACAATCTCAAATGATGTTATACCATTCCTTATACATGATCTCCATGATGTGCGATCTATTGCCAGATGTTCCCAGTCCTTTTCACAGATGGAGGAGTCAGTCAGAGGTGTTTTACATATATCTCTATATCGTAGTTTAAGTCTGCCAATTTATCTTTTTCCGTGTATTATTTCACCTTATATTATTTGCTTGTGATGCGTTTTTCTTCGATTCGTTGGACGTACCCCAGCCATCTTAGTCTTCTACATATGAGCATGATATACCTCACTCAACCTTTACTTCACTTTCGCTCTCACTCATGTTCACATAGCCATTAATCAAACCTTCATTCAAATACTCAGTTATCGGTCAATCCGTTTTACATTAATTCAGTCAGTATATAACTCAGTCACTCAGTCAAATTAATTAACACATATGACACAGTTCAGCCTGGAACATGAGCTCCATACGGGTTCATGAGGGTTCATTGTCTTGTGAGACCTATAGATGTCACTACCGTCAGAATCTCATTTTAGATTAGAGCAATATTTTCTTTCATTAAAAGTAAACGCAGTAAGATCCTCAAAGAACGAGTAGTTTAAATGATGATTGCTAAACTTCAACTAAGAAATTTAAAGATATACTTGTTGCTTTCCGGAAGCAAAATAAATGTAAATGTATTCATAACAAGTGAGACATTTATGACTGTTTTACTGCTTTCTACGTGCGTATGATTGTACGATCAACCATTCCTGCGATACTTGAAATGTATTCTTTTGTGTAGTCAAATCGGTTATACCCACACGTGCGTGTGTTTATGCCTGATATTGGTAGTTGACATAAAGTTAGGAGAGACCTAACTTCTCCATAAAGTTAGGAGAGACATAACTTCTCCATAAAGTTAGGAGAGACCTAACTTCTCCATAAATAGTGTGGTTATTATTTTTTTCACATTTTAAATTAATTAGTTCGGTAGATGCTCTGTTGCTACTGTTTATATAAAACTAATTGGTTTCTATTGTCGATTCCAATCGAAAACCTAATGGTAAACCTTCCTGACTCCCCATATATGACCGTCTTTTCTGTCAGAGGTCTGACTTTTCAAAAATCATGCGTTGTATTCCACCATTCGTCATTTTATTTGTTTAAGAAGTTCTGCAAATGTGAAAGGAAACTCTTGTGCGCTGTGGTTGCCTTCCGCCTCAATAATTGTAATACGTTTCCTGGTCGGCTTCTACTTTCTGTTTTTATCACTTGAAGGCTTACTTTGCAATTCTTTTGGTGTCTCTTCTCATCAAATTGCGACCACCTTATTTTCTTGATTATATGTTATATTTTGAATAAATTGGAAAAAAATATATTAGTATTGAATTCATTCCGTGGTATACACGATATTTTCTTTAAGCATTTAGTATCGAAATGATTCCCATTTATTTTCTGTTTCTTCAGGTATTTTCCAATTATTGCTTGCATAAGTAAGGGTGGAAAGCACATTTTAATTGAAAAATCTAAACATTTTATTCATCTTCGTAAGTTTGATTTCTATGTCACGTTATTCTGCTATTCCGATTCTAATAGATTTCATCTGTCTACTGATTCATCTATGGTATTTCGATGCTACGTAAACTAATTTATTTCTCCCATTTATTTTCTTTTTTATAATATATACACTTTTTTTAGGACAAATTTTATTGTTTTAAATTACTCCCGTCTTTCCCTTAATGATCATATATTGTTTTCTGTTAGTTGTTGATGACAAAGTTTTGTTATATTATTATTGTGTATATTTGTGTTCACTATGCTTAATTTGCTGCTGATAATAACTATGTCCTCAGCAAAATTACGCTCATCTAACTTAGATCAAAGTACCCATTCAATACCATCTCTACATATACAACATTTACTCATAATAAAGTGAATGCATTTACAATTACAATGGCAGATGAAGTATAACTTTGCTTCATCCGGGGTTGAATCTAGAAACATCAATCTCTGCTCTGCCTCAATGCGAAGTGCATAGGAGATGACGTCACGCAAATATCTTGTGAAACAGTTGAACAGCCGCTCTACGTTAAGTGATTACTGTAGACGGAAAGTACCTCTTAATAGTCAGTTCATCGACACCGGTAAAAGGAACTTCAACGCAGTCATGGTAATGGGGTTAAACAATGAGATTCATGTTTCTAATATATAGTGAATCAATTCTGGCACTTATTTCTCATCAAATTCGACAATTTTGCTATTTATAAAATAACAGAAAAAAGTAATCTTACTATTGTCAATCTGTAAACCGTGTATGGGATATTGTCGTCAACATCCTAAGAGTATAGGATGTAAAACAGTAAATGTAAAATATAACTTGTTAAAAGTATTAATGTTTCAAACTCCAATTTTAAATATTTGTTGTTCAAATGAATTGATGGGATAGTATTATGACCGTTCGTACGGTTCTTTTCTTGCAGGAATTGGAAACAGAGGCAACATGGTCTTTTGTAGACGGGGGCTCGGACATTATTAAAGTCAAGGTCAAAACAATGTATTTTTAGATGGTTGCTGAGAGGTCAGAAAAGATGGATACGAATAGCTCGTGGATCAAGGTCACGAGTAAGTGTATATTAGTATAGATGTAAGTCAGACACTACGTAACAAGACAACCATTACGTCACCAGACAGACACAACGCCACCGAAAAAAGCGAGGGAAAATGAGACATTTAAACATGTGACTCAGAGAAACACGATAATTAGTGCAGATACCAAAAGAGAGCCGGGTCGGGAGACGTCGAGAGGCCGTTCGCCCTCAGAAGGAGCAAACAGCTCACACATCTGATGGATATGTCTGCCAGAAAAGGCAAAGGCTAAGTCAACCAGAGACAAGAAACGCTCTCTCGCAAAGAAGTGGAACGCTTGAAGATCGAAACTCTCACTTAGTTAAGTTGAGAGAGAAATCTTCCGAAGTGGAAAGAAACAAAGTCAACCAGAGATTAGAGCTTAAATAAGCAATGGGCGTGTAAGATGAGTCGCGAGACAAGCCGAAATGGCGATTGCTAAGTCAACCTGAAACAAAGAAACGCTTGGAGAGAGAAACACTGTATCAAGCTCACGGAGATGGAACCCATAAACTACAGTAAGAATATTCACGTGAACAACTTCACCGACCACATTGACTATATTTCAGATTCCGAGATGTGAACTATTTGAGTTCTGTACACAGATATATTTATGATTATCGTAAGCACAGACTCACTAGGAGTGTGAGCTGTAAACTATTTTGAATTTGTGTACATAGATACATTTGTGATTAGTGATTATGCGGCCAAGTAATTGTGACTTGTGTATTCCAGTTGGACTTTTTAATAAACCGAAGTTAGATGTTTTCACACCTTACGACTTGTTAAATATATATATATATATATATATTGTAGACATGATGGTTATATAAAGAAGTGTTCACGAGGGCAAGAGTGTCTAACAATTATAATATTAACACTACAAGAAACACAAAGCCAGTAAATCGTCAAGGCCACTATCAAGAGCAAAGTAATTCATAAAATCCGCTGTAAGAACGCAAAATATAGTAATAAATCAAATCAAGTAATCAAGTTATCGCTATAACTGTCAGCATTATATGAATATATATATATATATATATATATATATATATATGTTGAAAACACCATCAAATAATGAAACGTTATCCTCTATACTTCCAAACGTAAGGGAGTACATTGCCCTGATGTTCCATTTGAATAGAATGGATCCTAAACCCTCAGAGATGCACACCTTTTAATGGAAAGGAATGGGTTCAGTGTTAGTCTCCCGAAAATATACATTCTAGAATGAAATTCATCTTCTCATTCCATCCAGTAACTTTACATTATACACGAGGCCTAGTTATACAATCGGCAGACCTAAACTACGATATAGAGATATATGTAAATCATCTCTGATTGACTTCTCCATCTGTGAAAATGACTGGGATCATCTGGCAAGTGATCGCACATCATGGAGAGCATGTGTAAGGAATGGTATAACATCCTTTGAGACTGTGATAATGCAAAACTTAGAAGTGAAAAGACTCATGAAAAGGATGGAAAAACCTGTGGATCAGTGGGCTGACGTGTTCATTCTGTGGCCGTGTGTGTTTGTCAAACACTGGTAGAATTAGCCACGACAGAAGCTGCTCGACAAAAACAAATTCTTAAAAAAAATACACAATAGCCTCCACTAGACCGTCTGACAAGACCAAAATGGCCATATATATATATATATATATATATATATATATATATATATATATATATATATATATATATATATATATATATATATGCATCATCTCATATGTTACAATGCTGCATCTTTATTTCCTACTTTGATTAGTCACAAAGACAAAATCAACGTTCGAACAATGTGCTTCCAGTTTTCTGTGATATTTTATGTTGAAACGTATGGCTTATTAATGTTGTTATTTCAGTTGTGCAGATCCAAGATTATACAAAGGATATTTGGGAACAATATTAACCTCAGATGGTATATGTACATCATAGATGAGATGTAAAATAGATCATGCTTAAGTAGCTTTCCAAAGAAAATGAGGAAGATAATGTGCAATCCATTTTTGACAATATAAACAAGAAAAATGATTTCTTAGATGGCATGTAAAGCCAGTCATAACATATGGATGTGGGTCATGGGCAACATGACCACAAACAAGAATATCACTGAAAGGCTGTAGAAATAAGGTTTTTACAGAAACAAATATTGATAATACTATGGACAGCTAATGAGAGTAATGAAAACGTTCTGAAAGAGGCCAAAGTAAAAAAAAAAAGCTAATTTCGAATATAAAGAAGAAACAATCATCATATTTTGGCCATTGTATGAGAAGTTAAATCCAGAAATATATTGTAACAACTGGGAAAATTGAGGGACGAAGAGATAGAGAGAAACAAAGAGAAAAGATAGGCAGCTTAAGAGAATGGCTTGGGAGGAGGTCATCAATAGAAATGATACATAAGTGTCAAATCTAAAGTTGTGGAGAAAAATGACCACGTACGACAGCAGATGCGGTGCTTGCTAATAATGATTTCAGTTCTCTGTCAGCTTTAATTGATACATTTTATCACTCTTCTTCATATTTTGTCAGGGTTTATAAACTTCATTCAGGGTCAGAATAGTTTAGTTATCAATAAGCTCTTAATGGGATCGTCAATATGGCAGTTTTCTTTCAGATTGTAAGACTCACATATTGCTGGGGACACGTGGTGTAATTGTATGGTGATCAATATATTATTTGTAAACCTCATCTCAAATCCGCATATTTTTCCTTCACAGTTTTGCAGTTTATGTCTATTGTTCGCAAGCATATCAGCGGATGGACGCGGATTTCTTTAACTCTCATGACTGCCATTATGAATGACTTTTGTTGTGCAGCTCGGTCTTCACGAACGAGAAAAATGTGTTTTTTTAATGGATTTTGAACTTGCATTTGGTTTACAATATTGATCTATTCTGTTTTTATAATTAATTCAAAGAAATATTTTACTGTTTGATCCCGCCAAAGTATTCCAACCTTCTTATCTTCATTAAATTCTAAGACCTGTATTCGTTTATTAAAAGTGATTACCGACAAATTTACTTCATTTCTTAACATCATACAGTTTCATCATATTTACATCAGTCTACGTCGTTTTACTTACTGGCACGTTTTTCGCCTCCAATATAGGGATAACCTAATAATATATATAGGAATATGTATTGACGTCTGCTGAAATCAATCGCTGACATTCTAAAAACACAACTATTCATATTAATTATTTATTATGTCACTGCATGTGCATCACCATGTTAGTCTTTCTATGTCTCGTCATTAACTTGCATCTAGTACGTAAGGTGAGTTTCACAGTTCCAGCGTAGTGTTTGAGATGAAGATGTGACAGGAAGAGATTGTGTAATGTGGGTTTCAATCTGTCAACGTCCCAGATTAAATAACTCTATTGTGATGTCACACTATCGCAGGTGATTGGTTCTTTTTTTTTATTAAAGTTGCTGATGTTTTGTTTGTTTTTAAAGCTGCCAATTGTTGGGTCGTAGCTAAAAAAAAATTCAATGGCTCCCTGTCTTCATCAGGTCGCATGCTCTTTGCAGAAAGTTGCATTCACCAAGCCCGTCTGAGAGAATATATGTCTCTAGCCAGATCTCCTACAGAACTTTGCATTCTCCACAACCCGTCTTAAAGAATGTATGGCTCTAGCTAGATCTCACACAGGACGTTGCATTCACTGCATCACTTCTAAGAGAATGTATATTTCTAGACAGATCTCCCACAGAACGTTGCATTGACACAGCCCGTCTGAGAAAATATATGTCTCTAGCCAGGTCTTCCACTTCTTGGGATGTCATGTTCATAATCTCATTGATGTAATGAAACCACCTTCTTCTTGGTCTGCCCCTGATGCGTCGCTCAGGAATCATGCCTTCTATTATTATTCATTCCAGATCGATGTGCCTTTTAAGGTGGCTATCGTATTTTAATTTCCTCTGTAGAATGGTGTTTATAAGCCAATACTTTGTAATGTTTAAATCTGTTTAGTATGTCTTTATTGCTCTTTTTTCAATATCCAAGTTATCCTAAGCCCCCTGTAGGGCGTCTTAATATACCAGTTGACAAAACATAGGACCTAAATATACATTTTTGTTTTCGATGAAATGCTTCTACATCGGTTAGTTTTATTAATTTTTTTTATTTTGTTAGTATGTATGTCTTCCTTCACTTTATCATTGTGCAGGCTGCCGGCAAAGTTCTTTTCTCACGTCAAGGCAAGGTACACTTCATCACAGTTACATGTCTGTAGCGTTCTGGACGCACGCAGCTATGAGTAAATTGTGATATTGTAATAGGTTAAAAATGAACAAATACATACTATTTAATATATAGTGTATGCATTGTGTAGTTGTTCACTACTTATCCTATAGTACAAATTATGGTAATTGCGTGAGAGGTTGAAATGACCGTAAGAGAAGCATTATACCTAGGACAAAAAGTACCAAACACTGGTTATAACATGCCATTTTAAACAATGAGATAGAGTTGATTGTACAGAACAGAGGCAAATGGCGAGATTTGATACCAGATCTTTGCATGGATTAAAAACTGCTAGAATACACATTTAGATAAGATAAAGAGTATATGGGTCTTTGACCTATTGGCTTTCTACTGCTCGAAAAATCAATATATAGATATATGAATTCTATCTATCTATCTATTGTCCTTTCGAGCCGAAGGCGGCACGAAGGGCAGAACCACAATCTCAAAAACAGAAACCGTGCGTGCCTATCACTGCTTCTAAAAACTATGGCTGTTTTCATAACAACACTATTTACAATGACAGCTTCTCAAGCCATCGATCAAGCTCCTTAGTCGCCTCTTTCGACATGCCTGGAAGGTCACAGTGTCACTATTCTTTACTTCCCTCATAATGAAGCCCCGATAACACACGGAAGATATATAAATAATATATATATGATGATATATGAATTACGTTACACTTATTTGCGATTGAATGATTAGCATAGCGATTAGAACAATTAAATAATCCACGTCGAGTGGGCAAGTCACAGACAAAACTAAACCAGCGTAAAGCATATGACTGAAGGAGGTCGATATATGTTCCTGTGAAAGATTAAGACTATTGATATGATATGAAATGTGGGAGGATGAATAAGAGATGGCATGTCCTGGACTATGTAGAATTGGGAAACATATGTTCTTTTTTTAATAGTCAAGTATATTATCGCCATGCAATGAGATGTATGTGTATATCCTTGTATATGTGTGTGTTGCTTATTATTCTTGGTATCACCTGGAAGGATAAAATGACAAACGTAGAAGCCTTGATTCACACATCCCTCCCGAACATCTACATGCTGCTCAAACAACATAGGTTATGCTGGCTTGGCCAAGTAAAACGTATAAAAGATGACCGTAAACGAAAAGAAATACTGTATGCGTAAATAGCAGATGGGAAAACTATAGCTCGTTTCAAATCACGTGCCCAACTTCAAAACGCTATTACTCAGTAACCGTTTGTTAAAAACTGTTGAAATTTTCCAAATGTTATTAGAATGCAAAAGACCCTTTAAATGTATATTTAACAAATATCTTGCAGCTGCAGTTTTCTTAAAGCGGCGAATTTCGTTGATGTTTGTTAATATTGTAAATTGTGAACCCCTAAATAATAGAAATTACCGTAGTTGCTGGTCTATGATTAATTTTCACTAGGTAAAGGCGTGGCCGTAATGGGGAAATAACTGAATGAAACAAAACACCAGGAGAGTTATTGTCTTCTCAGTTCGAGGACGGACGATAATATCTAGGTATGCCTGTATGTCCAATTTTCATAGTTGTGTGTTCCTGAAAAGGACCGTTTGTTGAACTAATTGAAGGTAATATAGGGGCCAACATTGTGGGGGCTATATACTTTCATTCTGAATCAGACGAGTCTAAAAGATTAATAACTGTTTGGGGTTGAACATTCCACAAACCATCATTTTTACAATATACCTCCTCCTGTTTTAAGACGTGGTCTTCACGTTTAGCCCAATAATCTTTGTCTATATTTAATAAAGCGAGATTAGCAAGAGTCTTTACATCGCATATTTTGAATGTTGTATTTTCATCTGCCACTTGTCCTTTTAATTTTGCTCAGATTAGTTCTATTGGATTTAAATGAGCATGGTAAGGTGGCAGCCTCAAACTTATATGACCGTGCTCTTGGATAATCTTATCTATTTGACAAATCTTTGTCCTTTGTTTTTGCTTTACTAGAGATAGTAATTCAGGTTTTAAGTACATGTTATTAAATTGTATGGGCTCCTTTGTGAGCCATATCTTAATAGCATCTTTTGTACTGGATGACGTCGGGACTTTATCTTCAAGTGCAACAATGTTGTGGTACGCTGCATTGTCCATTATTAGGCAAGGTGGTCGATCTAGTGATGGGAGAACAGAATTTTCAATCCAATGTCTAAATATGTGACCATTCATCTCAGAGTGATAATCCCGATTGTCTATGGATTTTGAAAAAAAATGAGCTCTGCATTCTGTATTAGTCCATGTTGTCGACTACCTGCATGAACAATTGTCAAGCGCTGTCCTTTGCTGCTAGGCATTAATCTCTTAATCTTTCCATCTGATGACTGCCATTCCCTTGCTTGCGCACCTCTTTTACTTCACGTAAGTACTTGCTTCTCATGACTACTATATGTGGCTTCTCACAGATGATGTTTCGTCCATTGGAATACTTTCTGAATGTAAAGCCTGTAGCTCTCACATTCCTCCATAATGTAGACTTTGATATTTCAATACTGTTGTTCTTTTTCAGCGATACTATTAATTTTCTTATTGTAACAGTTTCATTCATACCCAACATTTTGCGAATTTCACTTCTAATAAGTTCACTGTCGAAATTATCCAACATGTTTGCTCTTCCTTGTGATTTTCTATATTTTGAACATTGACGGTCACGTGCTTGAATCCAGCAATTAAATTACCGTTTAGATAAATCCAAAATGTGTCTTGTCCTATTCTCAGGGTTTTCTAAAGAATGAAATAATCTTCCTCGTTTAGCCTCTTTGCAAAAATAGTCATACATTTTTATTGCGATGTTTTGTAAACTGCAGAATTTCATTTTAAGACTCATGATAAATGTTATCGTTCCACGTCCTCACCTATGAATGAACGGAAATGGAACACACAATTTCTCGTGTTTTTTACAAGTGTCTAATTGTGTCAAAAAACCACGGTTAAAGCGTGCAAACACGTCAATTTTACCGTTTATGGATTTTTACTCGCTATTTTTAACTTAAAATACTGTAAACATTACGTTTTGACTACATCAATGGGTCGTTATAAATTTATATAAATCAAATAAGCAACAATAATAACCAAATGTTTTTTTAAAATGAAATTAATTCCCTGTTGGGTTCTAATCATTATAACTTTACATGCAAATTGTGAACAACTTATAACAAGCGGTTAAAAAGCTATCGATTTTAAAAGTTGGGCACGAGTTATGAAACAAGCTATAGGTGTCGCCCAAACCATTTTTTTAACATGTGTGTAAACGTGATATGAAGACTCTGAACAAAAAACCCTGCAGCCTGGGAAGAAATAGATGCAGACCGCAATCTTTGGAAACACACTCTAAAGCACCAGCTCAAACAACAAGCAGCCAGATTCATCAAAAAAGAGAATACACGGCGAAAGAGATGAAACACTAACATTTCTGTGGGCTCTGAAAAAAAAAACATTGTCAACTTTGACTGGCAGAGTCTGTCTATCTACTGTTGTTTATTGTTCCAGCTGAACGTCTACTTGACCGAAGCATCGTTTTACTTTTGTTTTGTTCCTCATCTAGATAAAATTGTTACCACCTCACTTTTTCCTATATTTTCTTTAAATGTTCATTCGTTCATATTCACTCAGTTTTTGCTTTAAGCCAGCCGTTTATTTATTCATTTCCACTAACTCATCCCCTTTGTTACTCACTCGCACATTGTAAGCAGTTATAATTAGAGATATACGCTAGTTGCATAATTGATATCAGTAAAACTTAAATTTGGAATTTAAAAATATTAAGTATGTCGACTCAACTCGAAAGGAAAAATATGAAAGTGCGACCTTAGACAAAATCCACACCTAAAAACATTTCTCATGGGATTTACAGAAATGCTATTAACAGGTATGGTATTAACGGGCCTGGGATTAACAGCAATCATATGAACAGGTATGGAATTCATCATCATCATCGAGTGCCGTCTCCGCAACGAAGGTTGGCTACCCTGGAGAGCCATTCTGCTCTGTCTCTTGCGTTAATGGTGCAGGTTGTCATACGCTGATTTGTCCATCTTTTGATGTTACTCGTCCATGTCAGTCTTGGTCTGCCTCTGCCTCTTTTACCTTGTATATTCCCCTCCTGGATTACTTTTAGTAGGCTGTTGTGTCTTTTAACATGGCCCAAGAATCGCATTTGTCTTGTTCTAATTGTGTTAAGTAGTTCTTTTTTTTATTTTTAGTTGTTTTAAGACTTCATCATTTGTTTTCTGTTCCTTCCATCTAATTCTACCTATTCTTCTATATATCTGTAACAGTGTCCTTGTGCCTTTCTGTCGGTAAACACACACCAAGGCAAGAGAACAGTGGCCGTGATGCGGGCGACGACGACAGAGGAAATGTTCGGGGAAAAGTATTCTTAGTTATATTAAAGGCCACCAACATAATTAGTCAACACTGTTACATATCCACATTTCAAAGGCTTCAATTCTCTGTTCTAGGTATGGAATTAACATGTGAAATTAACATCCGTTTACCATTGTGCCACCTCTGCTTAGTATAAACGGAAAAAACTAGCCGACTATTACCAGAATATGAATGTTTGAGCGACACAGTGGGCCAACAATTGTTCGCTCCATCACAAACACACAATTGTGATAATTCCATCTACAATAATTCCATTTTCTTCCTTACTTACGTTAACTCCATTTCCAGCTTAAATTACTTACTCTATTTGCAAAATCCGACACCTGAAATGGAAAAATAATATTCTTTCTTAACGCTCAGGCGCATCTCAGCCATTTTTACTAAGTGTATCATAATAAATATAAATAAGTAACGAACACATATATCAGAGGCTGCTAGAAGAAGGGATTCAGCAGTACAGAAGAGAAAATCCTGAAGAAAAAGTCACAACCAAATGGCAATGCATAAAAAACAGCATACAAGAATCCTGCATCACCTTACACAAAAAGGAAAGTAACAAAAAACAAAAATGGAAAACTGACAACATTTTAGAAAAAATGGAAGAGAGAAGACAAGCGAAAAACACTGCCAAATACAAGGAAATTGATAATGAAATATGAAAAATGTGCAAAAAGGCAAAAGAAGACTGGCTTAACCAAAGATGTCTAGAAATCGAAACTATGGAAAGTAAACAAAATTTAAGAGGAATGCACACATAAATAAAAAGAATGACTAATAAAGACAAAAAAGCAGCAGGAAACGGATGTATTGCAAACAAAGAGGGAAGAATGCTAACAGACAACAAAGATATAATCGAAAGATGGCAGGAATACGTAACAGAATTATTTCATGACGAAAGGGACAAAAAAACCATTCATAAAATGTACATCCAGCTATAAAATCCTGAAATCTGAAGTAGAAAAAGCTAAAAAAAAACAATGAAAAAGGGAAAAGCAGCAGGACCTGACAATATACAGATAGAGATGATACATGTACTAGAAGATTTTGGCATTGAAGTGATCACAGACATATGCAATGACATATACCGCACAGGATGCATACCAAATGAACTAAACACATCAACTTTTACAGCATTGCCTAAAAAGAATGGTGCAGTTGAATGCAGCGACTTTAGAACAATAATCCTAATGAGGCCGGTAACCAAAATTTTACTAAAAGTTATACAGGGAAGGATTCCGAATAAAATTAATAATGAATTAGATGAGCAGCAATTCTGATTCAAGAAAAACAGTGGGACAAAAAAGAAGCCATATTCAGCATGAGGACATTGATTGAAAAGTACATAGAATTAAACAAACCAATATATGCCTGCTTCATAGACTACTCCAAAGCATTTGATAGAATACACCATGAGCAACTTATAGACTGCCTAAAAGATATAAATCTGGATGACACAGACATACGACTGATATGTAATTTGTATTGGGAGCAAACAGCAATAATAAAATATAACAAGGACTCTACACCCATTGATATAAAAAGAGGAGTAAGACAAGGATGCATCCTATCACCAAACGTGTTCAATTTATACACTGAGCCTATCTTTAAAAACATCAATGAGATGCCAGGCCTAAACATTAATGGAAAGATAATCAATAACCTAAGATATGCTGATGATACTGTTCTACTAGCAGAAAATCTAAAGATCTACAACAATTACTTAATGTAATAAACATGACAAGCAAAAAATATGGACTAGATATGAATATAAAAAAGACTAAAACTATGATCATAAAAAAAGAAAATTCTCAAGACCTACAATTAAATATCACAGTTGAGGGAATACATCTAGAGACAGTCCAGAGCTACAACTACCTGGGGCATACTATAACCAGTGATGGAAAATGTACAACTGAAATAAATAAAAGAATAGGAATGGCAAAACGTAATTTCAATGCCATGAAAAATATACTAACATAAAAACAAATAACACCAGAGCTGAAACTAAGAATAGCAAAATTATACATCTTCTCAATATTCCTGTATGGTGCAGAAACATATACATTAGACCAGAAAACGGAACAGAAAATTGCTGCCTTTGAAATGTGGATTTATAGAAGAATAGGTAGAATTGGATGGAAAGAAAAGAAAAAACCATGAAGTTTTAAAACAACTAAAAATGAAAAAAGAACTACTAAATACAAATAGAGGAAAACAAATGAAATTTGTTGGTCATGTTAAAAGACACAACAGTCTAATAAAAGTAATATTAGAAGGAAAAATACAAGGTAAAAGAGGCAGAGGCAGACCAAAGACTAACATGGACGAGTAACATATAAAGATGGACAAGTCAGCCTATGGCAATCTACACCATCAAAGCAAGAGACAGAGTGGAATGGCGCTGCATGGTAGCCAACTTTCAATGCGGAGAGGGCACTCAATGATGATGATCATGATAAACCATTAATAAATATCGAGTTAAACATCCATTAATTAAAGGATGATTCATATAAATGGTCCCTCTCTCTCACTCTTTCAGTTAGTGGCCACTTTACTTACTGTAGCTATTGCTGTCGCAACAAACTGAAACTAAAGATAACCAAAGATAAAAAAACAAAGAAATGAAGTTAGATATAAGTTAAAACGCATGCACTTTCTTTCCTTTTATTTGAATGACTTTTACCAGTTCGGGTGTCGAGGGAGACACAAAGTTCTAGTTCTCTTTTGGCGTGCTCACGCATTGCCAATGGATGTTGTTGTAACGTTTCTGTGATAGCTGTCCATATTACTCTGATGTCGCTTGATCTTCTCTCTTCGCCTCTAAGTATATGCTTTGTGTGGTAAGTAATCATACGACGTTCTTTATAGATGGTCAAACCAGCTTATTTGTTGTTTCTTTGTGTAGCAGAGGATTGGCTCAATGTCTTGTATTGCTATTTCTTATTCCCTCTTCTCTGGTTAACACAAACGCTTTTCTCAGACAGTGCATATTTATGGTGACAAGCTTTCGTTTGTTCTTAGAGGTGAGTGGTAGTACTAGGCGTTGAAAGCACAATGTTGGAGTAAATATGCTTAGTATAAGATATGTCTTGGTTGTACTAGGTATTGCTTGCTATTGAATTATAGGGGATAGTTGTCCCACTATTTGCTTTGAATTATTGCATCGTATATATATATATATATATATATATATATATATATATATGTATATATAAGTGTGGTGTGTGTGTGTATGTGTATATATATATATATATATATATATATATGTATATATATATATATATATACATATATATGTATATATATATGTATATATAAATATATATATACATACATACATATATATAATTTTCTTTGTCGGTCGATTTTACTATCTTCATAGAATGTTATTTCCATCTATATAAAGTGTGTTACCTATTTTATAACTTGATGTTCTATAGCTGTTTAATGTTTTGTTTTTTGTCTTCCTATTAATAAACTTATGTTTTTTTAAGTTCTTTTATTGTTGTTTTCTTTATATTTTTTTTACATTATTTATTCAAGAACAGTTGATGTTCTTGAAGTTATGTTCTTTGAAAGCTTTTGAGGCCTGGTCGTCAGCAAAAAGTAGTTCATTTATATCTTCACACTGCAATTTCATAGTCTTGCATATTTTGTCAATGTGCTGGTTACTACACAACATATGCACTCGTAAATTATGTAACTCCCTCGTTCACCCTCTCTCACCCAATCATCATTACATTCAAATACTCACCAACTCATTATTTTACTTAATGATTGTATATTTATATACCAATTACAGTATGCCGATTTAATGATGTATATATAGCAATATATCAGCAATATATCTCATACACTCGTGTACTCATATCACTCACTCATTCTTCTTTGAAACACTCATTCATCATCATCATATTCATGTGCCATACCGGTTGGTGTAGGCGATCATGTCCTTCCACAATCGTCTATCTAAAGTGCATTGTATCAGGTCTGTTGTTGACAGCCCAAGCTATCCAGTATTTTCTCTCTTTGTCATCCGCGATCTCTCCTTCTGTTTATTTTACCAGTTGTAACTAAGTATTCTAACTTTCCTCTTTTCATGATGTGCCCGACAAATGTTGATTGTTTCTTTCTGATGTTTTTTCAGGAAGAAAAGAAAACGAATGATGAACAACTAAACGATAAAAGAGACTTAATAAATACATTCAAACAAGTACAATTGTTGGGGTGTGTTGAAAGACACAGCAGCATTCCAAAGTAATCTTGGAAGGGAACATACAAAATAAAAGAAGCAGACAGAACAGACTAACATGTACGAGTAACATCAAATGTTGGACAAGTTAGCCTATGACAACCTGCACCATCAGGCAAGAGACAGAGCGAAATGGTGCTCAATGATAGCCAACCTTCGATAATATAAGGTAAGACGACACTCAATGGTGATGATGATGGGCTCTGTACTTGAATGATGTTCTTCACATCAAGAACATTGGGAAATGTGCTATAGAAAAGCGTTACATCAGTTTAACTGTCTAGGAATGTTAAGCACCATTTTAACTGTTTGGGAAGAGCTAAACATCAGTTAAACGTGCGTGTGTGAACTAACATCAATTTAACATGTCTGGAAGAGTTAAACATCAGTTTAGATGACTTGACAGATCTAGTCACCAGTTTCAAAGACAGGAGCATGTTCTTAAAACGTAGATCTAGTTTTCGAGAGACGATTAATGATGCACGTGATAGCAGAAAATTCAAATTTGACAGTCTGCCGGAAGAGAAGAGAAACAGGAGAGAAGCAGCAACTCATTTTATACACATTTCTCTCTCATGGAACCTAAATCTTCCTGTCCGCTCAAGCATAAATTAATCCAATGATAACCTATTGTCCTTCTGAAATGGCAATATGCTTACTGCTGCACACACTTTAATGTAGTGTCTGGTTTAACCATTGCAAGATGACTGAAATTTTTGTTTATTCAAGCAAATCACCGGATACGGACGTTCATGTATATTCAGACTTACAAGTATGCGATAAATCAATCAATCATCTCAGAAAAAATTGTTGTGAGACATCCCTTTCAACAAATTGTCATTCATGTATTAGTAACTGATATTTTTCATAACTTACTCTATTTACAACATTCTCGTACTGAAATTATTACAAGATCAAAGTTTAGATTACAAATTTAAATATGTATTGTATATCGTATAACGGTTACGTACATATGGATGTAAGTGTATATCAATATTTTAAAGTTTACAACGAACCGATGTACCAACAATAGGTATGGTGATGGTTCTCAGTAAAACTCCTAACCAACGTATTTTGGTGTTTGCGTTATATGTTTTAACTCTTTACGTAAGTTTCGCCGCATAGTGCGTCACGCTCAATGTGATTAGTGTGAACGCAATAACATAATATTCTTTTTACATATCTTGTATCATCTTGGTATTGGTAAAATCTCTAAAACCTTGTTCAATTATCTACAAATTTATATATACAATGTTATATGTTAGATAAATATAAATATGTAGATTGCTTCTTAAAACCATGAAAAATGTCTCTGAAATCTCTTCCGTTGCGTCGATAAAAAGCTTCCGTACGGAAAGAGTTAAGGACTCATTGTTGTCATGTTAGCATATATTACAAGCAATACGCTTTGACGGTACACTACGCCTTGCCAGCAATATAAAATAACATCGAGAACTGTCCGCTCACAAGAAGAAAACAAATATCATATCGTAATATACAAGTTCTCCTGTGTGTTACCGGGGCCTCATTATGAGGGAAGTAAAGAATAGTGACACTGTGATCTTCCAGGCATGTCGTAAGAGGCGACTAAGGAGATTGTTCGATGGCTTGACAAGCTGTCATTGTAAAAAGTATTGTTATGGAAACATAGCCATTCGTTTTCCAAGCAGTGATCTCTGCAATATGTGCCATTTTGGCACGCAAGGTTTGTGTTATTTTAGATTGTGTTTCTGCCTTATGTGTCGTCTTCGGCTCGAAAGGACAATAGTAAGATAGAATATAGAAGTGATAAGAAACCAGAATTAAGAATTATATACATCATGTTTATGATGGTCTGTATTGTAAAGATATAATATTGCCATGTAAGTCCAGGCAATGAATCATGAGACATAAACCATGCGATTTTTGATTCGCATGCCATCTTTGTCCTGATGCAAACTAATATAAACTAAATAACTAATTAATTAACTAACGTAGCAATCAATTAACTAACTCATTGAACAAATAAACAACAAACCGTCTGATTGATTGGTTAACTAAATTACAAATAAACAATCAAATTAACAAGTTAAATAATTAGCTAGATTACTAGGGAACTAATAAAACAAAGCAAATTAACTGAATAATTCAGTGACTTACAATCTGATGGCTAAATTGTTTCGATATTTCGATTGTTCATGATGAATGATGATATCGTATGATAGAGAACAGATGGCTGTGTTCACATTCTGTGCTGTTTCGCCTTATGTCTTTTGGCGTGTGCTGAGACTGCTATGATAGGGACTACAGCTAACTTTCTTTGTTTGGGAGATGAAATAGTAACTCGGATGATTCCCCTGGCACGGGAGATTGAGCAATTATGGATTTTAATTCCTTTGCAGTGATACAGGGGCTTCCATAACCATAACCATGTATATATATATATATATAATATATATATATATAAATATATATATATATATATATACTACAATTACAACTTATGAACATTTAATTTATTATTATTTTGATAATTATAGTATTGTTATTATCTTATAAACATATTAATTCACAGCACTCACCGCTGTTAAATGATGTGGAGTGACAGAAATTGGATTCTAAGAATGTAACAAAGTCCCTGAATTATTGAAAGCATATGTAAAACCGGATTTATAATCTAATTTTGAATCTTTTCAAGGAATCAAATTAGTAAATTGAACTTCTATCCCCCGGTAATGTATGTCTTGTGGTCTGTTTGTGATAGAAATTATTAGGCTAATATTGCATTGTTTCTCACGCCAGGCAGGACCAGTTGGCAATAGTCATTTGTTATGCACCGAGTATCTTTTAAGTGATTATTCCATTTTTATTTTAAATATCGGTCCAACAATTAGACGCATGTTTTGAAGGGGTTACTTTATTTCGTCATTTGTTTTTTACATCCTAACTTTGTTATCTCGTATAATCATGTGACCATCATTTTCAGGAAAACGTGAACTTCCGGTCAATATGGTGGATAGTCAGCAGGGACCATGAAGGCTATGTGTGAAACTGTTCCTTGTTGCAGTTTCCTAATATTCCAAGTCTGGCTTCTTGCAAGAGCTACTGAGTTAGGTGCTATGTGCACACCGTGAGCTGTGTGTTTCATCCGTTTTGATCAAGTTTCGATATTCCAATTGTTTACGATGAATGATGATATCGTATGACAGGGAACAGTTGGCTGTGTTCATTTTCTGTGCAATTTTGATGTTTGGGCAATTATGGATTTTAATTCGCTTTCAGTGGTACCGCGGCCTTTCATAACCAAAGAACCAGAGCAGGTGACCGAATCGATAACTCTTAGTACTCCATACCATTGGAAACTGGGTTCGAAACTACGTAGGGTCAACTGTTTTTTCTATGTTAACAGCGGTGCAATCAAAACTCGAGTACCGAGTGGCGACTTCTGAGGACACGCGACATGTATTCTCATGTCGTATATTTCTCCCCCGTGATGAAATATATCGTTAAGCTGTATTTTGTTTTAGTCATTCCATTTTCAAATATCTTGTGCCAAAGTTAATGATGCACTTTATTCACGGTCGATGTCATTTAGCCAGTTATTTCTCTAATAGATAACATTTCATTGATGACTTTAATACATCGTTTCATTTAAAGTTCGGTGCATCTGCATATAGTTTCTACAAACAGATCGTGCAATATTTCGTTTATATCATCAAATTCTAGCCTCCTTAACATTTGTCTCCTTACCGTTTATAAGACGAATATGAGTCTAGAAAACCGTATAATTCTAAATAGATTACTTTCTTCTTCATTTTGATGTTGGTTTATTTTAGCAAACCAGGCGGAAACTGTTCAGCATATCCTCGACACGTTGTGCAAGTTCCCTATTTAAATAACAATGATTTTAATTCCAAAGACAGATTTACTGTCATCTGTTTTGTTAATGTTCTGTTCGTGCTAGTCTGTAATTTCTGTTAGTTTACCAAGTGCGGCTGCTGTATAACCAATTCTTATTTTAATGGTTTTTTGTTCCTTTAACAGACAGGGCATCCGAACATCCAAGTTGGCTGAAAACTTGTACTGGACAATGATTTTTCTAATGCTCTGATATTATACCCCGCGTATTAATGGCAATGAACAAAGACCTTTTAAATTTTTAACAAAAGTGTATCCACATTTTCTTTAAATACCTCTTCGGAAATATCTTTAATTCCTGGATGCATTATCATTTTTAGACTTTCAGATTTTCTTCGATTGAGATAATCATTGATGGTATTGACATGTTATTTCTAAATAAGATTACTATCAAGCTCCAGCAGCCAGTATCTTGGAGATCTGTGTCAGTGGAGTGAGAACGTGGCTACCGTTGCTTTAGGCAAGACAAGTATAGGGTTGGCAGCACATGAAACTTGAAAGGAGATGGTAAGCGATTGTCAGCGCCGGTGACCATAATTGTGTATCATCCATAATTGTGCAATTTGCTTAATTTGCTTATTTTACTTGTAAGTGTCATTTACGTTTGAAATAATGCTCTCCTAACGTGTTTGCACACTGATCAACTGTGCCTGGGCAGACTTACCTCACGACTTGTCAGCAGAGTAGTGTGTTCTGCTCACATTCAACTTTGCAGTTTGTTTAAATAAAGAAATAAAAGAACACCACACTCAAAGAACGTATAGTAGAGGGAACAACATGTTATTGTTCATGTTTTACATTGTTCGGTACATTTCAGTGTTTTGTGATAAGCAATGCAATATGTAATAACCGTCCCATTTATTATTAGTAAAATAAGAAAACATGTATTACTAGTCATTTAACAGACTGAAACTAGAAACCGCTCTTGCCAGGGTAGGAGCGTCACCACTTGTTACAATTTGGTATTTTTTTTAGAAAACATGTACACATTTGTATAGGAAAAAATGTGGATACCTGCAGATAATTGAAACAAATAATTACAACTTAATAGATATAATTTATGCACAAACAGAGTGTAGATGAAAGTAGGAATTGAAACTCATCATCCCCATAGTGCAGCATCATCAACATATCTTAGGTTATAGATTATCTTTCCCTTAATGTTTAGGCTTGGCATCTCTGTGACTTTTTAAAGATCTACTCAATGTATAGACTGAAAAAGATTGGCGATATGATGCAACCTTGTCTTACTCCTCTTTTTATATACATGTATGTGATTAAAACTAGAAGTAGATACACGCTGAATCAGATAATATGTCACGGTATCACGCTATTCGCGAAAGGTTATGACCTAGAATATTGTTTTCTATATACGATACAAAGGATGGGGGGGGGGGGGATTATGTTGGGTTGCAGCTTCGCGGTGAGTGCATCAAGCCCAAGATACAGCTTGTTTGACTTTCTGAATGTATGCTACATGCTTGTTTGACTTTCTGAATGTATGCTACATGCTTGTTTGACTTTCTGAATGTATGCTACATGCTTGTTTGACTTTCTGAATGTATGCTACATGCGTGTTTGACTTTCTGAATGTATGCTACATGCTTGTTTGACTTTCTGAATGTATGCTACATGCTTGTTTGACTTTCTGAATGTATGCTACATGCTTGTTTGACTTTCTGAATGTATGCTACATGCTTGTTTGACTTTCTGAATGTATGCTACATGCTTGTTTGACTTTCTGAATGTATGCTACATGCTTGTTTGACTTTCTGAATGTATGCTACATGCGTGTTTGACTTTCTGAATGTATGCTACATGCTTGTTTGACTTTCTGAATGTATGCTACATGCGTGTTTGACTTTCTGAATGTATGCTACATGCTTGTTTGACTTTCTGAATGTATGCTACATGCTTGTTTGACTTTCTGAATGTATGCTACATGCTTGTTTGAATCTATGTTGTATGCTACATGCTTGTTTGACTTTCTGAATGTATGCTACATGCTTGTTTGACTTTCTGAATGTATGCTACATGCGTGTTTTGACTTTCTGAATGTATGCTACATGCTTGTTTGACTTTCTGAATGTATGCTACATGCTTGTTTGACTTTCTGAATGTATGCTACATGCTTGTTTGACTTTCTGAATGTATGCTACATGCTTGTTTGACTTCTGAATGTATGCTACATGCTTGTTTGAATCTATGTTGTATGCTACATGCTTGTTTGACTTTCTGAATGTATGCTACATGCTTGTTTGACTTTCTGAATGTATGCTACATGCGTGTTTGACTTTCTGAATGTATGCTACATGCTTGTTTGACTTTCTGAATGTATGCTACATGCTTGTTTGACTTTCTGAATGTATGCTACATGCTTGTTTGACTTTCTGAATGTATGCTACATGCTTGTTTGACTTTCTGAATGTATGCTACATGCTTGTTTGACTTTCTGAATGTATGCTACATGCTTGTTTGACTTTCTGAATGTATGCTACATGCGTGTTTGACTTTCTGAATGTATGCTACATGCTTGTTTGACTTTCTGAATGTATGCTACATGCTTGTTTGACTTTCTGAATGTATGCTACATGCTTGTTTGACTTTCTGAATGTATGCTACATGCGTGTTTGACTTTCTGAATGTATGCTACATGCTTGTTTGACTTTCTGAATGTATGCTACATGCTTGTTTGACTTCTGAATGTATGCTACATGATTGTTTGACTTTCTGAATGTATGCTACATGCTTGTTTGACTTTCTGAATGTATGCTACATGCTTGTTTGACTTTCTGAATGTATGCTACATGCTTGTTTGAATCTATGTTGTATGCTACATGCTTGTTTGACTTTCTGAATGTATGCTACATGCTTGTTTGACTTTCTGAATGTATGCTACATGCTTGTTTGACTTTCTGAATGTATGCTCCCTGCTTGTTTGACTTTCTGAATGTATGCTACATGCTTGTTTGACTTTCTGAATGTATGCTACATGATTGTTTGACTTTCTGAATGTATGCTACATGCTTGTTTGACTTTCTGAATGTATGCTACATGCTTGTTTGACTTTCTGAATGTATGCTACATGCTTGTTTGACTTTCTGAATGTATGCTACATGCTTGTTTGACTTTCTGAATGTATGCTACATGCTTGTTTGACTTTCTGAATGTATGCTACATGCTTGTTTGACTTTCTGAATGTATGCTACATGCTTGTTTGACTTTCTGAATGTATGCTACATGCTTGTTTGACTTTCTGAATGTATGCTACATGCTTGTTTGACTTTCTGAATGTATGCTACATGCTTGTTTGACTTTCTGAATGTATGCTACATGCTTGTTTGACTTTCTGAATGTATGCTACATGCTTGTTTGACTTTCTGAATGTATGCTACATGCTTGTTTGACTTTCTGAATGTATGCTACATGCTTGTTTGACTTTCTGAATGTATGCTAATTTCTTGTTTGACTTTCTGAATGTATGCTACATGCTTGTTTGACTTTCTGAATGTATGCTACATGCTTGTTTGACTTTCTGAATGTATGCTACATGCTTGTTTGAATCTATGTTGTATGCTACATGCTTGTTTGACTTTCTGAATGTATGCTACATGCTTGTTTGACTTTCTGAATGTATGCTACATGCTTGTTTGACTTTCTGAATGTATGCTACATGCTTGTTTGAATCTATGTTGTATGCTACATGCTTGTTTGACTTTCTGAATGTATGCTACATGCTTGTTTGACTTTCTGAATGTATGCTACATGCTTGTTTGACTTTCTGAATGTATGCTACATGCTTGTTTGACTTTCTGAATGTATGCTACATGCTTGTTTGACTTTCTGAATGTATGCTACATGCTTGTTTGAATCTATGTTGTATGCTACATGCTTGTTTGAATCTATGTTGTATGCTACATGCTTGTTTGAGTCTATGTTGTATGCTACATGCTTGTTTGAATCTATGTTGTATGCTACATGCTTGTTTGACTTTCTGAATGTATGCTACATGCTTGTTTGACTTTCTGAATATATGCTACATGCTTGCTTGAATCTATGTTGTATGCTACATGCTTGTTTGACTTTCTGAATGTATGCTACATGCTTGTTTGACTTTCTGAATGTATGCTACATGCTTGTTTGACTTTCTGAATGTATGCTACATGCTTGTTTGACTTTCTGAATGTATGCTACATGCTTGTTTGAATCTATGTTGTATGCTACATGCTTGTTTGACTTTCTGAATGTATGCTACATGCTTGTTTGACTTTCTGAATGTATGCTACATGCTTGTTTGAATCTATGTTGTATGCTACATGCTTGTTTGAATCTATGTTGTATGCTACATGCTTGTTTGAATCTATGTTGTATGCTACATGCTTGTTTGAATCTATGTTGTATGCTACATGCTTGTTTGAATCTATGTTGTATGCTACATGCTTGTTTGAATCTATGTTGTATGCTACATGCTTGTTTGAATCTATGTTGTATGCTACATGCTTGTTTGAATCTATGTTGTATGCTACATGCTTGTTTGAATCTATGTTGTATGCTACATGCTTGTTTGAATCTATGTTGTATGCTACATGCTTGTTTGAATCTATGTTGTATGCTACATGCTTGTTTGAATCTATGTTGTATGCTACATGCTTGTTTGAATCTATGTTGTATGCTACATGCTTGTTTGAATCTATGTTGTATGCTACATGCTTGTTTGAATCTATGTTGTATGCATCTGTCTAAAGAGGCCAACCAAAGTAGCGATCAATCCAAGATCTTGACTGATATCCAGTCGTATATATTCACCTTTCTAATCTGGCAACCATACTGTTGTAGAGTTAGTATCTATTAATCGCAGACTAGAGATAGAAACATTTAAGTTCCATCTATGTCTTATAAAATATCCCATGTTGTACGACCGAGGTCATTTTCAAAGTCAACGTTTATAATCTACTTCTTCTAGAAAAATAATAAATATCTACAAACCTATTATCCGGGAGCCGTCATAGCTCAGTGGTTAGTGAACTGGACTACAATGGACACAGAAGTCGGGTTCGATCCTATTCGATCCAGCCTTAAATGGCTACCACATTTTTTTTTCTGGGAAAGTAAAGCGTCATGGACGAAATACCGACCACATTATCCCAAAAACCATGTGCCGAAGATCTATAAAAAATTATAGTCACTAACACCATATTCCCTGCTTACATATATATGCACTAATATACGACTTTTCGGCACTTGGCGTGACGGTTCTCTTCTTATATACTTTAAAATGAACAAATAAAAGGAGAAATACAGAGGCTGATAAACAGAGATAATTAATTGATTGAAGAAACATAAATATTCCGCACATCTGGCATTGAACTCTGAAACCATATGGTCAGTAACGAAGATACTAACCATTCTGCAATGACGGATATCATTAACTACATATAACTCATTGACAACCAGCTGTCTCTTCTCAATACAAAAGCAGTTTTGGTCACAGTAAAGTATACACCGAAATACTTACTCCTATTTGTCCGTTGATAACAAAAGTAATCTAAATAAAAGTAGTATTGTTAATTTAGAGATAAAACTAGCAATTATTCCCAAGTCATCTCATACTGCTAATACTTTATTACATTTTACCTGGCCAGATGTCATTGGAAACATACGGTTTTTATTCTGTCTATCCCGGCAGATTCCTTTATTTACATTCTAAATTAGTTCTATGCTATGATAGTCATATTACGAACACAAGTTGAATATTGCAATTAGACTACATTCTAAACATCATTGCACTAGTATTGAAAGTTATATCAACAATTGCATTACTATTGCCCAGATATATGTAATATTGTACGTCTAGCAGGGGTATTTCTCTTGTTGTTATTTGGCTATTTGCCAGCTGCATTACTTCTCATTATTTTAGTCTTATCTCTATATTTTGCAGTCTCAGCTTTTGTTAGCTCTCCTCCATTGTGCTCATTTTTTTCTATTATTTATTGATGATTATATGATAGAGGCGCTATGTCATCAACAAAGTCTAACTCATTCAGTTGCTTGTTCAGTGACCACTGAATTCCATTTCTTGTGTGAGTTATTGTCATAATTCAACATATGGCCGACTTGAAGACAAATGAAGATAGACGGTATCCCTTCTTTACTCATGTTCTTATTTCAAATGATTTTGTAAGCTGCCCGTCGTGTACAACACTACATTTCATTCCTTCATACATTGTTTTTATCAGGTTAATAAACGATATGGGAATTCCGTAATGACTCAGAAACGATCATAGCATTCCTCTGTATAAACTAGTAAATGACTGTTTTTAATCTATCAATCCAATATAAAGTGAGGAATGTAGTTCTAAGTGCTGTCCAAATAGTATACGTAAGGTAGTTACTTGATCAGTGAGGATCTGATTTGTCTAAAACCAAGTTGTTCATCTCTCACAATTTTCTCTATGACATCTTTTAGTTTCTCCAGAATGATTTTGCTCAGTATTTTTCCTGGCACTAATAGCAGCATAATCAACCTATAATGTGTGTAGTCATGTGAACTACTTTTCCTTGGTAGTATGAAAATAAAACTTTCTTTCCTGTCTGTAGGTATTTCTTTCCTCTCTTTGTCTAGGGTATCTGCTGTCATCCGTACCTTATTCTGGCATTCTCTTTACCCTGGGGTTTCTTCACACGTCCCCTTTCAAATATCTTTTACATGTGTTTAATGAATGTGTACATTTATTTTTATTTCTAGTTGTTGGATGACTTGGTATTTGGTTGACACTGTTGCTGCAAATGTATCTATAAGGCATTGCCCTTTAAGAAACCCTACACTGAATAATGTTTTAAGGTTATGTTTTGCTGTTTGTCTTTTCAGTTTTAATTCACGTTTCGCTAAAGAAGATGATGAAGATGTTATCATGAAATATATATATATATATATAATATATATATATATATATATATATATATAATATATATATATATATATATATATATATATATATATAGAGAGAGAGAGAGAGAGAGAGAATACTTGCTCTACAAATCGAAATGCTATAAGTGCACCATTATTACTATAACAATCTCTCTTCCATCTAAATTACTTACATATTCTGCACATTCTGCGTACTGAAATAGAATATTAATTTACCATCTAGAATATATTTTTCTCAACACAATAATGTGTGATCATTCATCTAGCACACATAGGATCATTCACCTAAATTAGGTTAAATACCAAAAAAACTCCAATATTAAGTTAATCCTATTATATTGCTGTGGAACATGAATAACAAAACCATGGAAATCATGTAGATACAAACCTTCATTAATGGATGCTTCCGCAGAATAAATTAATGAGAAGAGCAGGACAAAATCACTAACATATAATTATGTAAAAATACCAGTTAATACCAGTGGACACCGAAATACAACGTAAACGTTGGGGCTGCATAGAACACACACTGCATAAGCAAAATGAGGGTATTATACAACAGGAAAAAGACAACGAGGAAGACCAAACTATTCTTAGAAAAGACATATGGAAACGAGATTAAGATGATGGGGACGACATGGAATGATCTTAGAAGGATGGCAAGAAACAGAACAGCTTGAAAGTGTGTGTTGATTTCCTATGCCTCACATGGAATTGAAAGGTAGAAGAAGTAGATTCATCAAAGCGATGATATATGAAGCGTATATTTTACATATGTAAAATGTATGCAAAGCTACTAACCACCTTAGCTGTGAAACCATTTCATATATGGAGCTTCATGAACTGGGAATGATATGATTTTTATCAGTACCAGAAGAGATCACAATTCAGTCAGCAGAAAAGACAATGCGACACGTTGAAGAGCCGTTGTTCTTTCATCATTTTTTTATATTGAACATCGCATATAGTTTGACTTAGTCTGCCAACTCCATAAGAGAAAAAGTAACAGACAATCCAATGAAGTCAATGCAAATTGGAGAAAGAAAGAAATCGTCATAAAATGATGCATACAAGTGAAAAACCGTTATACAAATACCATGATGCAAATGCACGTGATATATGTGTTTATAATCATGTACCTACATCACGAACTGTCTCACATCAATAACACGGTCATTCTTCCGGGCAAGGTTAGATCTCAATAAATAAAGAGTGATACTATAAAGTTGTGTTTTGACATAATTTTACTACACAATATAAGATGGTAATTGCCATTCACCAAATGGCAACACTAAGAGGGAGCTACTAAAACATCAGGAAGAAACAATCAACATTTTCGGGCACATCATGAAAAGTAGAACGTTTTTTCCAACGTTGGTTACAACTGGCAAAATAAAAGGAAAGATAGATCCCGGACGACAAAGAGAGAAATACTGGATAGCTTGGTGTCATGGCATTGAAAACGGTGAACAACAACTGATACGATGAAAGATGCACTGTAGATAGAAGATTGTGGAAGTACATGATTGCCCCCGACCGGTACATAATGATGATGATGATACTATAAAATGTGAACAGTGACATGATAGTGTGTGAAAATTATAACGTGAACAGTGACATGATAGTGTGTGAAAATAATAACGTGAACAGTGACATGATAGTGTGTGAAAATAATAACGTGAACAGTGACATGATAGTGTGTGAAAATAATAACGTGAACAGTGACATGATAGTGTGTGAAAATAATAACGTGAACAGTGACATGATAGTGTGTGAAAATAATAACGTGAACAGTGACATGATAGTGTGTGAAAATAATAACGTGACAGAATATTTACAATTAATGTATTTTCAGTTTATAAAACTATTTTTCATTCACATATTCTATGTGATCGATATGACTTACCACAGCTAGTAACCATAGCTTCTTATAGTTTGCATTCTACGAATATAAGAAAGGAGATTCTGAGAAGCCAAATAGATCATTTGTGTACAACACAATTTAATCGACTTTACCACAAGTTGAAACATAACTTTATTCATGTAATGGAACAACTTTCAACTGGTCTATTTTTAAATGTTACCTTTTACCCCTTCACATTCAACGCCAGTCTTTGGCGAGTCGGGCGTAAAGTACTTCTAAGCTTCGAAGACGTGACTATTCAGTCTTGGTACAGTTTGTGGGACAAATAAAGCTCGCATTTTAAGTCCCCGTTAACTCCATACGATTCCCTGTTTATATAAAGGAAATCAGGAGGCGCCATCCCTACGATCAAATGCATGACACATTATAAGATCTGCGCCGATATCAAGAGTTATCGACAATCTTTTACACCATGTTGCAAGTGCAGAGAATTGCTATAAGGAACACAGTCATCCTCTATTTCACGCAGCTTTGGATTTGCTAAACGGACGTCGACACAACGGCAAGCGATCATCATTGATTATTTGATACATTTGCGTTGAGATAGCGCCAAGCATTGTTTCTTGTGATGGGGTTAGTACATTTGATCCAACAGAAATGCATCCATCATTTATTTCAAGAAGCGCAGCGCAGAGCCAATAAGGTGTAGACCCAAGACAGTACACCGACAACACTAGATGATGGAAATGAGAGGTTAAAACCCAACAGCGAAACATCAATGAAGCATAATTTACGATGGATCAAACAATGCAATGAGTTGATCTGCACTTGTTTATAAAAAAGATAAGTAATAATGACATTTTACTGTTTTTACAATAGCTTGTATATATCTATATATATATATATTATATAAGGGAGCCGCGATACACTAGATACAACAAACAAAGGACAAGAGGCTTCCAGGTGCACCTAGCCTGAAAGCGTACCTGATGTTTTGCTGGGAAAGTAAAGCGGCACGAGCGTAATACCGAAAACATTACCCCAAAAATCATGGTCACTAACAATCATATTCCCTATACGCAACTTGGCGGGACGGGGCACTTATATATGTATGCATCATATCAATATATGTGTGTGTGTGCGCGCACCAGTACGTGAGTAAAGGCGATCACATTTCCTTATTAACTACCAATCTCTGCAGTAGTTCGCTGATTTGTGTTGGTGACTTCTTACACGACCATTCTCTTTAACTGTCTGATCAGTCATCTGATTTTATCAAAACTACATAACGCGTTGGGACCCGCGATAGCTTAGTGGTTAGTAACTAGACTACAAATGACAAGATGATTCTCGATCGTGATTGATGGCTCCGGGTTCAACCAGCCTTAAATGAATTCCGGATTTCTTTTTCATTTTTTTTCCGTGAAAGTAAAGCGGCATGGACGTAAAATACGGCCCCTTTCGTCTTGTCAGACGGTCTAGTGGAGGCTAATTTGTACATTTCTTTGTAGGTTATGTTTTTGTCGTGCAGCTTCTCTTGTGGCTAATTCTACCAATGTTTAACAAACACATTGGGCCACAGAATGAACAAGTCAAGCTCACTGAACCACAATGTTTTCCATTCTTTTTCATGAGTCTTTTCTGTTATAAATTGTGCCTTAGCACAGTCTAAAATGCCATTCCTTATACATGCTCAGCATGATGTGCGATCACTTGCCATATGTTCCCAGTCATTTTCACAGATGGAGAAGTCATTCAGAGATGATTTACAGATTAAATGTACAGATGATGTACATATTTACGATCTCTTTATCGTAATTTAGATCTGCCGATTTGTCTTTTTCCCTGTGTTAGTTCGCCATATACTATTTACTTGGTCGAAGCGTTTTACTTCCATTCGCTGGGCGTGCCCCAGCCATCGTAATAATCTACGACATCTGAGCATGATTGTTGGGTTCTTAGCACGTTGCAGGACAGTTAACTTCGTTAATTTGTCCTGCCATTTGATGTGCATAATTCTGCGGAAACATCGCATGTGGAAGACATTTGGTCTTTTGTTTCGTGATTTGAGTATATTGTCGAGTTTTCTGATTCAATATATTAGTGTGTAAAGCACACGAGTTTGATATATTAAGAGTTTGGTCTTGGTGTTAGTTTAAATGAGATAGACAAACACAAACATACACAGGTTTATCATTGGCTTATTACGAGTTTAAAAGTTGGGGTTTATCACTCTAGTATTGTGTTTGAAGTGAATATGATAAAGTCAGAAATGTGGTTTTACAGAAGAATGTTAGAATACCAAGGACATATAAGAAGGGCAGTGAACACGTTATGAAAGAGGTCAAATCAAAGACAGAGCTAATTACCAAAATTCGGAAGAAGCAATCACCCTTTGTTAGCCATATAATGAGATGGGAAAAGCTGTAATATATCGTGACAACTGGGAAAGTTGATGGACGAAGAGACAGGGGTATTAAAAGAGAAAAAATTACCAGGTAGCTTAAGAGAAAGTTTAGCAGAAGGTTAATAAGAGATTCGATAAATATATATCTAGATAGAAAGTTCTGACATGATCATATACGCCAGCAGGCATGGTACTTGATTGATGATGATGATGATGAAAAGAATTAATGAGTTGGTGGAGAAAGGGGGGGGGGGGTGGGGGTGGTTAAGTTTAATCTTATTTATTTAATATTTAATCATTAATAATTTAATATATTGCCTAACTCTGAAATGTGTTTCAAAGCAAAATGAAATATGTTTCAAAATGCTTAAATAAATAAATACATGCATTGTTTAGGTGGAACTAAATTATTGGCAAACATGTCCAGCAGTTACTAGTTTGCCTTAGTTAATATTTCTTACAGTGAATGTCATTAAAACATTATATATATACTATATTGCTAAGTGCTATGTTCTGTCACCTCATTTGTTTTCACTTTACAGCAAATATATTATGAGATCAATAGTAGACAAAAAGGAATTGAAGTCAACGGTCACAACATAAATAATTTGCGATATGCGGATGACACAGTCTTAATAGCAGAGACAAAGAATGAACTACAAGAAATGATAGACTTAATAGTAAAAGAAAGCAACAAAAAGGTCTCAGTCTGAATAGTAAGAAAACAGAAGTAATGGTTATATCGAAGAAACAATCATCACTATCATGCAGCATAAAATAAACGAGACAAATCTGAAACAAGTGCAACGTTTCAAATACTTGGGCACAATAATAACATCGGATGGGAGATGCACCACATAAATAAAAAGCAGAATAGCTCAGGCCAAAATAGCATTTCAGAAAATGAAAAATATCTTATGCAACAAATCTATGTCAATAGAAATAGGAAAGAGAGTTCATCGGTGCTATATAGAACCAATTCTGACCTATGAAAGCGAATCATAGACAGTAGACACATAAATGAAAAGTCGATTAGAGGCCACAGAGATGGGATTTCTCAGAAGAATGCTGAAAGTTCCCTGGACAGCTAGAAAAACCAATGAGGAAGTTCTCAAAGAGGCCAACACAAAAAGGGAGCTCTTAAAAAACAACAGAAAGAAACAATCAACCTTTTTCGGGGACATCATGAGAAGAGGAAAGTTGGAATACTTGGTTACAACTGGCAAAATAAATGAAAAGAGAGATCGCGGACGACAAAGAGAGAAAATACTGGATAGCTTGGTGTCATGGCATGGAAAACAGTCAACAACAGAACTGATACAATGCACTGTAGATAGAAGATTGTGGAAGGACATGATTGCCTACGCCAACCGGTATGGCACATGATGATGATGATATTGCTAAGAATGTGTACACATTAAAAATTATAAACATTCGGACAACATTGCTAGCTCGTCGACCCGATATCTTTAAGCCTGCCCGCTGAGGGGTTTTCTTTTCTTTATTGTTTGTATTTACTACCGAATTTGAATTATGTTACTTACTATACTTGTCTCACTCTTTGATTGTGAATCTAAGAAGACAATATTTATGTATGTTAGAGGACGTATTACATCGTATTTATTATGTGTACCATTACATCTATGGCTATTTCTTTTCATATGATATACTTACCCGCTCACCATCACACTCTTCATCACTTACTCAGGTCACTAACTCATGTAGTCGTGAAACAGCTTTCCCACTCACTCACGTATTCATCCATTTCCAGTGTATGGTTTTTGCTGTACGTTCGTATGCAAACAGGAATCGTTTTCTCCCCACGCTTCCTACGAGTCGATGAGCCCAGTTTTATTTCTTCCTAATTGTTGTTATTTTATTGCAATCACCTCTTTAGCATGTTTTAGCTACATTTGGTGGCTGAGACAACGCAGATCAACCACTACAGTTCGAGTAGCCTCAACGTAGCTACCAATGCGTTCACAGACCGCCTTCAGCCTTCTCAGGCCGTTTTAATAATGAGCAGTGGTCATGTACATATTGTAATCTTCAAAGTTTGTGTTTCGTTTACTTGATCTGTCATCACACGATGTACACAATTGGTAAATTCAAACAAACTTCACCTCATGATGATGTGGCAGTACAATTGTCATGAACAATAAATGCCCCATTAAGTCGTGACAGTAATGATGTCTTTTGAAATATAGTTATATATATATATATATATATATATATATATATATATATATATATATATATATATATATAGTTATTTAAAGAGTTAATTTTCTATCACATCATAATACTACTTTCTGATTGTCGTCATCGTGTAAGCGTTACATCCTGACATACGTTTATCCAGTAATATCTACGTATCAACCCTGAGCTGTACGTGTGTCGATCTTGTAGTGATAAATACTGAGACTTTCCTTAAGCTTTTAATGTTAAACATACATATATTATTTTTTAGGGGTTTTTATATTTCTATATTTTACCTATCCTCCAACATATAACATCTCTCTCTCTCTCTCTCTCTCTCTCTCTCTCTCTCTCTCTCTCTCTCTCTCGTAGCTTCATCTCATCTCTTATCCATACGTCCATTTCACCTTCTCTCACCAGTCATCATCATAGATGAAGCAGTATTTATATGTGCCTCTTCGTTTGTTATTGCTGTACATCCTATCTGAAGAAAGCCGCATGTACGCCGAAACGTTAGTATTGTATTGTGTTCCTTTTTTTGCAAAACTGTCAAAATACGTAATCGGAGTGTATGTCACACATCACTACTGGCACCATATATACTATTGGCATTTGCTTGCTTTGTTGGTGTAATAGTACAGGTACTAGAGCGACAGCATGCTACAATGGAAGTACTCCACATATCAGACCAGCTAGAGAGCCACGGGCCGGACCTGTCGTTGATTAGATCTTGTCATCTTTGACCTTGGTATATATGTATATATATATATATATATATATATATATATATATACTTCATGCTCCACCATTTGAAGATTTCTTTGAAACAAACAAAAAATTATCCTAGCTTCTACAGCAACATGTTGTTTGTACGGGAATGTGACGTTGGGAATCTGTCCATCTTCATTTATCACAAGACATTATTTTATAGGACAATGTTAGAGATCAGTTAGCGTCATATGTACCCAATGACTTTAGCAAATATGTTGTTATATATTTATTATATTCTAATAACATGTTCATGGTAGCGTTTTTTGGGATGATGTCAGTTATTAATTGCTTCTTACGAATGATGTAATGCACTTTTTACTTTTATGTTTCTTTAAATATACGTTTCTCCGGTTTGCTACCTTATCAATTAATGTCGTTTAGAAATTGTTTATCATTTTGAATTATTTAAACATTGCATGTGTTTTCTAATCATCAATGTTTGGCTATGGAATTAGAAGGGAACAGCTGGGATATGTTGTAACAACTGGGAAAATTGAGGGACGAAGATATATAGAGAGGCAAAGACAAAATATACAAGACGGCTTAAGAGAATGGCTTTGGCATAAGGTCAACAATATAAATGATGGCTGTCGAGATCGAAGTTTTGGAGAGAGAGACATGATCACCTACACTAGCAGGCATTGTACTTGTTGATGATGATGATGATGATGATGATGATGATGATGATGATGATGATGATGATAATGATGCAGATGATGCTGACGATACACTAACAAACCTGTAAGCGTGAGGGTAGACTGTATGTTGTATTCACAAGAAAAAAAAAATCATAAATGTCATAAATACAGTCAAGTTCAAGATATGAAAACGTGTCTGCCATATGATTGATTTCCCATAAATCGGTGAATCATTCGACAGCTCATGGCATGTGCAAAACACATATAATTTAACCATTCCTGCCTTAAGCTCATGACAGCTATATAGTTTAATACTCACAAGATTCCCAAACTGAAATATCTAAATATAAGATATTACACTCCATTTTACAAAACATTTTTTAGTCATACGAATAGATTGTTATATCAACCAAAAATTGGTAGGAACTAAACCTGCCAAGAATATATATAACAACAACAACTTAAATGGTTAGGCCACCTGGTCAGAATGAACTTAACAATCACCATCAAGAGCGTTCTTCTCGAGAATGAATGGAAAAAGACCAAGACGAAGACCCAGAAGTAGATGGATAGATGCAGTGATAGAGACATGTAACAACAAAGGAAAATCACTTATTCAGACAGTTCGAGCAGCTCAAGAACGACATATGATACACACAACGACACCTTTTAGGTATCAGTGAAAAAGAAAAGAGGAAGAAAGAAGAAAAAGATTAACCTAGCACCAATATTGTAAACACATAGAGTGCGAAATGATAGCAGGCTTAAACATAGAGTTAGTAATTGAAGAAACAGCAACAGTGTTGGTCTTATTTGTTTTTATTAGTAGTAATTATAACAGTAGTAATAATATTATTTGTGTTATTAATTGAGTAGTGATAATAGTTATTTATAGAGTTATTTTATTATATGACAAATCAAAGAAAAATCATTTTTGGCCATGTAATGAGAAGAGAACAACTATAATATATTGTAACAACTGGGAAAATTGAAGGACGAAGAGATAGAGGAATGCGAAGAGAAAAAATACCAGAGTGCTTACGAGAATGGCTTGGCAGAAGGTCAACAACAGAAATTATAAATAACTGTCGACATCGAAATATGTGGAGAGGCATGATCAGTTACGCCAGCAGGCCCGGTTCTTGATGATAATGAGTGATAATAGCAGCAACATTAGTTACATTAATTATAGTGGTAGTAATTGTCGAAGGAAGTAGTAGTAGTAGAAGTAGTAATAGTGGCAGTAATACTAGTAGTGATAGTATTTGAAGAATCATACCAGTCACGAGGGAATATGGATTTAGTGCATTATGGATCTTACCTGTGTTACATCTCTTTTGTTTGAGTGTTCCTAGAGCCAGCACCATGCTCAAATTAAGATTGACTATTTCAGACTGTTCATTGCTTGTATCTGGCTTTAATACGACGTTTTTCAGTTGTAATCAATAATGTTCATTTTAAAAGTAGGGTCAGAGACGTCCTATAGCAACATAAACTGGAAACCGCCAGAGACTCATACCTGATGGCTTTCGCCAGGATCGGTGAACCAGGACCATCCACATTCTGCTCAACCATTTCGTAGTCCTTCTAGTGACAGACTAACAAGTCTAGTCTGACCAAATAAGTAGGGACCGAGAGGGAAGGCAACCCTGTACTTACAAACTCCCTTTTGAAATCGAATATGCCGGGCTGAAAGGCGCAAATAAATAACTGCACAGCTCACACACGCCCACTTAACTTCATTTTAAAGAGGGAAAGCGAACAGGATAGTCATTCCTTTAGTAGTCAAAGAGTGAACGACTGAAAGAAAGAAACATAGCAACAAAAGAAAGAAAGGTAGAAAGAAAGACACATACAAAGAAAGAAAGAAACACAGAAAGAAAGAAACACAAATCAAGAGCCTCAGTTACAATCGTTTTTGCAGTATAGCAGAAAAAGTCTTATATTTGTTATGCCTTAGCAATCTTACATGCATGTATTCTTGTGTTAGTTTTTGATGAATTGTGTACAGGTGTATTAACTATCGTAGACGATGTTGCTGTAGGAAAATGATTACTCCATCAAAACCTAGCGCTACATTGTTTGTTACTAAAGCCTTGCAAATAATACAGCCTTAATCAGCGTATGTGAAATGCATTAATTTTTGTTATTAATTAATATATATATATATATATATATATATATATATATATAATATCTTGGAGCGGTATGTCTTCCAGCGCCATCTAGTTACTGCCAAATTCGTTCATTCTCATGATTTGAGTCTTATTTTCAGCTTTAACTAGTATGACCTCTAATCAAGTTTGCTAGTTGTATCGTATACCTGCTTATGATTGTGCGGGATGGGATCTATGTCTTAAGTAATGTCTAGGTCATTAAATTGCTTTGCCAGAGACCACTGAACTCATGTTGCCAAGTGTCACTTCTATAACTCAATCTAGACTCTCAGAAAGAGAAATGAAGATAGCAGGCATTCCTACTTAACTCATGTTCTTAATTCTATGGGCTGAGTAGTTTGTTCTTCACGCACACAATTTTATAACGTGCGATCATAGGTTACTGGAAACATCACGACATGTGATGTTGTAACTGATTATCTTCTGGTTACAGAGCGAGTGTATTTCCTTAAAACTTCAAGGACCCCCCCCCCCCCCCCCCCGATTAGACTCGTCTTTAACAGTACAATTTCCTTGAATTAGGTTTCCGTTTCTACACCCGTTTCTAATGGCTGCTGGGATGTGATCATGGTCTCACACGGGGTATTAGCAGACCAATGATTGCGATTTTTGTCATCTGGTGATGGAGACACGATTAAAAGAAGTAAATACCCTGTGCGTTATCTGATGGGTGTAGAGGACTGACATAAAACATATAATATGAGTAAAAAGAAAGAAGTAGAAGACAAAGAAGATAACAATACGACGACGAAGAAGTAAATGGATAAGAATGAGCAAGAAAAGAAAGTAGAAGGTGACGAGAAATCGTCATTGTCGATTACATACAGTCACGGCTGTCAATAATACTATAGAAAACACAGTTCGCCTGTCACTGTACTGCGACCCCATCAAGGCCAGCTCCTTGTCGTGGGGATGGGGCTTAACAGTCACCAGGGACTGAAAACCAAGACTGGCCAGGCCTTCCTACACCCGTGCAAGACCACAGTCTGCTCTAGCAATTTTAAGTGCTGAAGTCGGAGGCAACCAGCCAAAAGGCGCACTACAAAAATCAGGATGCCACGCACTCACGCCAATGGGAAGCATGCCTATAACTGCAAATCGATATGGCACTCGCCCTGTGATGGACACTCAGGCAGGTGCAGCGCCGGGCCCTCAGCCTCGAAAGGGCCCAACCTATATTACTGGATGTCCTTCTCAATCGCTCTGTGGAGTCAGGGGGCGAGAGAATAGAGTTACTGGCCAACCCAAAATAAGACCACTCAAAATAATGCACTGGAATGCTGAAGGCATCAACAGCAAAAGAGATGGGTACAGTAAAAAGATAGAATTAGAAAATATCCTGCATGAAGAACAAGTAAGCATATGCTGTTTGCAGGAAACCCATCTAAACAACGACATAGCCTTGAAGATTAGGGGATACCAGTGCTACCGATCTGACAGGAAAACAGACAAAAGGGCGGAATACTGACTCTTGTAAGGAACAACATTAATGCATGTCAGATTGAAGTGTATATGGATGGGGCGGAATATCAAATACTGCACCTCAGGACAGGAAATACAGACTTCCATCTACTAAACTACTACTGTCCGAGTGACCGCCCACTAGCACTAGACACAATTACATTAAAAGAAAGAATAATTGTATGTGGAGACTTTAACAGCCATTCACAGAGCTGGGGCTATGAAGATATGGACAAGAGAGGTGAAGAACTTGAAAATTGGCAGGATGACAATGGGCTTATACTATTAAACCAGGCAACAGATCCACCAACATTCTATTCCAGATCATTGCATACCACATCTACACCAGACCTTGCTTTCCATTCACCAGACCTGGATTGGAATATCACACGTATTGTTGGGAAACAACTTGGAGGCAGCGACCACCGACCTGTCTTTTTAGTGGTGCAAAATGAGGCCGTCAGGGAGAGCAGCACTCTCTCCAGATGGAATTACAAAAAGGCAGACTGGAAAATGTATCAACATTACACCAGTGTACTGACTAAAGATCTAAATACAGACAGAGACATCAACAAAATAGTTGATGAATTCAGTAGACTAATAATACAAGCTGCCAGTGAAACAATACCCAGAGGGGCACGGAAACACTACAAACCATACTGGAATAGTGAACTAGAGCAACTGCACAATGACATGGAAACATCTCGAAAACAAGCAGAAAATAACCCCTGCCAGGAACACCACAATAACTATCAGCATGCTAAAGCCAAATTTCAATGGGCTAAACTACAAGCCAGACGGAGAAGTTGGAAAGAGAAAACAGAGTACATGAATCTAGAACGAGACACAAGAAAAGTGTGGAAGCTTGTAAAACAGCTGAATGATGAGGGTACAGAAGGGAACACAAAAATTACACTGAAGAAGGATGGAAACATTCTAACAGGTAAACATGCAGCAAATCACTTTGCAGACTCCTTTGCAAATGACAACAATATTGAAATTAGCCTAGAGAAACGTCAAGAGACCCGTCTAAAACAACAAAATGCAAGACAAGAAGAGACTGCACATGAAGTCATGGAAATACCCATTACACAAAGAGAGCTAGAGCTGGCAATATCCAAATTAAAAATGAAAAAGTCACCAGGTAGTGATGGAGTGTCTAATGAAATGATTAAGAACTTGGGAACTGCAGCTAAAGCAAAACTACTGCAGATCTACAACATTTGCTGGATCACAGGTAAAGTGCCACAGGCATGGAGAGAAGCAATTATGATACCATTACTAAAGCCAGGAAAAGATGGTTCAATGACATCCAGCTATAGACCAATCAGCCTTACAAGCTGTTTGTGTAAAACAATGGAACGTATAATCAATCTCAGACTGCAGTGGTACCTGGAAAGTGAAAATCTCCTTGTCCCACAACAAGCAGGCTTTAGACAGTGTTACTCTACCGAAGATCAGGCAACCTATCTTTCCCAGGAAATTGAGGATGCGTTTCAAGAAAAGAAACTGGTACTAGCAGCATGGATAGACCTAAAGAAAGCATTTGATAAGGTATGGAAGGAAGGGCTTTTGAAGAAACTGAGAAATTATGGAGTAAATGGCAGGATGTACAAATGGGTCAAAGCATACCTGCATAACAGGAGAGCCAGAGTGCAACTGGATGGTCTTAAGAGTAAGAAGGTCTTACTGCGCCAGGGCGTTCCACAGGGAGGGGTACTATCTCCAACACTTTTTCTGATCTACATCAATGACCTAGTTACTGAACTACCACATGGTATCAAAGTGGCAATGTATGCAGATGACTTGGTAATGTGGTGCACAGAGGAGTATGCAACAGTGGCCTCCAAATTGTTACAAAGAGCTATGAATGCACTGAATTCATGGACAAATAGATGGTGTATCAGCATCAATACAGACAAATGCAGTACTACACTTTTCACTCTTTCCCCAAAACAAAAAGCAGGAGCCATCTATATAAACAATGAGCCTGTGAAAGAAGACATACAGGCTACGTATCTCGGAGTTACATTTGATAACAAACTATCTTGGAAACAGCAGATAAATAAGGCAACCCAAAAAGCAAGGAGAAATTGGCTATTCTAAGAAAGCTGTGTGGAACTACGTGGGGTGCGAGTGGGAAAATACTCAGTAAAGTTTACCAACAGAGTATACGCCCACATTTAGAATATGGATCATCTGCATGGTGTTCAGCATCAAACACCACACTTCAAGAACTGGATAAAGTACAAAACCAGGCACTTAGGGTCATCACAGGAGCAATGAAATCAACACCAATATTAGAGATGGAGAAATTGTGGAGGATACCAGCACTGAGAGAACGGAGGGACACAAAGGTGCTGATACAGGCAGAAAAATTTGCTTGCATGCCGAGACATCCAATGAAGGACCGATTCCAAAATCTTGCATTGGGACGACTTAAGAGAAGCAGTTTTATCCACCAAGCCAAGCGTATTAGTAGACAAACACCAGACATGCCAAGAGCTGTTAACCCCCTACTGCCCATACCAGAACAGACTCCCTGGACAGAGGAATCTGGATTATCAGTTCAAATACGGACAGAAGTGAAAGGAATAGTTGATAAAGAGGAACAGAATAGTCTACAGCGAAAAACAATAACTCTCAGTTTCCTGGATGAAGAATACCCACAAGACCTATGGATTCGTGTGTATACAGATGGATCAGCACAGAATGCAGTAAAAAATGGGGGAGCAGGTGCATATATAGAATACCCAAATAACACTAGGGATATGAATAAAATAGCAACAGGGAAATATTGTCACAATTATGATGCAGAAATACAAGCAATAAAGTTAGCAATAGAAAAACTGCTGAACATTAATCTTAGCCCGCAGCCTGTAGTGTTTTTGACAGATGCAAGATCAGTACTCCAGGCACTACAATCCAGAAAATTACCACATCTGCAGACCTTATTGACTGAACTCTGCAAGCACCACAGGGTTGCCCTGCAGTGGATCCCATCTCACTGTGGAATACCAGGAAATGAGAAAGCAGATCAGTTGGCAAAGGAAGGTTCAACAGGCACACAACTAGATACACCTGTTACATACCATCATAAGAAACAGATAATCAAATCAATCAGAGGACCACAAGCCCCAAATCAGGATGCCTTTTATAATATGAATAGATATGAACAAGTTATCATTATACGTCTCAGATAGGACACAATCGACTCCATAGTCACATGTATACAAAATTCAAGATCGGCACCTCAACTACTTGTACATGTGGACAGGCGCCCCAGACTGCTGAACACATACTTCAAGACTGCACCGAATATAGTAGACTGAGGAAAATCCATTGGCCCATAGATACAACACTACAGACAAAACTATATGGGCCACTGCAAGAATTACAAAAGACAGTAACATTTATACAGGAAACGACATTGCAGATATAGACAATGCTTCAGGCGAACGAAAGATAGATAGATAGACTGTACTGCGACTAAGCACCTCCCCCACCGATAACGATAGTGGTAGTATGTCATGAGGGACATAAAGCTAATTCTGACATTCACTTTCATTCAGATAAACATGAAGCACTTCATGATTTGGGGATTCTTGATGCTTGTATACATTCCATGTAGCTGTCTATTATGCTACATTTAAGCTCTGGCTGGCTTATAGTACGTGGATGCCTTTCTTGCTTTATATTTTTTCCTAACATAAAATATCAATTTTCATTTCTTGTAGATAAAACTTACTATGTCCATTGCATTGAAAACTTGGGTTATCTGCAGAGTCATATTTTAATCAGGTATAAAATAAAAATAAAAATTCAAGTACACACGTACTTCGTATTATTAATCTTCTTCTCTTCCTTTCAGCTCCCTGTGGAGCATAGCTCTTCAACCTACACTTTCAAAGCCGTTGTGTTTTGTGTTATTCTTTTAAGATCACTCCAAGTCTTCTCCATCATCTTCATCTCTGCTTCTGTCTGTCTTCTCCAATAATTCCTTTTTTTCCTCTCTGTCTTTTTCCCTGGTGATTCAATTATTGTTAGTAAATATAATGCCAATTAACATATTATAATTCACTATATTTTACTGATGTTGTATAACATGTTTATATGACACTTTTAACAATTGGAGGTCATAATATAAATAATATAAGGTATGCTGATGATACAGTATTAATCGCTAAGAGTGAAAATGTATTACAAGAAATATTGAACATTATAGTGAAAGAAAGCAAAAATAAAGGACTCAGCCTTAATAGCAAAAAGACAGGAGTAATGGTAACAACAAAGAAAAAGACATCACCTCAGTGCAAAATAAAGACAAGTGGAACAATATTAAAACAGGTAAATTAATTTAAATATTTAGGAACTTTATTTAACCTCAGACGGAAGATGTTCAATAGAGGTGAGCTGTAGAATGGCTCAGGCAAAAGCATCTTTCCAGAAAATGAGGAAGATACTATGCAATCCATTTTTGACTATAGAAACAAGAAAAAGAGTTCTCAAATGTTATGTAGAGCGAGTCTTAACATATGGATGTGAATCATGGACAATAGGACAACAGACAAGAAAATCACTGGAGGCTGTAGAAATATGATTTTACAGAAGAATGTTGAGAATACCATGGACAGCTAAGAAGAGTAATGAAAATGTTCTGAAAGAGGTAAAAGTAAAAAGAGAGCTAATTTCCAATATTAGGAAGAAACAATCATTATTTTCTGGCCATGTAATGAGAAGAGAACAACTGGAATATATTGTAACAACTGTAAACATTGAGGGAAGAAGAGATAGAGGGAAACAAAGAGAAAAGATACCAGACAGCTTAAGAGAATGGCTTGGCAGAAGGTCAACAACAGAAATTATAAATAGCTGCCGAGATCAAAAGTTGTGGAGAGTCATGATCACCTACCCAGTAGGCCCAGTACTTGATGATGATGATGATTATGACACTTGTTATATACGCATAACATTTAACATGAAAAGAAAGGAAATATATTTTTAAAATTGAAACCCCCATGATCTATTAAAGAGATTCCATGAAACTCCCCAGATTGAGCTTATATTCTTGTTTCTTGCAAAGTGTTTGCCATGCATGTTTTGTTAGCACAACAGTGTTACTCATAAAGAATTAAAGAAGAAAAGCTATAAGAAACGCATGGGTGTAAATAGGACAGAGATATAAAAAAAAAATACTGAATGACAGGCACGAATACACATAATTTAAAATAGTTCTCGTTCGCCTGTGTAGTTCTAAAATGGAATGGAGTAATGCAACGAAATAGAGAGGTAGAAGATAAGTAGTGGTGAGTAGAGAGAAGTTAGATGATAAACAAGCAGTAAAATCAAGGAGTTCTAACCAGTAAAGTTAAGATCTGATGTAGAAAGACAAAACGTATTTTAAGAAGTAAAGAGCCAATGGTGGGGTGTACTAAACACTCCAAGGTATGGTGACAGCTTTACAAATAAAGAACACAACACAATACTGACGTTTCGGCCTGTGGCCTTCTTCAGAATACAGGGACAACGACAACAAGCGGTGAAGCACAATTACTACATGTTAGATGATCAAGTGGAGGGCGAGGAAAGTAGGATGCAGAAATAAGAAAAGAGAGAAATGAATATTACATGATGAGAGGTATGATGGGCGTCAAAATATATAAAATAGAAAAAGAGAAAAATGTATAATAAATTGTACTTAGCTGAGCTCAGAGCAGGAAATCTGTAATCCGTTCTGAAACAAGTCAGAATGACTAGAAGCGCAGAGAACGTGTATAGAAAGCAACCCGTGACCAAGACAGGTCAGTTAAGAGGGCAAACGGATCTAATATCGGGAAAACCAAAGGGGGGGGGGAAAGGGGGGATAGACGAAGACACTCCTGGGACACAACAAGCAATACATATAAATGACTCAACAATGGAAGTGAGAGATCACGCGAGAGGTTAAGAGAAAGAAATTGAATGACACGACAAAGTAGTGAACTAGGCAATGGGTGAGAGAGATGGACTCTACAGAATGGATGGCCTCGAACTGAAAGAGTTGAGAGGTAGGTCAACGAAAGGAAGGATTGGGTACTGGAGGAAGAGATAAGGAGAGGAAGAATAATAAAGCTGGTATAATGAGAAGGGCGATAGAGGGGTGGTCCGGAGGAAGTTAGTCTATCGGGAGGTAGGGAAGTATTAGAGGAGGAGGTATGGAGAGGAGGGATAAGAAGCAGGTATGTGAAAACTGGATAGGGGGAGAAGCGGTAGGTCAGAAGTGAATGGAAAAAGAGAAAGTCTGGAAGAAGTGGAGCAATAGGGGATGGTGTGCAAGAGGTATGAACCATAGGAGGTAAAGAAGTAGGGAAATGATAGAACAAAGGGGGGAATGAAAGTGGGCATCAGGATAAGGGGGATACTGGAATAGTAGGTATAAATGAGTAGTGACTACAAGTGAATAGAGAGGAGAGGGTGAGCTAGGAGTAGATCAGCAGAGGGGTGGTAGGAAGGACGAGGAACAATAGAGGTGGGCAGAGAGATCGTACGCACAGTCCAGGTGGAGACGTGATATAGTGATAAAGAGGTAAAGGACATGAAGGTAGTCAGAAGAGAAAAAGGTGTGGGAAGGGGGTTAGGATGAAGAAGGCAAGATGGGGGTTACTCAAAGAGGATATGAAAAACAGGGATGGACGAGGAGTAGAGGACCCAAGAAGAGAAATAGGAAGAGAGGTCCATAGGTGGGAGGGTGGAGTCGGAGGCAGGAGGGTCCTCAGAGGGACAGGGATACATTGATGCCACGAGGGGTGAGGCAGCCCCAATAAGCGATCAGACGGTGCTCAAGAGTGAGCCGACTGTGGTGATCAGAGGAGCATTTAAGAAGTAAAGCAAGACTACAGTGTCCGAGACAAGTGGCAATAAATGTTTTTGCTTGATTTATGAACTGTTGATGTATTTAAATACAGGGTGTTTTTAAAGTCGCAGTGCAGTGAATTTCTACTCTCGGAAGAAAAACGTCACCAGAAATGCGGTTAACTAATGCGTCACACAAATTGTAAAATATTCAAATATACTTGACTGCTATCGGCGAGTTTATAATGGGTAATGTTGGTATTAACACAATAAAGTGCCTAAAGCATATGTTGAAAATGTCCACCACGGGCCTCAAGACATGTCGTGATTCGTCTTTCCATATTTGCGAAAACCTTCAGAATAATGTCTGGTGATATTTGTTTAATCTTGTCTACTATTTCATTCTTTAGGTCATTAATTGTCTGCGGATTATTTTCATAAACTTTCCCCTTCAATGCCCCCCACAGATAATAATCTGGGGGTGTTAGATCTGGTGAACGAGCAGGCCAGATTCCACGTGAAATAATGCGATTTGCAAATATGCTTTCTAAATAATTGAGTGTTGTTGTAGCTGTGTGTGCTGTTGCCCCATCCTGCTGAAACCAGGATTCCATAATTTCCGTTCTGTAAGGTGTGCTATGAACGGTTCCAGAATTAAAGTACGGTAACGTTCTGCATTTATTGTTTCATTAAAAAATATAGGTCCTATTATCCGCATACGACTTATAGCGCACCACACTCCGACTTTTTGATCGTAAAGCGGCACTTGATGAAATTCATGGGGGTTTTCACTGCTCCACAGCCGATTGTTCTGACTGTTCACATAACCGGATAAATGAAACCAGGCCTCATCAGTGAAAAAAGTGACGTCAAGGATGGCAGCGCCATTTTCATAAATAAAATTCTGAAAGCACATGCAGTAGTTTAAACAGGATTCATAATCTCTTTCTTGGAGTTGAGACACTTCAGTTAATTTGTATGGACGATAGTGTAGTTCACTTCTTAAAACCTTGTGAACAGAACTCTTAGATATTTGCACCTGTTGAGACAAATGGTTTAAAGATGCATTTGGACTCATTGTAATTCTGTCTTGGAGTTCCATAATTTGGTCTTGTGAAATTGAAGGTCTTCCAGATTGGTGGGTGTTTCTTTAATGACTGTGCATTATTTGAAAATCTAGTTGTTCCAATTTATTTATGTAAATCACGCATCATGTACTGATGTAGCTTGTTCCTTTTTCAATAAAGTTAAACATATAACATCACTATTCACAAAATACTCTTTCTTCAATCGTTAACACCATTGTAAGCCAGATCTATCATGTAGCAGTGATGTTTAAATGAACACGTAAATGGTGCTTGAACTATTACGTCATACATAGATAAAATTTAGGTGCGTAATTATTTCAACAACTTAAAAATGCAGTCATTAAAGAGACACCCTATATATTAACCTTACTAGTACGCGTCCATTTATTTCTATTTTTGCAATAATTCCCCTAGAGCTGTTTGCCATCAACTTTGTTTTGTTTTTATTTTATTTTTTAAGCGATGGTCCCCATGATATATATATATATATATATATATATATATATATATATATATATATATATATATATATATATATATATATATATATATATATTACTGTGTATTTAGTCGTTGGGTCAGGTCATTTATTCATTATTCTATTATTGTGCCCAGGCAGAGTAGGCAAAGTGAAATGAGGAAGAAATTACCAAAATCGGCAGACCTAAACTACGATATAGAGATATCTGCAAATCATCTCTGAAAGACTTCTCCATCTGTGAAAACGACTGGCAACATCTGGCAAGTGATCGCACATCATGGAGAGCATGTATAAGGAACGGTATAACAACGTTTGAGACTGTGCTAAGACAGGACTTAGAATAGAAGAGACTTATGAAAAAGGATGGTAAACCCTGTGGATCAGCGAGCCTGACTTGTTCATTATGTGACCGCGTGTGTCTGTCAAACATTGGTAGAATTAGCCACGAGAGAAGCAGTTCGACAAAAACAATACCTAAAAAAATACGCAATAGCCTCCACTAGACCGCCTGACAAGACGAAAAGGGCCATATATATATATATATATCTTGCTAGACCAATGATGCCACTTACTGTATAAACAGTAGGTTTTTAATAGTTAATCCAATTTTAGTAAGAGAAATAATGTAATAATCAAACCAATACTGACTGTGCTTTCATGGTCTGATAAAGGTTACGTCACACTTATTTCCAAGAAGATGATGGGCACGGTAGAAGAAAGTAAGCAGCCTTGTCGAACTCTATCTCTTATTTTGAGTTATTGCCGAATGCATTCCTCTTCCTCTTTTCTCTTTCTCACTGGTACCGAAAAGGTGTCGTGGTGTATACCATTTGTCGTTCTTGCGCTGCTCGAATTGTCTGAATTAGTAATTTTTCTTTGCTGTTACATGTCTCTGTCACTGCAACTATCCATCTTCTTCTGGGTCTTCCTCTTGGTCTTTTTCCATGCATTCTCGAGAAGAACGCCCTTGATTGTGATTGGTAAGGATTCATTCTGACCAGGTGGCCAAACCATTTAAGTTGTTGTTGTTATGTATATATTATTGGCAGGGTTTAGTTCCTACCATTTTTCTTATGGTTTCATTTCTCTTTTCTCTCTTTTTGTGCTGTTTGTTACTTTTCTCAAGCATCGCATCTCACATGTATTGATCTTTCTTAATTGTGATTTAGAAAGGGTCCATGTTTGACTTTCATAGCACAAAGTTGGTTTGAAAATGCTATTTATCATTTGTTGTTTAGCTGTCATAAAAATGTGTGGATGTCTTAACAGGGTGAAAGTTGGTATGTGACAGCATTTGCTTTTTGTATTCTCATGTCAATTTCCACATGCATGTCGAATGCATTAATGAAGTTTGTGAACACTTGATTTAGGTCTTGCTGATGTTTGAGGTTATCCCCATATAACATGGATGACATTACTGGACTAGTTTGCTCTACTTTAACATGCATCAACGTCTGCATGTGTTTTCAGTAATGTTCTTTATCCACTGTGGTTTTAATCATTGAAGTCTGATTTTTAAAATGTCTTTTATTAGGTGGCTGATGCAACTGATAATTTGGATTTTGATAACATCCCAGATTCCATGTTATTTAATGATAGTCACAATTAAAGGTTGGTCCATAGTGATGACCATTCTTCTACTTGTCAAATGTTGTTACAGACAACAGCGAGTGGAGTTACCAATATATCTCCACTGCCTGAGCAACAATGGCATTCTTCACTTCAGTTACTTCTTCATTCAGGTCTTTCAACTGCATCAGCTTCAACCGGGACTATATGCCAGTCTTCGTATTCCAAAGTAATGACTGAGTCTGTTGTGTCACTGGGTCATTTCTTTACTTTTAGTTTTATACAGTTCGTAAGAGTATTCTGTACATAACTTAGCATTCTCGCTGCAATGTATGACAGACATTAATTTTACAAAATTAGTGACGTATACGTTATGTCTGCATGATCGCGATTGTTTCTCCATTATTTTGGCTATTTCTAACACTAACCTGAGGGAAAAATTCGAATGTGAACCAGCCATTGAATGCATAAAGAAACAACATATAAATTGGTCCGGCCACATAACAACACAAAACGAACTAACAATGACTCAAAAAGCCATAAACCAACGCTACGAAAACGCCAGATTAAGAGGAAGCCCGAGAAAGAGATGGATAAAGGGATTACTAGAGTCACTAGGAGGGATACCACTAGAAGAGGCCAACATAAGAGCAAAGAATCGCAGATTGTATCTCCCCTAAACGGCAATGGAGGAAGGATAGAAGAATAAAGAAGGAGAAGTGAAGTATGAGTATTCAATGTTACATTTTTGGAAGCATACGTTTAACATCTTCTCTATCACATCAACAACATTTCTGGACTAATACTTACATGCTGTGTTAGATTTGTAAACTTAAACAGTAAATTATTTTTTTTATTTTAGAAAATAGATTACTAAAGTTAGTAGTTATTGGTGTCACCGCACTTTGAATAAGTGGATGAACACGTGTATTATCTATTGATAAAAAGTAAAGTAAAGAGTCCCATCACGCCAAGCGGCGTACAGGGAATGTGATGTTAGTGACCATAATTTTTACAGACCGTTGGCACATGATATTTAAGGTAATGTGGAGGGTATTAAGCCCGTGTCGCTTTACTTTCCCCGAAAAAAAAATCCGGTACCCATTTAAGGCCGGGTGAATCCGGAAGCTCGTGTACTTTGTAGTCCAGTTCACTAACCATTTAACTATCGCGGCTCCCATTATCTGTTGATAATATGTGTTTATGTAAATCTACTATCCATACTCTCCAAGTATATTAGCATACGCATGTCTTAACCTTTTCAGTACGAGATAAAAAATTAGATTGCAAAGTTGTATATATTGTATTTTATATAACATGGCGTATCTTATAAGAGACGATTGTAATACCATCTGCACCATTTATAATCAACATATTACATTTTTTTTCATTTTTTATTAAGATGATGTCTGCTAATCATCTACTCTGTAAATCGTAAAGGTGCACATGTTTTTGTGTGTAGCTCCTTCATCGTTTACCCGATCAGCATTTGTATCAAGAAATGAACAAATTTAAAATCCTTATTTTAAGGTGTACTTTTGTTTCATAAAAAGTGAATAAAAGAATAAGTAAAATGAATAGCACAGAAATAACTATTAATATATATATATATAAATATTAGAGAATTTCAATGTTGGCAGCAAATATATCCATACAATGATAATTGGGTAACATAATGCCAACATAAACACAAAAAATACAGATGACAATCAGTTGAGGATGTTTCATAAAAATAAAACGATACACTTAATACATCTTTGCCGCTAAAGCGAGGTCGTAGGCCGACTACAGTTTTGAATAATCAAGTGTTCTAAATGAGACATTCCACCGTCTAGACTTTATCTGCGCTTTACGCCACATTGGTGCTGTTCATGACTGTTGTTGGAATTCCTTGAAGCAAGCTATTACCATGTTACTCATTAATATAAACTACTTCGTCAGCCGCAGTTTTGTCTCTTTGGGGAATTTGCATCGTGTTTTGTTCGTCGTAGCCTGCTTACACTAGAGTAATCTAAAGGGAGCGAGATTGTGTTTTCGACATTGTTGTGTGCTACGTCATCGTAATGGTTCCCTAGACCGGCCGTGCGCTAATCTTACGGTCTGCTGTTTGATGTGCGACGGAGATATTTTTTTCTAACTAACAGTGTGTCTATATGCTCGGAATTGGAGTCAACAACGATGGCCTAACATCATCAAGTGTTACGACGATCATAATTTTCAAGAGGACGGGAATTAGCGGTATATGGGGATAGGCGGCGGGAACAATTGAAGGCTATGCATGTAAAGTGTTCCTTGTTGCAGTTTCCTCATATTCCAAGGCGCATGTCTGTGTTAGTCACCTCTAGTGACTCGGGCAGATGGTGCTCGTAAACCTGGGAGGGCCGACCATCTAAGGGCAGAATCCCCCTACAGAAAAGACCATATGCTGCCTGGCAGGAAGATTGGGGACAATCAAAAGCTAAGGAAAGCAAACCTGAACAAAATGCTGGCTGAAATCGCATGCACTGGGCCACTGGCAGCAGAATACAGTGCAACGTTTTAACATGTATTCAAGAGGAGTGGATCTAACAGGCTTAAACAGACAGCTGTCTTAGTGTGAGAGTCTGGAGTACTACTCTGATTGAATCCTGATCGCAGAGAGAGAGAGAGAGAGAGAGAGAGAGAGAGAGAGAGAAACATGATGTTTTACAGATTTATATCAAGCTCTCAGAATTTTGTTATTGCTAGAATATAATGAAAACAAAATTACATAACTGTCCGACGCACTCAAAGATTGTAATTAAAGACGTCGGAATAAAAGCATGGATTGTTGTTGTTGTTGCATTCGCCAGCTTTCATATCTGATGAAGTCCCTAGAGATTAGGAACTAAATTTTGTGTGTTAATCCATTTTTCCCTGGCAGCCGTGTGCACAAGGGTCCTCGCCGCACAGGCAGATATCTCTGACTTCGGAGGTACTCATGTTTTTTTTTTATTCCGCCGATGAGTAACTGACGTTTCAAGCCTGGTCTCACTGCTGAGACCAGGGGTGGTTGCCGTAGAAATCATAAATAAAAATCCCAACCGGTGTAGCCGAGATGTGAACCTACAACCTCTATGTCTCGAGGCGGCGTCTTGCCTCGAGATCAACAAGTCCCCCATCGACTGGGAATATGAGGAAACTGCAACAAGGAACACTTTTCGTGCATAGCCTTCAATGGTTCCTGCCGCCTATCCACCATATACACCGAAGTTCACGTCCTCCCGAAAGTGATGATCGTTATATTTTTCTTTAAATGTATAGCGTCTGATGATGTCAGGCCATCGTTCTTGACTCCAACTCCGAGCATACAAACACACAGCCAGTCGTCATATTATCCCCGTCGCACATCAAACAACCGACCGTAAGATTAGCGTATGGCCGGTCTAGGGATTTACGATGAGCCATTACGATGACGTAGCACACATAACAATGTTTCACTCACAGCAATGACGCGCCCTTTAGATTCTTGATTACTCTAGTGAATGCAGCCTACGACGAACAAAACACAGTGCACATTCCTTAAAGAGATCAAGCTGCGGCTGACGAATCATTTCAAATTAATGAGTTACATGTAAATAACTTGCGTCAAGGAATTCCAACAACGGTCATGAACAGCACCAATGTGACGTAAACCGCAGATAAAGTAACGTGGAAGCTCGCAATCACAACATTTGATTTGTCAAAATGGGACTGTTGCCGGCGTACGACTTCGCTTTAACGGCGCAAATGTAATAAGTATATCACTATTTTGACTTTAAGCCAGAAAAGTGCAATGGAGAACCGAAATTAATCAGATCCCGAATGCACTTTCTGCAGCGATCGAGAGGACGTGGACTAGGTCCGCCATCTTGGATACGGAAGTCAATGGATAAAACACACATAAAAAACAACAACGGTGAGGCAACTAGAAATGTATGTAAGTATGAACATGAACATGTAAAACAAAACAGGACAGTGGGAACCCATAGACGGCAATGGAAATGGAATAAGTAAGACCGAATTAGTGTTTTAGAACACCGAAACAAGAAAAAAGAAACGCTTCAGCATAACACTCTTTAGTATTTAAACTATTTGATATACGCACAAACAACTATTAGCTATATCAACAGAAGCATATGATATGATCAAGACGCTAAATACAAATATAAATTAAGCGCATAATCACGTAATAAAATAAACCTTAATGACAACTCTTATGAATGAATCAACCGAGTTGTTTATGATTGTATACCAAGTATAGATTTGCTGCATCGATAACACTGTAAGGTGTAAATAACGGTAAATTGATGGGGGAAAAATCGAGATTAAAATAACGCATTCCTCCATTTTATATGGAAGAAGAATTCTCAGAAAACGAGACTATGCATACTAGTGAGGAGTACCACCGCTCAATTAAGCCATGAATATACTGGGAAAATACAAAAGAAGTGGTGCTACAAAATTGAGACATACATGAAATTTATAATAAAAGAAAATAAATCAGAGATATCACCTTTGCACTAAGACAATTAATAAAGAAGAAAATATATTATGATAAAAAACGACACAGGTTATTTTTTGACCGAGAAACGGCGTTTGATTAAGTCGACAGACTGCAGTTATTTGAAATATTACAAGAATATGAAGTCAAAGCACACTTAATCAACCACTGCAAACAATTTAAAGCCACAACAGCAAAATACAAATGTGAGGGCCAATGTTGACCGCACAAAGGCAATTATTACGATGAAAATCAAAAAGGTTGTTTACTTTCACCTCTATAATCCATCACGTATATATGAGCAGTTTAACAATGAGCAGTGAACGTGGCAGGCTAAGTGCGTTCGGCCGCGCTCTACTGTTGACTGATAATGAGACTATTAAAGCACAATAAACGGGAGGTAATGAGAAGCAGAAAAGAGATACGAAAATTATGATTAGCATATTGAGAACTAACAAACAAGATTAAAACAAATACATGATTGTGGGTATTTGACAGAAGTGGCAGGCGGAAATGAAATAACTGTGACCGGTATTGGAATCTATGGACCAAAGCAATTCAACCCATCGAAGAGATATCATTCAGTACATAAAGAAACATGAGATATTTGTTACAGAAGAACACTATTAATCAATCTGTTTTGAGTTATTGAGTTATTTGCGGGTCATCATCATTGCATTCCGAACATGTCCATAGGTGCTCAGATCCCTTCCTCAGCAAGTCCCGTAGTGTCCAGCGACTGACGACTCCAGTTCTTTTGTATATTGTTGCCAACGTTGTGTACAACCAATGTCGAAAATATACAAAGCAAAATAAAAATTCAAGACATGACTTACACCAGCTCTGAATGTGTTACTTCCAAAGATAGTGAATAAAATCATTTGATCACGTAGTTAGTTACGAGATGCAAGATTTCACAAGCATTAACAACATGATGCAACAAAAGAAGATGTGAAGAAAGACCCGGCAAGAGAACTACACACAAAAATGACTCCACATGGAGCGTTATGTTTGAGGCGAACCAAGAAACACGATCTAGAACACACTACTTTCCGATGACGCTCAAAGGAAAACACAAGATAGAGTAAGGAGAAGAAAGCACAAGGAAAACATAATCTCTTATCAAAGGTACAGTTATTCATTCGCACTTGTTCTCGATCATATTACTTACTTTAAGTGGTCCGTTCATCTCATTAAGAATCTGTGAAGACATTGGCAAGGGTATTTGATAATGCAATGTCTCTGGAAACATATTCATCTACACACTTTTTTTTAATGTTTACATATATCCTTTTTCTAACAGCCTCTACGGTTGTCTAAGCAGCGTTAAAACTGTGACTGATGGCCGGTAAGCGAAAACAAGTTAATATGATCACGTCCTTGAAGAAAGCTGAACTCTGACAATATTTGGTCATAGCAATCGCACTTGCGCAGCTGAAAGGGTCTTATCTCTGAAAGTGAGAATAAGCTACAAGAAATGGTTGTCCTGTAATCGCTGTGGCGCTTTTGATAACGTTTTGAAGACCTTTTGATTACCTTCATGGCCGACATACGACTGAGTTTAGCTTTTTTCAGTCTATGATGCTGTTTCCCACTGTTGTTTTCTCTACTTGCATTATCTTCTTTAGCATGGTACCGCAGCCTGCAGAATGACACAAAGAAGAAGACATGTAGATCTTGTAACTTTTCCGTGAATTTTGCAGATTCGTTCTTTTACCGCTGACAGAAATCTTTACTTTCACACAATTTGTAGACGTGTGTAAACTTAACATGAAGACTCATAAACCCTGAAGCCTGGGAAGAAATAGCTATAAACGATAATCTTTGGAAACACACTCTAAAGCTCCAACTCAAACGAGAAGCAACCAGATTCATAGAAAAAGAGAATACGCGGTGAATGAAAAGTGCAATCTTAAATGGTTTACTGATGAAAGTAAATTACAACAACGTTCTAAATGCAGATAACTTCCTTTGTTAAGGCGCTTGGGATTTAAGGAGAACATAAAGAACATAACTTGTCACGATATAAGTCAAATCTATCACATTCGCATTGTATGCTATGACTCTTTATCATGTATTCACCACATCCGTGAATACTCTTAGCGTTATGATGGTTTTAAAAAAGTACCCTCGTCACCCCAATTGGCGTATATGGAATATGGTGTTAGTGACCATATTTTTTTACAGACTTTCGACACATGATTTTTGGGCCAATTTAGTAGGTATTACGCCAGTGCCGCTTTACTTTCCCTGAAAAAAAATCCGGTACCCATTAAAGTCTGGGTGAACAGGAGTCGTCGGTTGGGATCGAACCATACGTCTTGTCCTTTGTAGTCCAGTTCACTAACCACTGAGCTATCACGACTCCCGTTATGATGGCATACCGACCATTTTCTGTTGAATAACAAGTTCTTCTTTCCCTCTGGTCAAATCATTTGTTTCGTTGCCTCTGTAGGAAGTTCACACATTTTGTAGATTACCTACGCATTAGATTATGACGTCATGCCTAATTTAACATCAGCTGATCAATCCAGATAATTTACTCAAACAACTCTTTAACATTATATCCCAACATTCGTCATCCAATACGTCATAATGTAGTAGCACTATTGAAAAGATATAGATTAGACAGACACGGATACACACGATTGTGGTAGATCGTGCCACAGCAGATCAAACAATAAGTGGCTGTAAAAAATAGTTACATTTTAGTAAGGCTAAAATTGGAGGCAAGTATAAAACATCTAAAAGCTGCCACTGGCAAGACTATCACAGATCATAAAACTGTTAACACTGAAAACTGATACAATTCTTCTTCTACTGTCAGTCTCTTTCCTCAGCTAATGATATATGTAGGCAGCTCTGTGAATATCTTATTAGGGCATTTGCTTAAGACGTAAAAAGAATGAAAACCTCTCAATGATCAGATAATTCATATATTTAACGACACAATTATCGTATTTTCCTAAACCCCCCTACCACAAGTCTGATTTATATTACTTACAGCCTCCGCCAATATTTCAGCCTGCATTAGATATTTGATATAAAAAATAAAAATATATAGTTTAATCATCTATCCCTATTTTAACATGTAGGTAAAGATAAAGTGCGATACTTAAATCGGCGTCTTAACACGCGTGTTTTTCACACATATGTGCTCGGCCGCCTATCAAAAAGTGTTCGGAGACTTCTGAGTAGTGTCGCTTCAAGCATCGAAATTCACGATGCGAGGCGGCATTCCTCACCGTCCCAGAGTACTACCCTGGTACCCATTTCTGCCAGCGGCTGGGTCGACCGCAGGGGTTTTTTTTTTTTCCAACCACGAGTACAATTCACACAGCTTCCAGCGGGGATCGAACACGGGTTGTCCAAACGCGGTAGCCAAGTCGGGTGGTTTTCCTAACTAGGCTACCAAGTAGTCCAATTTTAACGTATTGATGATCACATGGTTGTATATGCGAAGTGTATATTGACAATTTAGTTATTCATAATGTCCTTTAAATGTAGAATTTATTAGAATTACATGCTCTGTGTAATGTTCTTTATAACATCCAGAACTGATGCCATACTTCAATTGTTTTATTGTAATGAGTTACTCTAACGTAGGAACAGTCTGTGCTCACTATTTGTATTATCGACAACTTATCGTTAATACAGTTTGTTTTAAGTAAACTTACCACTCTCAATCGTATTGAAGTATAAAACGGGATAGGCTAGAAAACAGAAAATAAAACTTCACCATTTTGAAGATTTTTGATGTAAAAATCTCAAGCAAACAATTCAATTTCTTGAGAAAAAAAAAACACTAATTTAAATAATTTCTAGACAAGTGCATCTAAACATTTGTTTTTCTTTTTTTTATGGAAGCTTCTATTGCACGGGAATGAAAAAAAAAATAGTACGACCGGGTATTTCAATTACCTGGGCCGGCAATGATTATACTGCAGGGCGTTGTGGAAAAAGTAAGTAAGAGGAGTAGAAAGAGATGGGAATACAGCATAAATGTATATATTGCACTTGGCTTTGCAGATTCAAGAGGAATGAGTATAGATATAAATCAATAAAGTAGATGAACTGCTGTGCTAAAATGACGTTCAAATTTATGTGATGAATAAGAAAGAATCGCCGGATAAAAAATAATACAATTATGTACAACTTAAGACATCCGTATAGCGCCGTCAGTAGACATAACGCGGGTCCTGCAGTGTTTCTCTAATCGGGGCAAAATGTTCAATCTCAGGATTGCTATTACTGTCTCACTTGTCAGGGTTTTCAGTGTCTCTCGAGGTAAGTGTATGTAAAGTGTCTTCTTGTGCTTCTATTGTTCCATATATGGGAGCTGACCTGGTTATCTGACTATTTTTTTGTATCACTTATCGAAAGTTTTCACTGCAGGACTATTGATAACACCAATTGCCGTTTGGGTAAGGTTTTTTTTAAAATTCATTCAATCACTAATCTTTAATGTACTATTTAAATGTATACAACATATTCCCTCGATATTTGCTATCTTATCATCCAGTTCATTCTCTGTTTCTGTGATTGCTTATGTCCAATGTCCACATACATATGCCAGTGCAAATAATATCGGAACAAGAGATTCGGTTAGAGTCATGCCTGTGTGCTTCATTACTCGAACAATTTCATCGGCAAAGACATGATAGATTTTCACAGCAAGCTGTGACTGGAGTCAATACAGAGGTCAAATATTTGCACTGTTACCTTCATGTTCATCCTGATCACGCTGGTGTTAAATACAGCTAAAGTTTAGATAAATTAGATGTTCAGAGATCATGTAATATATAAGAGAACATGTAATGCAGGTACCAACACTAAACTTAGTGATTTTTGATCCAAGAAATGGTTTTCAAGTGATAATAAGTCGCTATCTAGACTAGAGATCAAGAAATGCGTATTATAATTGTTAGAAAATGGTATCCGGAAAGAATTAAAAGAATTGATGCCAGAATCGCTGCATGATAATGAACATTTTGAGGAGATTATCGAAGCACGTAGAGGTGATTATGTATTCATCGCTGATATGATTTTTCTTATTGCTTACCCTGTGTAATCTCCTCTTATTCACACCCACGACCTTCATACTTACTTCTGCTGATTTTGATGGAAACTGAAATAGAGAATGTTTTATTTTAGACGGTGAATGTGCTTTTTTCTTTAAAAATAATGTTAATGGTTAAACGAAGCGATGAATTCTCTGTGAAGTGTTCAGTGTTTTAAAAAAAAAAATGAGTGGTACATTATTTTTGTATGTGTATCCGTTAATTGTGCTTTTTTGAATTGTATTGCGCTCACACATTAGGTTAACAAGTTATTTATAGCATTTATTCGTTTTTTTTTTACCCAGCAGAAGGCATGCTAGGGGTAAAGGTGTAAAGATGCATAGACATGCGAAGCTGCTGTGAAGCAGATGATAATAATGGCAATTTTAAAAAAAAATTGATCACGGTGTATAGTAATAGCTTTACGTAGGTGAGAAACAAAACAAAAGTAGAATGACGTTTCGGTCACGAAACCTTAGCTAGAACAACAAATAACAAAGTGTAGGCAATTGCTTCAGGACAACAATGACAATTTTAGCTTTATCTAAGGAATTAATACTTCAAAGCAACGTCATGTGTCGCCATTACGGGGGAAATAACAGTTTCCGGCTCATATAAGTCAGCTTATTTCGTGGAGTGATGGAAATTGTTTTCATACTAGGAGGTATTTTCTTTCTCCAGGACATCGAATTAAAGGTCTCAAACATTACATCACATCAACAAGATTACGTAAGGTAAAGTCTCCTAGGTAATTGGAGTCCATGCTCGTCCGGCTTTTAGAGAATGCCATTATTGATATTATTTTCAGTCGTTTAAACAGATTGTAATGTGTGTTTTTTAAATTCAAGTTATTGGGTTATTTGTGGGACATCATCATTGCACTCCGAACATGTACATAGGTACTCTGATCCCCTCCTCAGAAAATCCCTCAGTGTCCAGCGACTGACGACTCCAGTTCTGTGTTGGTTGATACGGCTTCTTATACGCCCATTAAGTTTTTCACTTCTTGCTGTGCCCATCTTAACTCACATCTCTTTCATCCGAAGGAGTCATGTGGATCTGTGTTTGTTAAAGTCCTGTGCTCTTCCCACACGGAGGGCATTGATGATGTTCACCCGATCCATTTGTTGACCGTCCTCAGCGACAGCGCAGCCATCCAACCTGTCCGCTCTTTTCGATTCATTGAATGGAAGTGAAAGAGTGAGACTACGGGCTACATTTTCAATGTTGAAAATGTTGATTACGGGGACGAATATGCCATGCACGATGTTATACCTTGCAAAGGTCATAAACAAACACCTTTCTAAGTACTTTCGGATTACCAACCGAAACAGGAAAGAACAAAATATTAGTAAACAACGTTTCTATGGGAAGGACTGCAAAATACATGTATTATACCATTCAATAATACTGGATAATAGATATGGATGAGTCATACATAAGTAAACCACATTGGGTAGAGCTTACTTTGACAGATTTAGCCTAGAGCAAGTAGAAAAGGTTGACGTAGAGGTGACTAAATTCAAATTAAATAGACTGTTGGATCAAGGAAGAATCACATGCGCTTAACCAGACTCCCCAGATACACTGAATCTATTAATTGTGGTTATACAGGCTCATGCTATTACTGATACTGTCAGTCATATTCAACATTTGATGACATTGTTATAAGCTTTGGATTAGTTAAATGTTGAAAGGTATTTCTCCATGACAAAGAGTTCCATATCGGTGTGTCATTATAGGCGCACGTTACGTAGTTAATTTAGAAATTGATGGAAACCTGAAACACGTAAAAAAACACATAAAATACATTCACGTCTGTGAATCATCAAACAATTCGTAAAACGTTTGGCACGAATGCGAGTTTATTCTTGTATGATTGTATATACACGACAAGTATAAATGATTATACTTACATCATATTTCATTCCTTGAAACTGAAATTGAACATGATTGATTTTAGAATCGATTCTTGGAGGGAAGATAATGTCATAGTAAATCCTGATATAAAATCCCTTAACGATGTGTAGACCGAACCATTTTCCGAGATACACAAGTTGCCACGAAAGAAAGGAGGTCACTTAATAACCACAATAGTCAAGGACCTATTGACTTGACCATGAGATTGCTTGTGCAGATTGCGTTTAAATGTTGACACAGCTCACTTACCGGATATAATTTTGCTCTTTTTTTTTTGGCGTACAGCTGAGTATCGTTGACACATTAATGGGGTGTCATTAGTTCAATGCATTTGACACATTTATAAACGCCTCAATGAAACAAAGAATCGTACATCAATAAATATTCGTATGTACCGTCACAGTTCACTTGTCTCTGCCACAGAGCATGAGAAGCTTTGACTTAGGCAAATCCAAAGAAGTATGGCACAAAACCATCAAACAGTGATCCCAGTAACGGAATTAGATAACGGAGATTGCTCACGAATTAAACAAAATTGGACCTACCTTGGTATATCTGGTTATTTTTAATCAATTTTTCTCACAAAATAAATGCATGATATAGTTTACGTTTCCAAGCTAGCTCGTATAGTTAAAAATATCATACACAGAGTTATTTACATACATAATGAAGCAGTGTGGGTTATGGCCTGAAGTATCCATGCTGAAAATGACTTGATTTCACATTACAGCACAATTGTTATTACATAATAACATCTGACAGAAAAAAGATCATATACTTAAAAAAATCAACAACAAAAGCAGTAGAATAGCACAGGCTAAAGTAGCATTTATGAAACTAATATCATCTTGTACACAGGACATTAGAAGAGTAAATAAATCTCCATTTAAAGAAAAAAATTAATGAGATTTCTCAGAAGAATCTTGAGTGTATCTTTGACAGCTAAAAGACCAGCCAGGAGATTAACAGAAAGTCCACTATAAAAAGAGCGATTCTTTAAAAACAAATCAAAAAGAAAGAGTTGACTTTTCTAGCACACCATAAGAATGCGAAAATTGAAAACTTTGTTTCAACTGGCAAAATACAGGGAAAGAGAGATCGCATATAACACAATTAGAAGACACTATACATGTTGGTGTCGTGGCACGTTGAATGGCGAAAAAAGCAGAATTGATTTGCTGCACTGTGGACGAATTGGAAGAGCATGATCGTCTACACCAACCAAAATGACAAGTAATAAATTGTCAATGTTCTTCATATATTCAAATCATAATCGCCATCCTTCGATAGTGTCGTATATGATGTATGGGATACATGTGCTGGATACAATACAGTTGCGTTAACAACAGGGAACAAGTATTATAGGAAAACACAACTTATGGAAACACAGAGACATTTAGGTCTTTATAACAGATATATGGTTATGGTTATGGAAGACCCCGGTATCACTGCAAATGAATTACAATTCATAACTGCTCTACGCCCGTGCCAGTGGAATCATCAGAATTACTATCTCATCTCCAGAACAAAGAAAGTTAGCTGCAGTCCCAATCATAGCAGTTTCAGCATACGCAAAAGTACATATGGCGAAATAGAATAGAAAGTGAACACAGCCATCTGTACCCCGTCACACGATATCATCATTCGTCGAAGCAATCTGAATATCGAAACGCGATCAGAACGGATGAAACGCACAGCTCACGGTTTGCACAGAGCACTTAATTCAGTAGTTCTTGCAGCAAGTCGGACTTGAAATTTTAGGAAACTGCAACAAGGAACACTCTTCAGAGACAGCCTTTAATGGTTCATGCCACCTATCCGCCATATTGACCGGAAGTTCGGATATATACAACTGATTTGTGTAAAGCTTAATCTGGTAGATCCCTTTGAAGGGAACAATGCATGCATTCCCACCAGACGAGTAAATCTACAGTGATTGAATTAAGTTGTACGAACTTCACATAAATACAAAAAGGAATCATTTAGGCTACACGATCTGAATGGGAATGAAAAAAAAGGAATGAATTAGGCTATATGGCCTGGCTGAGCATGAATAAAGGAATGAATTAGGCTATATGGCCTAGATGAGCTTGAACAAAGGAATGAATTAGGCTATATGGCCTGGCTGAGCATGAACAAATGAATGAATTAGGCTATATGGCCTGCATGAGCTTGAGCAAAGGAATGAACTAGGGTATGTGGCCTTGATGAGCTTGAGCAAAGGAATGAATTAGGGTATATGGCCTGGATGAGCTTGAACAAAGGAATGAATTAGGCTATATGGCCTGGCTGAGCATGAACAAAGGAATGAATTAGGCTATATGGCCTGGATGAGCTTGAGCAAAGGAATGAATTAGGGTATATGGCCTGGATGAGCTTGAGCAAAGGAATGAATTAGGCTATATGGCCTTGATGAGCATGAACAAAATGAACGAATTAGGCTATATGGCCTGGATTAGCTTGAACAAAGGAACGAATTAGGATATATGGCCTGGCTGAGCATGAACAAAGGAATGAATTAGGCTATATGGCTTTGATGAGCTTGAACAAATGAACGAATTAGGCTATATGGCCTGGATTAGCTTGAACAAAGGAACGAATTAGGCTATATGGCCTTGATGAGCATGAACAAATGAACGAATTAGGCTATATGGCTTTGATGAGCTTCAACAAAGGAATGAATTAGGCTATATGGCCTTGATGAGCATGAACAAATGAACGAATTAGGCTATATGGTCTGGATAAGCTTGAACAAAGGAACGAACTAGGCTATATGGCCTTGATGAGCATGAACAAATGAACGAATTAGGCTATATGGCCTTGATGAGCTTGAACAAAGGAACGAATTAGTCTATGTGTCCTGGATGAGCATGAACAAAGGAACGAATTAGGCTATATGGCTTTGATGAGCTTGAACAAAGGAACTAATTAGGCTATTTGGCTTTGATGAGCTTGAACAAAGGAACGAATTAGGCTATATGGCCTTGATGAGCATGAACAAATTAACGAATTAGGGCTATATGGCTTTGATGAGCTTGAACAAAGGAACGAATTAGGCTATATGGCCTTGATGAGCATGAACAAATGAACGAATTAGGCTATATGGCCTGGATAAGCTTGAACAAAGGAACGAACTAGGCTATATGGCCTTGATGAGCATGAACAAATGAACGAATTAGGCTATATGGCCTGGATGATCATGAACAAAGGAACGAATTAGGCTATATGGCCTGGATGATCATGAACAAAGGAACAAATTAGGCTATATGGCCTGGATGATCATGAACAAATGAACGATATAGGCTATATGGCCTGGATGATCATGAACAAAAGAACGAATTAGGCTATATGGCCTTGATGAGCTTGAACAAAGGAACGAATTAGGCTATATGACCTGGATGAGCGTGAACAAAGGAACGAATTAGGCTATATGGTCTTGATGAGCTTGAACAAAGGAACGAATTAGGCTATATGGCCAGGATGAGCTTGAACAAAGGAACGAATTTGACTATATGGCCTGGATGAGCTTGAACAAAGGAACGAATTGACTATATGTCCTGGATGAGCTTGAACAAATGAACGAATTAGACTATATGGCCTTGATGATCTTGAACAAAGGAACGAATTAGGCTATATGGTCTTGATGAGCTTGAACAAAGGAACGAATTAGGCTATATGGTCTTGATGAGCTTGAACAAAGGAACGAATTAGGCTGTATGGTCTTGAGGAGCTTGAACAAAGGAACGAATTAGGCTATATGGTCTTGATGATCATGAACAAATGATCGAAGAGACTGACGTCATGTGACGCACCAAAATGACAGCTTTTTTATATTCGAGCCATGGACTAAGGAATGTTTACTTTGAATTCAACGATATCTGTTATTGCAGCGAGTTTGCAGATTTTTGAAAATGTATTCAAGGGTTTGAACATAAATGTTTGTTCACAGTTCGTTAACCTTCGCTGTAGAATGGCTTTGTTGTGACCTTGGTAGCTAAGGGCCTAACTTGTGCAAACGGATGGTATTGGCAAAGATCATTTTGAATCTATGAAGTGGGCTCATTATGTGTTTAACTCAAAAGCATATGTGATTTTTTAACCAAAGTTTTTTTTTTTTGGGGGGGGAGGTGGGTGGGGGGCTCAATGAAGATATCCCCGATGGAAGAATAAATTGTACTATTAGTCCCATAAATGATTCGCTTCCAGAGGTTTATGATGTAAACAACGCAGTTTTGTTATTGCAAGTGAATAATGTCCACACCTATAATTGGTCAGGATTGTGTAGCAGCAGCAGCAGCTTTATAGCGAACACAGAAAACACCATAGGATTGTGCTGTTCTGAAACAGCTATGCCATGCTACCCTATAAATGCCTTTAATGGGATTACTGTGACCACAAACCAATCTCCATGTGTGTGCCACATATTTACACCCCAGATAGAAATACTGAATATAACAACATCATATGCCGTCTGTGATATTAATGACCACAAACCAGGATCCTCCAGTATGATTGATACAACTGTTGCACCAAGCACTTCATCAGCAGAGCCAGATCTATGGAATGTTAATCTGACACTGTTCTTGAATGATGTCCAAGTTAATGAGACATCAGAATCGTGTGGCAGCAGCTACAAGAAGGGAGCAGAGAACATCAAGTTCTGCTGCTATAAAGGAGACTTGCCTTGCTATCCCAGAATTTCCTTAAATGGGATCAATGTAGTTGAAAACTTCTCTTGTGTAAACTACACATTCACATCCAAGAGTGAATCAGTGAAGGTCACAAAATCATATTCTCTCTGTGGTTTTACTAACTACAGGTCATGTGGCTTCTGTTGGATTGGAAATGATAACTTACCACCACTGTGTGTCTATATGTTTGGAATTAGAGTCATCAACGATGGCCTAACATCATCAAGTGCTACGACGATCATCATTTTCGGGAGGACGCGAACTCCCATGGTATATGGTGGATAGGCAGCAGGAACCATTGAAGGCTATGTCTGAAAAGTGTTCCTTCTTGCAGTTTCCTCATATTCCAAGTCCGGCTTGTTGCAGGAGCTACTGAGTTAAGTGCTATGTGCACACCGTGAGCTGTGTGTCTCATCCGTTGATCCTGTTTCGATATCCCGCTTGTTTACGATGAATGGTAATATCGTATGACAGGGAACAGTTGGATGTGGTCACTTTCTGCGCGGTTTCGCATTTTATTTTTTTGGCGTGTGCTGAGACTGCTACGATGTGGACTACAGTTACCTTTCTTTGTTTGGGAGATGTGTTAGTAATTCGGATGATTCCACTGGTACGGGCGGTTGAGCAATTATGGATTTTAATTCTTTTGCAGTGATACCAAGGCCTTCCATAACCAATAACCAATAACCAATAAATGAACGAAGTAGGCTATATGGCCTTGATGAGCTTGAACAAAGGAACGAATTAGGCTATATGGCTTTGATGAGCTTGAACAAAGGAACGAATTAGGCTATATGGTCTGGATGAGCATGAACAAATGAACGAATTAGGCTATATGGTCTGGATAAGCTTGAACAAAGGAACGAACTAGGCTATATGGCCTTGATGAGCATGAACAAATGAACGAATTAGGCTATATGGCCTTGATGAGCTTGAACAAAGGAACGAATTAGTCTATGTGTCCTGGATGAGCATGAACAAAGGAACGAATTAGGCTATATGGCTTTGATGAGCTTGAACAAAGGAACGAATTAGGCTATTTGGCTTTGATGAGCTTGAACAAAGGAACGAATTAGGCTATATGGCCTTGATGAGCATGAACAAATTAACGAATTAGGCTATATGGCTTTGATGAGCTTGAACAAAGGAACGAATTAGGCTATATGGCCTTGATGAGCATGAACAAATGAACGAATTAGGCTATATGGCCTGGATAAGCTTGAACAAAGGAACGAACTAGGCTATATGGCCTTGATGAGCATGAACAAATGAACGAATTAGGCTATATGGCCTGGATGATCATGAACAAAGGAACGAATTAGGCTATATGGCCTGGATGATCATGAACAAAGGAACAAATTAGGCTATATGGCCCGGATGATCATGAACAAATGAACGATATAGGCTATATGGCCTGGATGATCATGAACAAAAGAACGAATTAGGCTATATGGCCTTGATGAGCTTGAACAAAGGAACGAATTAGGCTATATGACCTGGATGAGCGTGAACAAAGGAACGAATTAGGCTATATGGTCTTGATGAGCTTGAACAAAGGAACGAATTAGGCTATATGGCCAGGATGAGCTTGAACAAAGGAACGAATTTGACTATATGGCCTGGATGAGCTTGAACAAAGGAACGAATTGACTATATGTCCTGGATGAGCTTGAACAAATGAACGAATTAGACTATATGGCCTTGATGATCTTGAACAAAGGAACGAATTAGGCTATATGGTCTTGATGAGCTTGAACAAAGGAACGAATTAGGCTATATGGTCTTGATGAGCTTGAACAAAGGAACGAATTAGGCTGTATGGTCTTGAGGAGCTTGAACAAAGGAACGAATTAGGCTATATGGTCTTGATGATCATGAACAAATGATCGAAGAGACTGACGTCATGTGACGCACCAAAATGACAGCTTTTTTATATTCGAGCCATGGACTAAGGAATGTTTACTTTGAATTCAACGATATCTGTTATTGCAGCGAGTTTGCAGATTTTTGAAAATGTATTCAAGGGTTTGAACATAAATGTTTGTTCACAGTTCGTTAACCTTCGCTGTAGAATGGCTTTGTTGTGACCTTGGTAGCTAAGGGCCTAACTTGTGCAAACGGATGGTATTGGCAAAGATCATTTTGAATCTATGAAGTGGGCTCATTATGTGTTTAACTCAAAAGCATATGTGATTTTTTAACCAAAGTTTTTTTTTTTGGGGGGGGAGGTGGGTGGGGGGCTCAATGAAGATATCCCCGATGGAAGAATAAATTGTACTATTAGTCCCATAAATGATTCGCTTCCAGAGGTTTATGATGTAAACAACGCAGTTTTGTTATTGCAAGTGAATAATGTCCACACCTATAATTGGTCAGGATTGTGTAGCAGCAGCAGCAGCTTTATAGCGAACACAGAAAACACCATAGGATTGTGCTGTTCTGAAACAGCTATGCCATGCTACCCTATAAATGCCTTTAATGGGATTACTGTGACCACAAACCAATCTCCATGTGTGTGCCACATATTTACACCCCAGATAGAAATACTGAATATAACAACATCATATGCCGTCTGTGATATTAATGACCACAAACCAGGATCCTCCAGTATGATTGATACAACTGTTGCACCAAGCACTTCATCAGCAGAGCCAGATCTATGGAATGTTAATCTGACACTGTTCTTGAATGATGTCCAAGTTAATGAGACATCAGAATCGTGTGGCAGCAGCTACAAGAAGGGAGCAGAGAACATCAAGTTCTGCTGCTATAAAGGAGACTTGCCTTGCTATCCCAGAATTTCCTTAAATGGGATCAATGTAGTTGAAAACTTCTCTTGTGTAAACTACACATTCACATCCAAGAGTGAATCAGTGAAGGTCACAAAATCATATTCTCTCTGTGGTTTTACTAACTACAGGTCATGTGGCTTCTGTTGGATTGGAAATGATAACTTACCACCACTGTGTGTCTATATGTTTGGAATTAGAGTCATCAACGATGGCCTAACCTCATCAAGTGCTACGACGATCATCATTTTCGGGAGGACGCGAACTCCCATGGTATATGGTGGATAGGCAGCAGGAACCATTGAAGGCTATGTCTGAAAAGTGTTCCTTCTTGCAGTTTCCTCATATTCCAAGTCCGGCTTGTTGCAGGAGCTACTGAGTTAAGTGCTATGTGCACACCGTGAGCTGTGTGTCTCATCCGTTGATCCTGTTTCGATATCCCGCTTGTTTACGATGAATGGTAATATCGTATGACAGGGAACAGTTGGATGTGGTCACTTTCTGCGTGGTTTCGCATTTTATTTTTTTGGCGTGTGCTGAGACTGCTACGATGTGGACTACAGTTACCTTTCTTTGTTTGGGAGATGTGTTAGTAATTCGGATGATTCCACTGGTACGGGCGGTTGAGCAATTATGGATTTTAATTCTTTTGCAGTGATACCAAGGCCTTCCATAACCAATAACCAATAACCAATAAATGAACGAAGTAGGCTATATGGCCTTGATGAGCTTGAACAAAGGAACGAATTAGGCTATATGGCTTTGATGAGCTTGAACAAAGGAACGAATTAGGCTATATGGTCTGGATGAGCATGAACAAAGGAACGAATTAGGCTATATGGCTTTGATGAGCTTGAACAAAGGAACAAATTAGGCTATATGGCTTTGATGAGCTTGAACAAAGGAACGAATTAGGCTATATGGTCTGGATGAGCATGAACAAAGGAACGAATTAGGCTATATGGCTTTGATGAGCTTGAACAAAGGAACGAATAAGGCTATATGGCTTTGATGAGCTTGAACAAAGGAACGAATTAGGCTATATGGCCTGGATGACCATAAGCAAAAGAATGAATTATGTTACACATGAATTATGTTACACGATCTTGACGAAAATGAAGAATGGCATCAATTAAGTTCGCGTTTATATTATTTCGTTATCATCATAACCAACATCCATAAGGGAATATCTCCCTCCTACAAGATCCCTAGGCAAACAAAATCTATTGTTTGTAAAGACTCCTAGAATACATCTGATGGTGTCAGTATATGTCCTTTACTTGATAACACAGCCATACGTGTGAGCCGTGTGGTAGTTCAGTGTATGGAATTTTACTTTATTATAAAGTTTATGTTTCTTTGTTTTGTTACATCACCTACGATAATTTTGGAAATCATTTAAAAGCTGACGGACATTTTACAAATTAAAACATAAATTCAAACATAGAGGGAATGATTGGTCTCGGAACAAGACACCGGCCTCGAGACAGAGAGGTTGTGGGTTCAAATCCCGACTGCACCAGTTGGGATTTTTATTTATGATTTCTCTCTGTGGCAACCACCCCTGGTCTCAGGCGTAATATTTTCTGGTAATAATTTTGGTAATATTTGCATTAGTATACTTACAACGTCTATTATTTCTGCAAACTAAAATAGTTAAGGATATAGTTTTGATAAGTAGAATAGTTTTTTTTTTTTTCAATCAGTTATATATTATGTGTTTGAAGTAGTAGTAATGCGATACATGTGCTTTTCTTAACACAAAATGAGAACAATACCAAACAAGAAAACCTATCAAGTTATATGATGAGAAGAGGATGGTAGTATATCGGTCGTGTGCTCGATGAATGAAAGAAAAATTAGCATTTAAAATTCCTCTATAAACCGAATAACAAAAGATACAAGGAAGTCCAAAATAAATTTTGAGAAGAGCAATTAATAGAGAGGGATCAACTGTCGACTCAGGAACACAAAGACAAATATGAACCTAGCAGCATATCGTCAGACATGATCTGTGCTTTATTGTGCGTACCTGAGTCTAAGAAGGAATAATTATCTGCTTTGAGAACCGATCACTAACGGGCCCACATAGCTTTTTTCTCATCTCTTGACAAAGCTATTTATACTTTTCGCCACAGGTACACTGTATTCAGTACTTTTTTAGTACTTTAACAATTGCTCATTGGTTTCGTTTGTCTTTGTATTTTCTAGTATATAGCTATTTGTTTTGACTAAAGTTACATTGTCTATTTAACACCTTTACCCTTAAGGGAATTTATGCAACAATAAAAACAAGAACACAGTGTGTATGCTTCATTATTTTTTACAGAAAACAATATATCTAGCTCTCATTGGTTACCCGTGGTGTCCTTTCTGCGATCTTAAAGAATAGAGAGTATTAAATGTAACATTCTAAACACATTCTTAAACACATATATTTATAATTTAATTAAAACTTTAGTTATATGAGAAGCACACGCTTTTCTTTTATTTCAATTTTAAGATGTGTATTTATTATACGTCGCGCATCCTTTTTTATACTGTTGAATATATTTATTTTTAATTAAAGTAATTTAATAATTATTAAAGTAATGCTTTTTCGCAACTATAAACACTTGTATGATCTCACATAAAGAACATGGACGTAAACAAGGATAGTGATCATCAGCATCATGTGCCATACAGGTTGGCATAGGCGATCACATCCTTACACAGTCTTCTATCCACCGTGCTTCGTAGCAATGCTGTTTTTGACAAAGACAGTTGCATTGACAAATGTCCCTGTACGGTTTTCACAGATTGCTAACATCGTTCCATTAATGATATAAATAGTACTACGATTTTTGTCGTGGTAGATAAACATGTGACTTTGTTAACATGTTTTCTTTGTTGCTTCAAAAGAAAAGAAAACTGGTTCTTCAAGTGCTCCAAATATGATATTTTTCTTTCTTACATCTGAGACAGTTTGAGGAGACGCAGACTATAGTCCAAAACAGAGAGCACCACGACCTGCATCAGCTAAAACAAGACCCGCTGCTGAATATCTACTCTGGACATGAACTTGAGTGCATCGATCGCTTTTCTAGCTCCCACTGCTACGTTACCAAATGCCAAAAACCAAATGACCTGCTCAAATGTATTCCCATACATCTCAAACATCTCTCCATGGGTGCACCATTGTTCAGGGAGCTGACCTTTACATATTTACTTCGCCAGGAAACAGTATAGTAGTAGAGAATTATTCACAAACAACAATGTTAAGACAAAATCCATCTTTGGTTCCTTAATAGACAGACAATTCGAAACATTTCAGAATTTAAAAAAAAAATATTTAGCAAGTGCACATTACAAAATATTTTTTTTCAACTATATTGACAGACCTATACAAATAGACAGACCTATACAAATAGACAGACCTATACAAATAGACAGACGTATACAAACAAAGCAAGGATAGGGACTAAAAAAAATACTCATTTATTTTTTTTTAAAGAAACATAGAAATTTCAGTGTTAGTGCCATTTGCATTTATATCATATTAAGATGTTTATTTCAAATGGTGTTGACAAATATGGCACAATTTTCTGTGAACAGGCACCGATTTGGTAGTGATGTAGCATCACAAAGAAAACCATGTCAACAAAACAAAAATAGAATGTGATTAATTAAACTACAATCATATCAACATCCCTTCTTTCCAAATAGAGAAATATTGCACATAGAATATTGATGATTTGTTTTACAACTGATAAACCATGCAGGTTTTTTTCTTAGGAAGCGTCTTAGCTACGTTTCCAGAATAGATTGCGCCCGATTGTGCACTTTAACTGTGATTATTTAATATAACACACCAATTGTCATTGATATCGCACATCAATTGTTATCAATACTGCGCATTAATTGTTATCAATATTGAAACTCCGTTACATCCACATATCATCATTATCATTGGGTGCCTTCTCCGCATCGAATGTTGGCAACCATGGAGCGCCATTCCATTATGTCTCTTGCTTTGATGGTGCAGATTGTCGTAGGCTGACTTGTCCATCTTTTGATGTTACACAATTTCTCTCCCTGGCTTTCTTTGGATTGTTACGTGATGAGGCTCCAATCTCTTTCACGGTGGTCTGCCATATTCGTCTTTCGTGTTCTGAATATGCCTCATGTGTACCACACACTTCGCTGTTTTCGCTTTCTGGGCCGTTGATTATTTCAAATTCTTCCGCCCCATCCACCGTCGGAGATTTTTCACATACGGATTGAACACACCCGACTAACGACGACAATGTTGTCGAACCATGTGAAACATCCACATAGGTTCAATGTTATATGTTACTCACATATCGAAAGACGTAGCGGTCCTAAAGAGAAAACATGATATTGTCATTTCCAAACATTTTTATCAACGTTTGTATCTTTGCAATTATAGACGGTTAATCGGCGGCCCAACAAGTTACCATCGTAAAACAAGGCCTATTACTGACACAGAAAGTCTAGCTCACGATTGAAATTATCAAACATAACACAGACTTTAGGCAGGGAAATAAATGACTTTGAAAATAAATGTCCCAGACGATTCTTAAACATACGCTGGTGAGAATGCATTTAAAACGAAGTGTACACCTACATTCAGGATATAGTAGCGCATTTGAATGTTTTCACTAACTCGAAGGTAGTCAGTCACGTGCTCGGCAATAGTTTATTGTATCTTCCGTTTTAGGACAATTTGCGCTAGCGTCAGTAATATGCGTGCTTGATTGCATTCGCTCGATGACTAAAGGAGTATACCACTTCGTCATCCGTCCTTAGAAGAACGTTAAGTGGTCGTGTTTGCGTTGTGATGTGGTTTGCAGTATAACTGTGATATTTGCGCCTTTCTGCCCAACCCATCCGGCTTCAGCACACTGTTAGCTTCAGTAAGTCGCGACATCTGTTCCCTTTTGACTGAGCACTGAATTTTTCACACATTTCGCGAAGTAATTGGCAGTCGCAATATATTAATTCCTTTGTCACAATTTAATACTTATGACTATATTTAAGTTACATTCTTCCGGAAAAAAGTGTCCATGCTTGCGAGATTTATATAAAGTTTAGCCACTAATACTTATTTATCGATTTTTTCACTGATTTTGGTGTGCGTGCATTTGTTAAGGAGTGCACCTGTTTAGATAAACGTCTGTAGGGACTCTCTTTTCCCTAACGCTGTTTTAAATTAATCTCCCTTAACCATTGGCACAACCATTTATGAATGTACAGGGTATTTTTAGGTATTTTGCAAAGAGTAACAAATCTCGGTTTCTCGTTGTTTCGATTGCTTAGGTTGCATTGGCTGGTCCATAAAGAACTGGGTTCAGGAAGTAACTGTTCAAATACTCTCTCGTCGATGGAAATCGTTTGACATCGTCGTCTGAGCAGCCGTTAGGGCTGCGATCTCATCAAGAGGGTTTATTTACGCTCTAAGGAGATTCTGTGAGAATGATATGGGTATATTGAGATGATATGGGTACTTTCAGACTTCATTCAAACTAATCGCAAAGACAGAATAGAATAGAATAGAATATAACAGAACAGGATACTGGTTAGTCTCACACATTGCTGGTCAATTTTGTCTCTTAAATTTGCTCTTCCATTTTGAATGTAGGCATATTTCTCTCTACTCCCAAGCTGAAAATAAAACATTTTTGAGCCCCGAAACTCTCCCTATCCCACTTCTTTTCTTGAAACAAAAAACTACCACCCCCCCCCCCCCCCCCCCCAATAAAAAAAAACAACATTCATCATAAAACAATAATGTTTTATCAAACTACTGATGTCGTGATAGCATACTAACATTCGTCTGTCAAGACGCAACAAGCCATACATTCATACATAAATACATACATGCATACATACATGCAAGGAGAGTGATCACAATTATGAGAGTGAAGCTGAGAAGTGACGTGGCGAGATCATAATGATTGAGATGTGACGTATTTAAGGGTCTGCACAAGCAGAAATGTCAGAAAGTCACATTTAGGATACGGGATGTAGTAGACTAGGTCGACGCCAGTATGGCGTGGACCCTTTAGTTAAGATCAGGACGAAACGCTGACATTAGTAGAAGTGTGTAGGAAGTCACATATAGACAAGTCATTAGAGAAGTGGATCATGTAGTTAGAACACGCCAGAACGCTCATACTAGTAGAAGTGTGTAACAACAACTAGATTGTTGATAATTCATTTGAAAGAGCTTTTTCACATGAGTCTAGTTTAGTAAACAGGTTGGTCTGTAATCTTGCGGTCGAGTGACAGTGAAGAAGACTAGTGAGTAAGCGTCTGTAATAATATTTTCCTTAATAAAGATTTGTGACGTGGACATTACGATGGTTTCTAATTTCTGTAGCGACATGTTTTAGAGAATGAGGGCACAGGTAGTTGATGCAATGTGTGATGAGAGAGTCATGAGATTAATTACGAATAGCGTGAACCTCAATAAAGTTTAATCAGAACCCTCGTAGAGTTCAATCAGAACCTCCGTAGCACTACTTTGACACTAGAGCGGTCATCCACGCCGCACAGCTATGTGTACTGAGATTGCTTATTCAGTGGATTTGTGTAAATAAACGTATTTGTCGTCATTGTTTACCATGGGACTTGTGTACTAACTGATTTGGCTGTAGATACGAACATTAGCGGTATCCAGTGGGCTGGTCTGGCACAAACACCATCACGAAACACAACACAATATGAAGTTCCCTTGAGTTGCAGCGGTAACGAAAGCGAGGCTTCCACATCATTAGAACACATTAGAACACATTAGAACACATTAGAACACATTAGAACACATTAGAACACATTAGAACACATTAGAACTATCGTTCATAAGTAGCTCAAAGATAGTTCCCCGTTGACACAAGTCAAGTCAGAACGACATTACAGTCAGTTAATGAAGTAGATCATGATCAGATAATAACCAAGGTGAACCAGTGACGTAAGTCAAGTCAAGACGACATTACAGTAAGTCAATCAAGTAGATCATGATCAGATAATAACCAAACTGAACCAGTGACGCAAGTCAAGTCAATTCAGAACGACATTACAGTAAGTCAATCAAGTAGATCATGATCAGATAATAGCCAATGTGAACCAGTGACGCAAGTCAAGTCAAGTCAGAACAACATTACAGTCAGTTAATCAAGTAGATCATGATCAGATAATAGCCAATGTGAACCAGTGACGCAAGTCAAGTCAAGTCAGAACGACATTACAGTCAGTCAATCAAGTAGATCATGATCAGATAATAGCCAATGTGAACCAGTGACGCAAGTCAAGTCAAGTCAGAACGACATTACAGTCAGTTAATCAAGTAGATCATGATCAGATAATAGCCAATGTGAACCAGTGACGCAAGTCAAGTCAAGTCAGAACAACATTACAGTCAGTTAATCAAGTAGATCATGATCAGATAATAGCCAATGTGAACCAGTGACGCAAGTCAAGTCAAGTCAGAACGACATTACAGTCAGTCAATCAAGTAGATCATGATCAGATAATAGCCAATGTGAACCAGTGACGCACGTCAAGTCAAGTCAGAACGACATTACAGTCAGTCAATGAGGTAGATCGTGATCAGATAATAGCCAATGTGAACAAGTAATCAGTCCAGTTCATAATCAGTTACCAAACGGTCGTGTGCCAGTTTAAGTTGAGCCATTGAGGTCATCATCACCTCATGAGCAAATTATCAATCGTCCTCTCCAATGATCAACTGTCCGTTCAATCAATCGAGAGCGCCACTGTTATATCTAGCCCGTTACATATATATATATATATATATATATATATATATATATATATATGGACTTGGCGTCTTGACAGACGGTTGTTAGCAAGCAATCATAAGTCAGTAATTTGGTAAAGTATTGATGTGCTGAGTGTTGCTTTACTGAACATCTCTCGTGGCTGAATTTGCCAATTCTGGACAGACAGATGTAACCACAGAACGAGCAAGGTGTATTTGTGGTATCATAGGAGGAAGAGGTGTGTACTACAACACTCAGAAACAAATTACAAATAAACAACAGAAAAAAACAAAGAATAATATATGGTCTGAAGCAGGATCGAACGTGTACTCCATGGCATTGCGCCTTGCCACGCATTGTTTATTTTCTCTAGCGCCGTGTGTCTTCTGAATTTGATATCAGCACTGTCAGCGAAAGTTGCTGTGCCATTTTTTAATGTTTGCTCTCCATGTGCTACGATCCACAGCCACTTTTTCCCATATATCACTATATATTTAAGCATATATTTCGATGATGAAAATATAATATGACGTATATGTGATTATTCAGGACAATTTTGTTAATTTATTACATTAATAGCATTTCAATTAATTAATTATTATGTTAACAAGTTATATTAATAACTATATTAAACATAGTCAAGGAAGCTTTAATTCACATCACTTACAATTGTTTCTAATTCTGTAAGCTGACAGAGTAAATTTAGGACTTTGGTACAGAAAATACATTTCGAAACATACAACTTCATAAATTTGTATGTTCACAGTTTAATATGAAGTCAACAACATAAATTATAAGCAAAAGTGGAACTAGAGAGTTGTTGATTTATATATAGTCACAAGAGCGGGCAAACGATGTACGTGATAATTGTCGACACAGATTTATTGTTATGATCGGTATCACACTACCAGAAGTGCTTTAGTCACTATATATTGAGTGTGGGAAATTGACACCATGTTGCTACTAAGCTAAACAAATGAAACACCTTATATAATGTACCCAACGATAAAAATAACAATACGAGAAACATAATCATAAATACTATTGATGTAAAAATAAAAATAACAATGGCTGCAAAACAACTCTTCTTTTTAAAACCACGCAATCGAGATTCTGCAACGCCTGTCAGTTGGTAAAAATACGATTTTTGTTGCGATTTAGAAATAATTTACTAGGGGGATATAATACTGTTATTAGTTTTAGCCAGTGGAATCGCATTCTATGTTTTATACAACAGTCGCTGTCAATTATGTAATATAGATATGTTCATACACATGTTATCCGTAGCTGTTTCTAGAAAGTGGGGTTGCGAATTAACAAAATCTAATAATCAGAGTACGCTACTTTCCCCCTCAGCTAACGTCTGAACAGATTGTAGCAACATACAAAGTATGCTGGATACGAAACCATTACAATAAAGTTACATGAATCAACTGTTTCCTCTTTTCAGTATGATCCCTCGTTCTTGATATAAGAATGTGGAGCATCAAGGTAAACCTTCATGTTAATAAACCTTTGTATATCATCGACAAAGACATATGATGGCAACATTGTCAATTATTGCGTAGTCGAAGCTGCTGAGGCCTTTCATAAGTGCTCATGTTCCTAAGTCTGAACCGATCACAGAGACGGTGGAAATTAAGGGAGATAAGTGTGTAATGATTAACCAGAAGGAATTAATGAGTTATTTATAAATAAACAATATACATGATTGGGTCGCGCACCTTGGGTCGCGAAAGGGGATCAAGAGAAAAACAATACACTCTCATATGGTTTGAAATAAGTGTAGAAAGGTACAACGCTGCTCATGTTATAACCTGTGATTCACACAGAATACCACAAATGAACAATTTTACAGCACATGACCTGTATTTCTGAAACATTGATTACAATATAAATGTTTCAGCAAGGAAGGTATCGCTTACTGTGTGATTTATGGTTGTCACCAATATTGGTGATAATAATAAATGCAATGCTAGTAATAATATAACCAACATGAAACTAGATCTATAATATAACTCTTTTTTGTTATATTTGAAAGCTATAGCAGAGTAAGTCTGTCGCCGGATTTGTTTTCACTTTACAGCGAATATATTATAAGATCAATAGTAGACAAAAAAGGAATTGAAGTCAACGGTCACAACATAAATAATTTGCGATATGCGGATGACACAGTCTTAATAGCAGAGACAGAGAACGAACTACAAGAAATGATAGACATAATAGTAAAAGAAAGCAACAAGAAAGGTCTCAGTCTGAATAGTAAGAAAACAGAAGTAATGGTTATATCGAAGAAACAATCACCACCATCATGCAGCATACAAATAAACAAGACAAATCTGAAACAAGTGCAACGTTTCAAATACTTGGGCAAAATAATAACATCAGATGGGAGATGCACTACAGAAATAAAAAGCAGAATAGCTCAGGCCAAAATGGCATTTCAGAAAATGAAAAATATCTTATGCAACAAATCTATGTCAATAAAAATGAGAAAGAGAGTTCATCGGTGCTTTATAGAGTCAATTCTGAGCTATGGAAGCGAATCATGGACAGTAGACAAACAAATGAAAAGACGATTAGAGGCCACAGAAATGGGATTTCTCAGAAGAATGTTGAAAGTTCCCTGGACAGATAAAAAGACCAATGAGGAAGTTCTCAAAGAGGCCAACACAAAAAGGGAGCTCTTAAAAAACATCAGAAAGAAGCAATCAACATTTTTCGGGCACATCATGAGAAGAGGAAAGTTGGAATACTTGGTTACAACTGGCAAAATAAAAGGAAAGAGAGATCGCGGGCGACAAAGAGAGAAAATACTTGATAGCTTGGTGTCATGGCATGGAAAACAGTCAACAACAGAACTGATACGATGCACTGTCCTCCTGAGAATGAGAAACTGCATACGCTCAACTGATTATCTGAAGAAATGAAGATCAGCAGCTCGAAAAAAAAAAAAAACAATAGACAGAAGGCCTGCAATAAATGGGTTTCCAGGCTAACAACAATTGTTTGAAATGCGGCTGATATGAGTTTCTATTTTTCATCTTTACATTGATTGACTGGAAAGTTAATCTCTGAATAATCAGTGACAAACCAACGTCGATGTGTAATGGTAGAAGTAGGACCGGAAACATTTAGATGTTTAAAATCACAGGTGATGAATTATAACAGGGTAGGAAATATGTCTGCTATTGGGTACACAGACACGAAGGAAATAGCTGATCACGTTAAATGACAGAAGGAGCTAAAGAAGATATATTATCCTATCAACAAACCCAAAGCGACGAGAGAATTAGATCGACCACAAAAGATGCGATTAATCAGATCTTACAAGCATTATGGAAACAAATCAAGGGTAGAAGACAACAGAGGAGCCAAATTTCAAACTCAACTCTTTTCAGCTCTTTAACGCAAACGAGAAAAGAAAACAAAAAACGATTCCAGTTGTTTGTCAAATTACTTACAGTTTTAGAAACATGTTTTATCTGAAAGAGAATATGTTAAACATTAGTTATCTAAACAACACTTAGCAAGATTGTTATTTATTTTTTTTTTATTACTTTTTTTTTTATTCCATACAGAGAACATTCATTTAACGTTGTTATTATTGGTTATTGGTTGTGGAAGGCCTCGGCATCACAGCAAACGAATTAAAATCCATAATTGCTCAACCGCCCGTGCCAGTGGAATCATCCGAATTACTAACTCATCTCCCAAACAAAGAAAGGTAACTGTAGTCCCCATCGTAGCAGTCTCAGCACACGCCAAAAGACATAAGGCGAAACCGCGCAGAAAGTGAACACAGCCAACTGATTCCCATCATACGATATCATCATTCATCGTAAACAAGCGGGATATCGAAACAGGATCAAAACGGATGAGACACACAGCTCACGGTGTGCACAGAGCACTTAACTCAGTAGCTCCTGCAACAAGCCGGACTTGGAATATGAGGAAACTGCAAGAAGGAACACTTTTCAGACATTGCCTTCAATGGTTCCTGCCGCCTATCCACCATATACCATGGGAGTTCACGTCCTCCCGAAAATGATGATCGTCGTAGCACTTGATGATGTTAGGCCATCATTGATGACTCAAATTCCAAACATATAGACACACAGTGGTGGTAAGTTATCATTTCCAATCCAACAGAAGCCACATGACCTGTAGTTAGTAAAACCACAGAGAGAATATAATTTTGGTGACCTTCACTGATTCACTCTTAGATGTGAATGTGTAGTTTACACAAGAGGAGAAGTTTTCAACTACTGTGATCCCATTTAAGGCAATTCTGAGATAGCAAGGCAAGTCTCCTTTATAGCAGCAGAAATGTATGATGTTCATTTAACGTTGTTCACACGGTTACCAAATACGTACTTTTCCTGTTGCAAAATACCGTATGTTGATTGGGGCTCGTAAAATATGATATATAATAGGCTGAAGCATTGCGTCTGTAACAGACTAAGGCATCGCTATCTTTTTGGACAAGTAGAGATGACATAATAATTCAGACGGGTGATATTTGCTGCATTCGCAGGGAACGAGAGCTAACTCGGACTTGACGGTAATTTAGTGTCACTATGATATATGGATAGCTCTTCACGCACGCACACGCATATTAATTGCTTTATAAACACTGTATGCATTTTAAATGTGCATATTAATGCCTGCTACAAATGACATAATAATAGTTGATGCAGCTGAACCTGTAACTAGGATTTCCGTGTTTCTATGTTGTTCAGCACTATGCGGCACTGGATGTTGTGGTTGCCATCGCGTACCGTTTTCACCTGAGTAAAAAGTAACCCCTATAAATGATCACCATTACCTGTATGCGCCACTTGTATTAGCGATCTCAAAAGACGTTGGGGAGTGTTTAAAGAGCCGGGAATGAAGATTCACGAAGGGTGAGCCTTTTGAAGGGAAATTGGTACTCGACTTTACGCACCTGCCAACGACTCTACAACAAAGAAGGAGGGTAATGCAAGTTGTGTAACCAGATTTCGTTCTTTTGTCCATTTCCTGCTGCCGAGTGTGACAGAACTATGCTGACCGTCAACGAGAATGCTCCTGAAAACAAATCACGCGGTAAAACACCATGATCTATGTGTGATAATTAGGTACCACAAAACTATTACAAATGTGCTAAAAATTATCGCAAACCTGGAGTCTCCTAAAGAAAGAAATGGAAAAAAAAAGATGGCGTATTGATAACGCCATAACTATACATATATCCTGTCATCCTCTTGCAATCTAGGATTGATGGGTGGCCTGTCAAGGATCCGTTATACCGAAATACTATATAACAGTATAGGTCTCTGTAAAACTTATGTAAGGAATGCATACACTTTGCTTCAAAGAGATCTGATTATATACTTGACGGGCATCGACGTGATAAAACTTTTGTGAAGTGTATCTAAAGCAGATAGGCACGGAAGCATTTATTAAACGTTGGCCAGATACGATGGGAAATGGGGGGATACGATTGAGGCATGCAGATAGCTCGGGAGCCGCGATAGCTCAGTGGTTAGTGAACTGGATTGCAAATGACAAGAGGTAGGGTTCGATCCCAACCGACGACTTCCGGGTTCACCCATCCTTAAATGGGTACCGGATTTTTTTCTGGGAAAGTAAAGCAGCACGGGCGTAATACCGACCACATTACCCCAAAAATCATGTGCTGAAGGTCTGTAAAATATACTGTCACTAACACCATATTTCCCTATACGCCACTTGGCGTGACGGGGGTACTTTACTTGCTACTACTATGCTGATAGCTCTTCATTAGACTGTGGTTAACATCACTGAGAAGATGCGCAAGCGATTATTAAAGTGATTATCTTAAGAGACTGGTAGAGTACTTCTACCATTTACCTCCAATCTCGGTACACCTCATACGAGCAGTATTGTATACACGCGTGAAAATATCAAATTATATTACCTGTGCTGCATTCAATGAGACCTAAAAAAGAACAAAGCAATATTGTAGCTTTAAAGAATAGCATGTATCTCGTATCATGTATCCTCATGGCTCCAGCAATGATGTAAATATATTTGTGCAGTTTTCGTATGTTTTGTTTTTGTTTTGAACACATCATAGTGAAGACGAGACCGTACTTGCATTGATGTTGTCATTCAAATTTATTCTCTTTATTTTAAGTTTATCGTTTTTTTTTTATTTTATGAGTGCGGTCAGATATGACTCATGTTATATTTTAAATGTATAATTTTAGCTAACATTTCTTTACGGCGATAATAATGTTATAAACTGGCCATTTCTTCTGAACATATAACCTATTTGTTCAATAATGTGTTCTAAATATCAGATGGCTGTGATCTTGTGAAACACATTTAATATTCGTTCATCTAGCACCCAATAAGGAGATCTATATTATTGCATATATTACTTGTACTGTGTACATTATACTCGGTTGCCATTGCTCTTTAAATATGGTTTACACCCACATATATTATCCACACAATTTGCAGTTATATTCTGGCAGTACCCTGCTGACACATATCATGATGTTTTAATAAAATATATCGTTAATTAGTGTAGCTATATATGATCATGTCAGACATTATTAGTTTGCGACGATTGTATTTTTGTAACTTCCCTACTATCAAAACAATAGTTTTAGCCTACGCAAAAAATGAACATGTAATGCTTTGCAACCAATGTAGTAAAGCACAATTCATTTTTCATAATTGAATTTACGTCTGATTTTGATCATACTACTTACTGTCAGCGCTGCTTGGATCAAACTGGAAATCTAAAAGTAAACAAGAAGATTTCGTTTTGAAATTCTAGCAACAAATAGTGTTCATAATAAAATGACCATTTTACACTTAACATTTCACAACCCAGAGAGCAGACCCTTACTGTTCTGTCATATTTCATATAACTTTAACATTTCGTATATTCGGGATTTCTTAAAATTGTTACAGATAGCTGGGCTTCAAATGCGTTTGCCTGTAAGTTGACACACTATACCTCGTGAATAGAAATTGCATAGAAGATGGATAAACGTTCACGTGACGTCACAGCCAAAGAAGTTGTACTGATTTTCATGCATAGTTTAAATAGTTAAATAAATACACATATTCCCAGTTGCTGAAGAGTTGATAAAATTGGGCACTTGCAATATTTAATGCAATTATTTGCAATGTTTTACAAATGTATGGGCAAACATAACAATAATGTATGCGTATTGAGATGAGTTCTGATGCAGGTAATGTATGTGTTTGATGTGCAACTAGAAAAATGTGTTGATAAAATGTTGAAAGTAACCAAGTCTACGCTTTGAATTCATAAACGGCTTACAGCAGGATTTGAGGTCAAATACCATTTTTTTAATGGTAAAGTACTTTCATCGACTTCATTTCACGTTTTGTCCTGGCTACCGCATGATAAAAGACCTTCATCAGGTACAACATATATTTTTCTATTTAATAATGAGTTGTTGAGATATCAACGGTTCATCATCATTGCACTCCTGATATGTCAATAGGTGCTTAAATCCCCTCCTTATCAAGTCTCGAAGTGTCCAGCCACTAATTAATCCAGTTATGTGCTCGATTTCTTACACGCCCACTACGTTTCTCGTTTCTGGCTGCGCCTATCCTAAATCCCATCTCTTTCATCCGAAGGAGTGACGTGGACTCATGGTTGTCGAAGTCACGTGTCCTTCCTACTTCCTGGAGGGCATTGATGATGTCCACCCGATCTCTTTATTGACCGTCTTCAACAATAGCGCAACTAGTCAACCTGTCCGTAGACAAAGGTGACCCTAAGTATTTTTGACTTCTGCAATGGCTTTACCTATTGCATACGTACAGATACCGCATCCACCTTTCTTATCATGCTCATTGAATCACACAGTATACAGGCGTTGGTATAGTCTTGTGACTCTAACCAGATGAATGCCCTGCTCACTGCCATCACATCAATTGTCATGGTACTCGTTGTCATAACGCATGCACCACTGTCTTCTTTGACTATTTTGCCTGCCGAGCGTGCTGTAAATGCCAAAGCACCACTATCTTCTTTGACTATGCTGCCTGCCGAGCGTGCTGTAAATGCCAAAGCACCACTATCTTCTTTGACTATTCTGCATGCCGAGCGTGCTGTAAATGTCCCTGCATATTATAATTTTTTGTTGTTGAGATATAGAATTTGCGAGTAGACGAATAATTAAAATACGCGTTTCACTTCATTCTTTTCTTTTAAATAGGTAAGTGAGAAGTCTGACGAGCCAATTCTACAGAGGGAGGAAGTTAACGCGCCTCTTACTCGATGATAGTCAAATCTTTATCAATGTAGATCTATTCATGTTGATCCTGATCTATAGCCACGTGATTTACTTAGAATAAGGTTATGTTAAAATAGTTTTCGTAGGGTAGACGGTTTTTCTTGTTACAGAAACATCTTAGTTTCCCTTCATGACAGACACACGTCAAATGTATAAAGTAATGAATGCCCAATACACGTTTATAACATTAGTTGTGAATTGCAATTGTAATCATGAGATATATGAGTCGGGCAATTTAATAGTTTCTTATTCTATTCTATTCTATTCTATTCTATTCTATTCTATTCTATTCTATTCTATTCTATTCTATTCTATTCTGTTCTAAAGTGTATTCTAATTGTATCCGTGAAATTAATTGCAATGCAGCAAGGAATTTCACAATAGCCTCATCTCTTGTCACAGCATTCACCAGAGCACTTTTGCAGACAATTATTGACGCGGTCTATCTCTACATGCTCTAATCAGCTGCACTTGTGATGATTACAAACGACTTCCAGCGATAGAAGATTGTGCAACCACTTCCTCACTCGGGTTTCCTCCAGGAAAACACACATTTAAAAAAGCACATATAGCAACCGAAACGGTGTAAGAGATATGCATTTTTTTAACGCCATTTTAAAACAGCAAAATTGAAAATAGATGATTCACATCCCTACTCACTTGAACAAGATCACATAAATAAATTGCATAAGCAATCCAAAGAAAGACTAACGAAGCAATCACAAACACACACAAAAAAACACTGTTATAGCTCGTTTCAAATCACGTGCCCAACTTCAAAACGCTATTGCTCAGTAACCGTTTGTTAAAAACTGTTGAAATTTTCCAAATGTTATTAGAATGCAAAAGACCCTTTAAATGTATATTTAACAAATATCTTGCAGCTACAGTTTTCTTAAAGAGGCGATATTTCTTTGATGTTTGTCAAAATTGTAAATTGTGAACCCCTAAATAATAGAAATTACCGTAGTTGCTGGTCTATGATTAATTTTCACTAGGTAAAGGCGTGGCCGTAATGGGGAAATAACCTAATAAGACAAAACACCAGGAGAATTATTGTCTTCTCAGTTCGAGGACGGACGATAATATCAAGGTATACCTGTATGTCCAATTTTCATAGTTGTGTGGTCCTGATAAGGACCGTTTGTTGAACTAATTTAAGGTAATATAGGGGCCAACATTGTGGGGGCTATATACTTTCATTCTGAATCAGCGAGTCTAAAAGATTAATAACTGTTTGGGGTTGAACATTCCACAAACCATCATTTTTCCAATATTCCTCTTCCTGTTTTAAGACGTGGTCTTCACATTTAGCCCAATAATCTTTGTCTATATTTAATAAAGCGAGATTAGCGAGAGTCTTTACATCGCATATTTTGAATGTTGTATTTTCATCTGCCACTTGTCCTTTTAATTTTGCCCAGATTAGTTCTATTGGATTTAAATGAGCATGGTAAGGTGGCAGCCTGAAACTTATATGACCGTGCTCTTGGATAATCTTATCTATTTGAAAAATCTTTGTCCTTTGTTTTTGCTTTACTAGAGATAGTAATTCAGGTTTTAAGAACATGTTATTAAATTGTATGTGCTCCTTTGTGAGCCATATCTTAATAGCATCTTTTGTACTGGATGACGTCGGGACTTTATCTTCAAGTGCAACAATATTGTGGTACGCTGCATTGTCCATTATTAGGCAAGATGATCGATCTAGTGATGGGAGAACATAATTTTCAATCCAATGTCTAAATATGTGACCATTCATCTCAGAGTGATAATCCCGATTGTCTACGGATTTTGAAAGAAAAATGAGCTCTGCATTCTGTATTAGTCCATGTTGTCGACTACCTGCATGAGCAATTATCAAGCGTTGTCCTTTGCTGCTAGGTATTAATCTCTTAATCTTTCCATCTGATGACTGCCATTCCCTTTGGTTAGTGTGGTGAGCATTGATCCATGTTTCATCCAAGTACACAATATCATAACCTTGCTTGCGCACCTCTTTTACTTCACGTAAGTACTTGCTTCTCATGACTACTATATGTGGCTTCTCACAGATGATGTTTCGTCCATTGGAATACTTTCTGAATGTAAAGCCTGCAGCTCTCACATTCCTCCATAATGTAGACTTTGATATTTCAATACTGTTGTTCTTTTTCAGCGATACTTTTAATTTTCTTATTGTAACAGTTTTATTCATACCCAACATTTTGCGAATTTCACTTCTAATAAGTTCACTGTCGAAATTATCCAACATGTTTGCTCTTCCTTGTGATTTTGTATATTTTGAACATTGACGGTCACGTGCTTGAATCCAGCGATTAAATGACCGTTTAGATAAATCCAAAATGGGTCTTGTCCTATTCTCAGGGTTTTCTAAAGAATGAAATAATCTTCCTCGTTTAGCCTCTTTCCAAAAATAATCATACATTTTTATTGCGATGTTTTGTAAACTGCAGAATTTCATTCTAAGACTCATGATAAATGTTATTGTTCCACGTCTCTACCTATGAATGAACGGAAATGGAACACACAATTTCTCGTGTTTTTTACAAGTGTCTAATTGTGTCAAAAAACCACGGTAAAAGCGTGCAAACACGTCAATTTTACCGTGTATGGATTTTTACTCGCTATTTTTAACTTAAAATACTGTAAACATTAAGTTTTGACTACATCAATGGATCGTTATAAATTTATATAAATCAAATAAGCAACAATAATAACCAAATGTTTTTTTTTAATGAAATTAATTCCCTGTTGGGTTCTAATCATTATAACTTTACATGCAAATTTTGAACAACTTACAACAAGCGGTTTAAAAGCTATCGATTTTAAAAGTTGGGCACGAGTTATGAAACAAGCTATAGTAATTTCACTGCTCTAAAGATTCGGACCAACACGGAAATAATATTTCCTCAATTTTATATTTCAAATCATGTCATTATGTGGACATGTTACTTACGTCAACCGCATTATCTTTCATCTGAAATAAAATCGATGTGAAATCATTTTTTAGATCATATGTTTCTTGGTGCAGTTACATATAATTATTAGAAACAGCTACAAAAATAACAAACTTCCTAACAAACATTGTTCTTTAAATAGATGTAACCGTTTATCTTGTTTCCTCAGTTCGTCATGTTGCTGATTTCATATGATTTCTACTCTTGACCAATGCAGATGAACGTCAACTGTTTCCTACAATATTAATGTAAGAAAATAACATTGAGCACATTTTGAACTCCCTAAATGATATTTTAGCACCATGTCATTTGGATATTCTCTGTAGTAAAACGATCTATATGTATCTCACATCGATGTTATGGTCTCGTGTTACGTTGCCCATATTTCACATCCATATGTCAAGATTTATTCAACATAACCGTGATGACATCATTTTCTTATTTTGATATACAAAACTGAATTGTCGTCTTTTTTCTTCTTTGGAATACCTGAAAAAGTGTTCCTTGTTGCAGTTTCGTCATATTCCAAGTCCAGCTGACTGCCGGCGCTACTGAGGTTAGTGCTCTGTGCACACCTTGAGCTGTGTTTTTCTTCAAGATTATGTTTAGATATTTCGACTGCTTACAATGGATGATGGTATCGTATGACTAAGGTCAGTTCAGCTGCGTTCACTTTCGGTGTCGCTTGGTCTTATATCTGTTGGTGTATGCTGTAGCTGCTATAATGGGGAATGTAGCTGCCTTTCTTTCGATGGATCCTTCAATGGGTATGAGTTTTAATTCTGATGATTCCATTGACTTCGGCGGTTGAACAATTATGATTTCGGTTCGGTTGCAGTGATACATGGGCCTTAGGCTAAACATAACTCATAGTTAGTTCTGTATGTTTCCTGGTAAGGCGGGTGTTCACTTATTGTGAACGAGTTCCTGTAACTTACTCTTCAATATCATCATGTGCCATACCGGTTGGCATTGGCGATCATGTCTTTTCCCAATCTTCTATCCACAGTACATCGTATCAATTATATTGTTGAATGTTTTCCATGCCATGACATCAGCCTATATATTATCTTTTTCCTTACTTGTCGTCCGAAATTTCTCTTTTCCTATATTTTGCCAGTTGGAACCAAGTACTCCAACTTTACTCATCTTTTGATGTGCTCAAAAAATATATATTGTGTTTTTCTTATATTTTTAGGAGCTCTCGTTTTTGTGTTGACCTCTCTAAGAATGTCCTCATTTGTCTTTTTAGCTGTTGATGGAACTTTCAACATTCTTCTGAAAAATTACATCTCTGTGGTCTCTAATCGTCTTTTCATTTGTTTGTCTCCTGTCCATGATTTGCCTCTACAGATCAGAATTGGCTATATATAGCAAATATAAACATCTGTCTTTCTCATTCCTATTGACATAGACTTGTTGCATAAGATGTTTTTCATATTCTGAAATTCTATTTTAGCCTGAGCTATTCTGCTTTCTATTTATGAGGTGCATCTTCCATCTGATGTTATTATTGTGTCCAAATATTTGACGCCTTGCACTTGTTTTAGATTTGTCATGTTTATTTTTATGCTGCATCAATGTGATGATTGTTTCTTTTTACTCTTAGCAATTACAAATGTGTTTACTTCATGTTTTTTGTTTCGTGTGTCTCTCTCGCTACTGAAGAAAGAATTCCTATATTGGTTTAACTATTAAACACTTTCTTCTCCTAAGGTATCCAATACATTTTCCATCAATCATGTGTAACCTCACAGGTACTGTGCACTAACACCAGCGATTAACAACCGTATGATTCAGGTACTCTGCCAGAGAAATAACTTGGATCAATAGATAGGCGCAGGGGGTAGTCTTGTTACAAGTAGGCTTTTCACACACACACACACACACACACACACACACACACGCACGCACGCACGCACACACACACACACACATTTTTGGTTCATTTCACAAAATGAACATAGTCATATTCAAATCTCCTAGGAATATTTTCGTTGGTGTTAGCAACATTTTGGACGATATGTCAAGTCTATTCATGGAAACACGCTGTCGGTTTCCGTTAAAAAAAACATAGTAGATATGTCGGATGTGTAAAAAATGGAAACAACGGGGTTTTCCCCCTCTAAATAATAAACATGATTTATTAGTATTATTTTTGTTTTATTCTTACTTTTTAACGCACTTCATTAAACAAATTAAAAACATTAAATGCATCTTCTTTAGACTTGCATGATCTTTGGAGTCTTGACAGTCGAATCGTAGCAAGCAATCAGGATAATTCAGTGGTTTGGTAAAAATGGTAGTGTAGAATGCTGGATGATGCGTTGCTGAAGAGCTTATCTCGTGGGTCTCGTGACACATAAAGAAACAGATAATCTGCTGGTATTTATATACACATGGAAAGTAAATCAAGATCAACGATGCAGATTCCGAAACTCATTGAACATATTACTTACCCTAGGTAAAAGAGCTACATACTGGAGTAACATATTTGGCATCAGAATTTAACAAATATGCCTTTCAATCAAAATAATTGCAGTTGATGTGTAGTGTTTGTGCAGTATTAATATGTAGAACTATTGACTTTTAATTGAAATACAAAAGGTATGTGTATGTAGATGGAAACTTCTGACTCAGTTCCGTTTACTTTCATCGTGACCAAGCTATAGTCCGTTCAGATTCGTTTGCCGAGATGTTATGATTTATAATTCAAAAAGTTCTTGATGATTTCACATGATTTTTGGCATACGGTGTTAAAATGTCCATGTCACGAGAACATATGTGTTACTCGATGTCTAGCTATAACGGTTTTCTTAAAGCGGCGAATTCCTTTGATATTTGCCCATGTAACTATTATTTTGACCCTAATCAAAATGTTTTACAGTAATCTAGTGCAACGATGACCCATAGACGTGTCCATAAAATTTTACTTGGTGGCAAGTATACAAATTTTAAATTATATATAGAACTTTTGTTCGTAGAGTCAATTTGATATAGTTCCATGCTCTTGGTGTGAGTTTCCCAAATGTTGTCGCTGCCTTTCAAATACGTACATTTAGTTCCTCATCTAAGGAAAGTGTGGCTGTAATAGTGGATCCAAGATAGCTGAACTTCTGTACTGACTCAAGCAGGCTTCCATTCAAAGTAATGGTTGTTGGTTTGCTTATAACATATTTTTGATTGCTTGGGTGGTCTTGAACAATAAACTGTTTAACAAATCAACTAGGAAATTTTGCAAATCAAACTATTTATCTGTAGACTTAATCAGAGTAATGATCATTCAGAATCAGACGAGTCAAATAGGTCGATTACTGCTTTCGGCTGAACAAACAACAAACCATCCTTTTTCCAATATTCCTCTTCTTGTCGTAACACATGATCCTCACATTTTACCCAGTAGTCTTTATTTATATTTGATAGAGCCTGATTTGTAAGTGTCTCAACATCGCATAATTTGAAAGTTTTATTTGTATATGCTACGTGTCCTTTAACTTTTGCCCAAACTAGTTCTATAGGATTTACGTGTGCATGATATGGAGGTAGTCTCAAACATCTATGGCCATGTTCTTGAATTAACTTGTCTATTTTAAATATCTTTGTACGTTGTGTCTGTTTTACAAGGCTAAGCAATTCGGGTTTCAAGTAGCTGTCGTTAACTTGTATGTGTTCTTTTATGAGCCACGTTTTGATTGCATCTTTTGTACTTGATGATGTTGGGATTCTATCTTCTACGTTAACTACGTTATGGTATGAAGCATTGTCCATTATCAGACAAGAAGGTCGATCTAATATTGGAAGGATACTTTTCTCGATCCAGTCTTTAAATATGTGCCCATTCATTTCGGAGTGGTAGTCTCTATTGTCTATGGATTTTGAAATGAAAACGAGATGAGCATTCTGCAACAACCCATTATGTCTGCTACCTGCATGTGCAACTATCAAACGTTGCCCTTTACTGCTTGGTACTGATCTTTTAATACTTCCATCTGCTAACTGCCATTCCTTTTCATTTGTATGATGAGCGTTGATCCAAGTTTCATCTAAATAAACAATATCATAATCATTTTCGCGCATTTCCTTCACTTCACGTAAATACTTGCTTCTAAGAGCTACTAGATGTGGCTTCTCACAAATAATGTTTTTTCCACCAGCATACTTTCTAAAGGTGAAGCCTGCACTTCTTAATATTTTCCATAATGAAGTTTTTGATATTTCAATGTCGTTGTTAGTTTTCAGCCAAAGCTTCAACTTTCTAAGTGTCACTTCTTCGTTTATATCAAACATTCGACAGATTTCTCTTTTTACTAGGTCCTTATCAAAACTGTCTAACGTTTCTTTCCTTCCTTGCTTTCTTGCATTTGTTGGCAATAAATATCCGCTTCCTTTAACTATTCGATCAAATGAACGTTTACACAAACCTAAAATATGCATTGTTCTCTTCTCAGGGTTCGATAAAGAACAATAAAGATGTCCCTTTTTACGCTCTCTGCAGAAGTATTGATAAATCTTTATAGCAATGTTATGCTCAGTAAAATATTTTGCCTTTATATTCATTCTCACATAGACTTGCAGAAGATAATATGGATAGTGCCGCCTCCTTTCTGTAAATATTGAGATTTGCCTCTGAATTATGACTCGAACTCGAGTCTACGGCCGTGATTTTGACGTCACATAATTTCCGGTTTCGGCTAAAATGTCATTTTGTGCTAAACGGGAAATTTCATATGTAACATTTCTTTATAAAAATTTATAGTGGAAACATAACTATTTTAGGACGGTGCGCATTCAGCCGTGAAGGTCATGCCTATATGTTAAGAATCAGCTGTGAGATGTAAGCATCTACATAATCCCGCCGGTGTTTATAATATCGATTAACTTTTTTTTAATATAGGTTAAATAAGGCATCTTTGAAACTGGATCACATTTCTTTGATAAAAAAATATTTTTATAGCGACATTAGTATTCTAAACCTAACTTCAAAAGATCAATGCAAATGAACAATAAGTTTTTGAAAAAAATAAATTAATGTCTAGGCAAACGAATCTGAACGGACTATAACAATCATTCTTCAACTGCATCATGCGTCAGAGAAACATATATGCTGCTACTTAGTTTTTACATTATCTTAGTTACCTATAAACTAATCATGCGGATACACTGACTCACAAAACTTACCGTATCCAAAGCATGTGCAAGCGAAAGGAAGGCGTTCTAAGTACACAGAAACGTATGTGTCATCAGTTAATATAGAACAATTGCAGTGTTAACATCTGTATCCATATTATGAGATATTTAAAACAATTAACCTTGGGTGCTTTTAAGTTTCCATAGCCTTGAGTTTGCCGTTTTTTTAAAGAATATATGACTTATATGGCTTCTTATCATTTATAAAGACAAAGTCTTCACTTGTAGGTGAAATGAATGCAGATGTATGCATAAGTGTGCACACATATAGATATCTCATCTTGTCGAGACTTATAATGTTGCTTACTTAGGCACCCATCTATATGAGTGACCTCTCCCTACCGCCTATGTATGTACCTTATTGTTAAATATGCCGACATCTTTCGCCGTGGCTATTTCAGTCCTAACATAAAGTGTGTTCGATAAAAGAATGCATTTTTTTTCAATAAATTAGTGTCGCACCCCTCTGCCCCTGATGTGATATGATGATCCCTTTTTTATACCAAAGGTAATGTAGTAACTCAATTTTGTTTTAACCCACCGTTATAAATATTCAATGTGGATGCCCTTCGTGACACGCCTGCTACATAGTCGATAGTTGATTTCCTCCCACACTAGACTCAACATGTCTCTTGTAACGGCAACATAAGGCTTCTTTGTTCCGATCTCTCAATCTCTATCCACATCGTGCGTAACGGCTGGTATTTCACATTAAACGTTTATGCTTTAGTTACAATCTGTGCTTTTTACAAAGCCCTGCACTAGTCATATGGGGGAAAAATGGATATATTCTATGTCGGACATCCTATACTTTACTATCCCTCTATCTGATATTTGACTATCTCTGTTGGAGGTACTGCCATCCCATCTGACTACGTAGATTATGACACGTGACAACACATATTCCCCTATGATCCCTTAATACGCAGTGCGTTGCTCAAGATGCGGTTAGCTTTCTTTGTGCACGCCTTTGCCATCCACGGTGAACTCTCTCTCTCTCTCTCTCTCTCTCTCTGCGATCAGGACTCAATCAGAGTAGGATTCCAGACTCCCACATGAAGTCAGCTGTCAGGCTAAGTGTGTTGATCGCCCCCACAGACAGAACATCACAAGTAGAGTTCGCCAGATCCACTCTGATTGAACACCCGTTAATACGTTGCACTGTGTTCTGCGCCAGTGGCCCAGTGCATCCGATTTCAGCCAGCATTTTATTCGGGTTTGCTTTCCCTAGCCTTTGATTGTCCCCCAATCTTCCTGCAAAGCTGCAGGTTGTCTTTTCTGTAGGGGGATTCTGCCCTTAGATGGTCGGCCCTCCCAGGTTTACGAGCACCATCTGCCCGAATCACTAGAGGTGACTAACACAGACATGCACACACAAAGATGTGAGATGTGACTAACACAGACATGCACACAGCGATACGAGGCATGACTAACACTGACACACATCAAGATATATGACACATGACTAACATAAACATGCAGATAAAGATATGAGATATAACTGACATAGACATGCACACACAAATATATGACACATGCCTAACATAGACATGCACACAAAGATAAGAGATATGACTAACATAGATATGCACACACAAAGACATGATATGGGACTAACATAGCCATGCACACACAAGGATATGAGATGTGACAAACACAGACATGCACACACAAAGATATGAGATATGACTAACATAAACATGCACACAAAGATATGAGATATCACTAACCCAGACATGCACACACAAAGATATGGCATATGACTAACACTGGTGCACACTAAGATATGAGATATGACTAACACTGGTGCACACTAAGATATGAGATATGACTAACCACAGACACACATAAAGATATGAGACATGATTAACACGGACGCACCAAGATATGAGATATGACTAAAATGACACACACCAAGATATGAGCCATGGCCAGCACACACAAGCCAAGATATGAGCCATGGCAAGCACAGAAACACATCAAGATATGAGCCATGGCTTCACGGAAATCCAAAGAAATGAACCATGTCTAGCACAGAAACACATTAAAGTGTCCATATGCTTGGGCTTGTTGTAGTCGGCAGACTCTTCTGAACGTGGGAATCACAGGTTTCGTTCAAACAGTTGTCCGGAGATTTGAGAATGCGGTCTGGGCCATAGAACGTTCTCTTGTATGTACAGTTCCCGATTGACTGTTCACAGGTGTCGTTGAAACAGTTGTCCGGACATTTAAGAGTGCAATCTGACTCGTAGTACGTTTCCTTGCACGTACAGTCTGCACTTTCCGGGTCACATATGATGTCACAGCCATCAGAACATGTCTGTTCACACTGTATCCCAAAATTATCATAGGGACAAGTGTCATTACAGGTATAGCCAAGATGTTTACATTGTATGCATTTTCCGGATTTTTCCTCAAATAAAGGACATACCCTAAGACAAGACCCGGAACAGTCGTGTCCATAGATCCCTTGTGAACAGTTGCCGTGACACATACCGATGATGGCGTTGCAGCCTTTTTTACACCCACTAGACATTGCACAAAACGACCAAGAATGCTCGTCCAGACAATAGGTGTCTGTATATGTTTGCACCTCACATACCGTCAGTGCTCTGTCGGCCTGCGAAATGGTCGGTGAGAACTCAATCTTAATGTGTGCCATTGGCATTTGTGTGTTGACTACAATAGTGTTCACAGAAATATTAGGGTATGATATATCATTATACTGGAACACTACTCCGCCACTGTCAGAGAAAGCCCTTAGAGTGGCATTCTTTACCCGAATCATATTGCTAGCTTGATGATAGATTCGAATGGTGTGAGTCTTCTGGGGCGTGGCAAAGTTCAGATACCAGTAAACAGAATTGGTTCCACTTCTCCATTGTGTGTGTGTGTGTGCAGTCATTGTCATAGAGAATGGTCTTTGTTTTGCCATTAACTGCAGCCTCTGGTCCACATCCGTCTCCTGCATAACAAGCATCAAATGTGTCTATCTGGTTTGTGATCTGTTTGAGAGCCACATTCCGACCCCCGCCAATGTAGATGGAGCAGATATTTGCAACTATCGCCCCTTCAATCCGTAACTTGTTGATCAAACCAGCCTCAGAGCAAAAGACGTCAATCTCGTGCGGACTAACTACAAACCTTGATACATTGTTACATGAGGCAGAACCATTCAGATTTACCGTGAAACTGTCCGTATCTGTTAAGTCATTTACATAAATCCTAAACCAGGAGTGCGGCAATGATTGATTGAGAGTTGCCTCAACTGATGTAGAAACTGTGTCCGGATTACTTGAGGTGTCGTTGTTATCAAGCAGGAAAGTAGGTTCAGATTGTTGGGCATATTTGTAAACAAAATCCAAGTACTGACACTGGGGTCCCAAATATTCGTGCTGACAACTGTCATTGTTTGGGCATGTCCCTGTAGTTTTGTCACAAACTGCGTCCTTATAGCAGTGACATTGTAACGTACAATTTGCCCCAAACCAACCGGTTGCACAAGTAAGGTCATTAGCTTCCAAGGTCGCGAGCGGAGCCAGCGAATAAAGACTTGATCTACAGCGATGGTTGACGAACTGTGTACAAACATTTATTATCAACCCGCCATTTACATTTATAAAAATCAGCCAACTCACTGTGATAACAGATAGCGAGAAATTCTCTAATAGAATTAGATAAATCGTTGGAGACAAGGAAAGTCAACATTGTTTACATGGCTTGGACGCAGGTAGCGTCCCAGACATATAACGACGCTTCGGCAAAAGCCCCCATCAGGTGCAAAACAAAAAATATAACAAAATCAACAACAAAAACAAAGAAATTTAAAAACAATTTATAGACTTTTGATAAGTCACAGTCACGGTGAACTGACACGATATATAATATACATCCCTGCTTAGCCAGTACCCGTCTGCGTTTTAGGGTTTCTTCTCATCCGTGTTTCATCCTAGACGGCTGATTACAGCATTGTCATTCAACAAACATTCCCTTTCTTTCGCCCTGCTCTACCGCCCCGCCGACTCTAATAAAACTGTTCGTCCTACCACGTGGTTTTGTCCGCCCCTTCCCTCAACTCTCCCCTCATTCGTATTCGACTGACCGTCATCCCGCTGATCTGAGCTTGTGTTGATTTTCAGTCTGTTTATTTTCATGTTTTACTCAATTATGTACGTGTAATATAGTACATTTCTTGTTTGTTTGTCATTTAATCGCATTGCATATCGTTTCAATTTATATTACATTGTTATAACTCCTTTTCCTACTGGTTCATATATTATTCTAGAACATGCTTATTGTCATTTCCTTGCCCGTTTGTAGTGTTCTATTTTTTTTTTATTTTCTTTTATTTTGACAAAGGTAGGTCACCACTTCAATGTATTGTGTAAAGTTGTTACATACGTCATAAAAGTGTATGTTACACCCCATCTCTTCCTCCATGTCATCATGCACTTTTTGTCAATGGTAATACCAGGTTTGTGAATACATAAATTGATACTGTTAGAAATGTTGTCGCCGATCAGACTGAAATGTGACAAGCAGTTTAACCGCCTCTTCCCTAGCACATAACATATAAATGCGAATTAGTGATGCTCTTTTTTAGCTGTACAGCCTCAACGTGCATCGTTCTCATTTTGACGCCTATACCCAAATAGTCAAACAACCCATGAAGAAAATAATGACAGATATAAAAGAGTAGTAATAGTAGACTCTTTGTTCAGAGCTTCGAACCACGAGAAGGTAATCAAATCATCAGAAGTACATCGTCAAACAATTGTTTCGGGTTTTATTTTTTTCTCTTGAGTGTCTAGCATATTATCGCCAAGTAGTTAGATTTGTTAATATACCCTTATATATATGGTCTGTGTTTGTTGTTCATCCAGCTGAAGGCCTCTTGGCCGAAACGTTGACTTTTGTTTCGTCCATTTCCACGTAAAGCTGTCACCATATCACTTTTTTCCTCTTTTTTAGTATTGCTTTTATCATCAGCTTTACAGAAGCTGCGCATCTCAATGCATCTTGATGCCTTTACCTCATCAGCGGTGGGCCTGCCTGGGCCATGGCGTCGCTTGGATCATGTCTCCCAAACCTAGCCCCCTGCCGCATTTAACTCTTTCCGTGGGGTTTGACGCACCATGGCAATCTCGGTCGTGTACGTTACGCCGCACAGTGCATCACTCTAAATTTGAACTGCGCAAATCGTCATCAAACCATATACTATTTACAGGTCTTGTATCATCTTGGCATTGGTGAAATCTAATTCCGTGTTTAATTATATAAAAATGTATATAGAATATGTTAAGTGTTAAATAAATATAAACATGTAGAGTGATATTTAAAAGCATGAACAATTTTGTCACAGAAATCTCTAAGGCTGAATTGATAAAAAACATTCCGTACTAAAATAGTTAAGGTAAAGGCATCAAGATGCACCAAGATGCGTAGAGAAGCTTCTGTAAAGCTGATGATAATGGCGATACTAAAAAAAAGAAGAAGAAAAGTGGTATGGTGACAGCTTTACGTGGTAATGGACGAAACAAAAGTCGACGTTTCGGCCAAGTAGGCCTTCATCTGGACGAACAACAAACACAAAAATTATATATAACGATATATTAACAAATCTAACTACATGGCGATAATATGCTAGATACTAAAGAGAGGAAAAATAAATTGGTCACTTCCCTGTGTTCCTGAGCTGGGTCAGTCTCGAAATGGACTGAATTGATACGACAGGGCCGATATAAATCTCTCTGACCAGGAAGTCAGGTGAGAAGACGGAAAGGAAGGGTTCTAAAAATATGGGGAGGTGGGTACAGGATATGTGTAAACTATGCACGTCTAACTCTGTGTATACAACCCGAACCGATGTGTAAACATAAGTGTGTGTATGTAGCCATGTATGCGTAAAAGCATAAATCGGCACATATATTGCCGCAAGGCCCACAAAAGAAAAACCCAAAGGAGCCCAAATGTGCCAATACATGTGCATACACATTTATCCAAATATACAGATTAAGTAGCGCATGGAGGTAAGAAATATGTAGTGGGTGTCCTATGAGTATGAGAGTGATATGTTCATACCTTGGGGGACAGCGAACCCAATTGGGCAATAAGGCGATTCTCAAGGGCGAACCTGCTGCGATTGCTAGAGTGACATGAGACAATGCCAGTAACCTGCATGTCGAGTTTACCACTATGTCCAGGGGAGTTGAAATGGGCAGACACCGGGCTGCCAGTCTTTTGCTCAACATCACGAAGATGCTCACAAAATCTTTCACTCAAGCGTCGTCCACTTTCACCCACATACGTCATCTGGCAGTGCTTGCATATTATGGTGTAGATGATATTCCGCGACACACAAGTGAACCCCTCCTTGATGTCAAATCGCTTATTAGGGAATAAGACCGAATCGGTGCAAAGCACGTAGTCACCAGTTCTGCAAACCCGACGTCCACAAGGAACAGTACCAAGGTGTTTGTGGTTTGAGCGGGGGAGGCGGCTAGTGACAAGAATGTCTCTCAGACTCTTGTCACGTTTGAAGGCGACCAATGGAGGATCACTGAAAAGTAGGCGGGTAGTAGGATCTGAGTGGAGAATGGAGCGATACCGGTTAAGGATCCTCACCGCAGCCAAGTTATGGGGGTGGTAGGTGAGGGTAAATATGGTCCTATCAGAGGAACGGCGGGTGGAGGGGGTTAGTGCCACCGAACGGGGAATATCGAGAGCTCTCTTAAAGGCAGATTGGAGAACCGAATCAGGATAGAGACGACGCCTAAAGAAATTTAACATCAGCTGGGCCTGTTGAAGAAAATCTTGATCATCCTGGCAGATACGACGAAGTCGTAATAATTGAGAATAAGGAATGGAATCTCTGCAGTGAGATGGATGAGACGAGGTGTAGAGAAGATAACAGTGGGCGTCCGTGGGTTTATAGAAGACGGAAGTGTGGAGGCTGGAGGTACCAAGGGAGACGACCAGATCAAGAAAAGTGACGGACGAGGTAGAGATATAAGATGTAATCTTGATGGATTTGTGAAAGTTACCAATGTAGTCGATGAACCTGGAGATGTCATCTTCCGGCAAGTCAGTCAGTCCAAAGACATCATCGATGTACCGGAGGTATTTAATGGGCAGGGGGCCACGGTATGAATTGAGTATTTGATGTTCAAGGTAACCCATGAACAGGCAAGCATAACTAGCACCCATCTTGGTTCCCATTGCTACACCACTGACCTGGTCATAGAATTGGCCATTGAATTCGAAAGTATTAAGGTTGAGAACAAGTTCAGTGAGACGGAGGAGAGTAGAAGTATCCACGGATGGATGTTTTCTTTGGTCAAGAAAGAATTGAAGAGCTATAAGGCCATCAGCATGAGGGATAGAGGTATACAGAGAGCATACGTCGAGGACGAAAAGTCGGTACGAGCGTTCCGGGGTAAGGGAAAGAGAGGAGAAGATAGTGAGAGCATGATTAGTGTCCTTGACGTAGGTGGGAAGGGATGTCACTATGGGTTGGAAAATGCTGTCGAGATAGTCGGATATATGTTCTGTAGGACAACTACATGCTGAAACAATGGGGCGACCAGGGTTATTAGGCTTGTGGACTTTAGGAAGCATGTAGAAGGAAGGTTTGCCTAGAGCACTGTCTGGGATGATGAGACGGGACGCGCTAGGAGGAAGAGATTTATCGTTGATAAGCTGTTTGATGGTTGAGCGAACCTTCTCATTGTTGATAGTAGTGGAATCACTAGGGCAAGGTTTATAGAACGTGGTGTCAGATAATTGTTTGATGGTTGAGCGAACCTTCTCATTGTTGATAGTAGTGGAATCACTAGGGCAAGGTTTATAGAACGTGGTGTCAGATAATTGTTTGACGCCTTCTTGGATGTATAAGTCTTTACGCCAGACTACCACAGCTCCTCCATTATCAGCTGGTTTAATGACGATATCCTCCCGATTACGGAGATTGGAGAGGGCTCGAAATTCGGCGGCAGTTAAATTGGAACGAGGTACCCGGCGAATGGGGAGTTGCTCGATCTCACGAAGAGTAACCTGTGTGTATAAGTCGAGAGCCCTTGAGGCACCAGAAGGCGGTGTCCAATCTAATTTACGTGAATGAAAGCGAGAAAATTCATCAACATCAGTGGAAGATGAGGTGTTCGATTTCCCGCAGTGAAAGTATTCTAAACGCATGCGTCTGTGGAGATCATGGACATCCCTTAGAAGACTGTGACGGTCACTAGTAGGGCGCAGGGACAAATTGTAACCCTTTAGAGAGAACTGCGCGTTCGTTATCCGATAATGTGAGGTCCTTAGGAAAACAGATGACGTGGGAATGGTGGTCCAGAGGGGGTGAGAGGGTGGTTGAGGTCGAAGGTCGGATATCTTATTTTTGTGTTGAGAGGACATGAAGGTATAAAGCTGCCTGTTAAAGTTATGGATAGTTTCGCGAATAGGGTGATCGAAACTGATCGCTAGAGAACGAATTTGGGATATTAAAATCCCACGTCTATCGCGGCAGCTGTTAAGAAGCCTAGAGTGGTTCCTAGAACTGCCATAATCCGTTGGAAACCGCATGAGTGAAAGATTTTGTGAGCATCTTCGTGATGTTGAGCAAAAGACTGGCAGCCCGGTGTCTGCCCATTTCAACTCCCCTGGACATAGTGGTAAACTCGACATGCAGGTTACTGGCATTGTCTCATGTCACTCTAGCAATCGCAGCAGGTTCGCCCTTTAGAATCGCCTTATTGCCCAATTGGGTTCGCTGTCCCCCCAAGGTATGAACATATCACTCTCATACTCATAGGACACCCACTACATATTTCTTACCTCCATGCGCTACTTAATCTGTATATTTGGATAAATTTGTCTGCACATGTATTGGCACATTTGGGCTCCTTTGGGTTTTTCTTTTGTGGGCCTTGCGGCAATATATGTGCCGATTTATGCTTTTACGCATGCATGGTTACATACACATACTTATGTTTACACATCGGTTCGGGTTGTATACACAGAGTTAGACGTGCATAGTTTACACATATCCTGTACCCACCTCCCCATATTTTTAGAACCCTTCCTTTCCGTCTTCTCACCTGACTTCCTGGTCAGAGAGATTTATATCGGCCCTGTCGTATCAATTCAGTCCATTTCGAGACTGACCCAGCTCAGGAACACAGGGAAGTGACCAATTTATTTTTCCTCTCTTTAGTATCTAGCATATTATCGCCATGTAGTTAGATTTGTTAATATATCGTTATATATAATTTTTGTGTTTGTTGTTCGTCCAGATGAAGGCCTACTTGGCCGAAACGTCGACTTTTGTTTCGTCCATTACCACGTAAAGCTGTCACCATACCACTTTTCTTCTTCTTTTTTTTAGTATCGCCTAAAATAGTTAACCAGAAAGCTCACGCTATAATTCACATACACTATTTAAGCTTATACTTCCTAACTCTTCTGATCTAATCTACTGTCCATAACTGGTCGCGATGTCTTAGTTTTAATTTGGAAAATTGGTATCCTTCTCATTGTGACAGCTATCTTAAATGGTATGTGCTCTGCATGACTGTCTTATATACTCATAGGGGGAACTCTCCCCTGAAACTAATCACCTTATCGCTGCATAACTCTGCTAGGTGGGGCGAGCATAACATACATCATGGCAGAAATTAACGAAAAGAAACAATACGCTATAGCAGAGATAAAGGAGCACAAAATTACACTCAAAAGGGAAGAATATCAACTTAAGTATATTCCAAGACAGAAAACAAGCATGTGTTTAATATGTTGATACCACGTTGTCGTTAGTTAGTCATTCAACCTTACCACAATACTGCCAAGACTAATATTCGCATTTACTTACATTATCCAATTGACTTGGCATGTTTTCATCCATAAAGTCTCCTGTTAACTAAAAGTATAGACCATTTCTTTTTTATTTTTATAAAAAGTACATTTTTTAAGTTTAAAACCGCATATGAAGAAAAAATCATAATGTAAGCACAAAGTAACATTTACATTGCTGTGAACAAGATAGGACTGATTTTTTGACGTAACTATTCTTCCACATGTGCAAACCAGTGACAGACATAAATAGACATATATAAACATCGGAATAGTTGATAACACAGAAAGACGTACATTCCACTCCAAGGAAATCAGTATTAAGTAACACAAATAACCAGATGCCATCAGGTAAACGTTAGTGATCGGGTGATTCAAGGGGTGGGGGATGGAGGGAGAAAACAATAACGGTTTTCAAGTTGGGAACAAGGAGGGTTTCATGACAACTGAGAGGAAGGTAAGTATATCTTTCAAATAAGAAAACACTTTGCCGGCATGGGGTAATATTGGGGTATGTGGGGAAACAAATTAAAGAGAAAGTCAATTTAATGTAAGATAATTTAAATAATATATATCACTTACCTGTAGTTTCTGTCCCTTGCTTATGTCTTCATTTAAAACAGGTGCACCCCTCCCCCTCCTATTTGCTCTCGCATAAGGATTATTCAACTCGAACCTCTTACCCATCAATAACGATCCTTTTGCAGTGATCCAGTGAACTATATACATGCTGGCTTCCTAGGGGAGTCATTATTATGTTCATAGCACTAAAACACATTTCAGCAGTTGCTGTTGATATTGGTGCAGTCAATATTTTTACACTAGTATTTTTCAGTTCGTTACAACCAATTAAATATTACAGAAAATATATTTTAATAGTGACACATTACTGCTCATATTTAAAGCTACTATTTAAAAGACTTCTAATCTTCTTGAAAAAAGTTCTTGATCTAAGGCATGGCAATACTGAAACAGTGTTAAATTGTGACTCTTATCTATTAATTGGACTTCCGTTGCAAAGATGGTGTATCTAGGTCACGTTCTCTCGATCACTGCAGAAAGTGCATTCGGATTCTGATTAATTTCGGTTCTCCATTGCACTTTTCTGCGTTAAAGTATAAATGATGATCTGCTTATTACATCTGTGCCACTAAAGCGAAGTTGTTCGCCGGCAACAGTCCATTTTTGACAAATCAAGTGTTGTGAATGCGACCTTCCAACGTCTAGACTTGATCTGCGCTTTACGTCACATTGGTGCTGTTCATGACCTTTGTTGAAATTCCTTGACGCAAGTTATTTTCATGTTACTTATTAATGTAAAGTACTTCGTCAGCCACAGTTTTATCACTTTAGGAAATTTGCACCGTGTTTTGTTCATCGTAAGCTGCTTTCACTAGAGTAATTAGGAATCTGAATTGAGCGAATTTGTGTGTTCGCCATTTTCATGTGCTACGTCATCGTAATGGCTCATCATACATCCTTAGACCGGCCGTACGATAATCTTACGGTCGGTTGTTTGATGTGCGACGAGAATACTCTGACGACTAACTGTGTGTCTAAATGTTCACAATTAGAGTCAACAACAATGGCCTAACATCATCAAGCGCTATACATTTTTTTTTAAAATATGACGATCATTATTTTCAAGAGGACATGAACTCCCAGTTTGTGGTGGATAGGCGGCGGGAACCATTGAAGGCTATGCATGAAAAGTGTTCCTTGTTGTAGTTTCCTCATATTCCAAGTCCGACTTGTTGCAGGAGCTACTGAGTTAAGTGCTTTGTGCACACCGTATGCTGTGCGTTTCATCTGTTATAATCGTGTTTTGATATTCCGATTCCTTACGATGAATGCTGATACCGTATGGCGGGGAACAGATAGTTGTGTTCACTTTCTGTGCGGTTTCACCTTATGTTTTGTGGCGTGTGCTGAGTCTCATATTATGGGGACTGCAGCTACCTTTCTTTGTTTGGGAGATGAGATATTAATTCGCATGAGTCCACTGGCACGGGTGGTTGAATAATTATGCACTGTAATGCCTGTGCAGTTATACCGGGGCATCCAATACCATAACTATAACCATACATGATGTTCAGCAACATCAAAGATATAAGCGTGATATAACGTTACTCAACATCCCTACACAAGATTTGTATTTACAAATGTCAGTTTTACAATTCATTACAAATACACAATTAATCATTTCATCAAATTAATCATTTTATAGTTCACAAACATCAGAGATAAAATCAAGATGCAACATATTGACAAATCATTGGACAGTTATTACAACTATTGTCCAACAAGGAAATAACTCTGGAGGCAAAACGAGCACTATACAATACAATCTTCATCCCAACGTTGTGCTACCAATGCCAGACCTGGACCCTAGATTTAAAAAAAACAATATGAAAAATAACCTCTCCAGAGATGAAATGTGTCAGACGAATGACAGGAAACAGTCTGAGAGATAAGATCAGATTTGAAGAACTTATTAAAAAAAAAGCTTGGAATAGCCACCACCATAGAATAAATCTTTCTTTATGCATCCAAGATGATACCTACTCCTCTTTGGTGTTCAGTACCTCTAGAATAGACTATTTTATGTTTATCAGAATACATCTCCCCTGATCCGGTGTATCTCATTTCACAAAGTCACAGTAAATGTAAACCCATTCTTTTCATTTTGTGTATGATGTTTTCCATTTTCCCCTTCTGCATGAGTGTTCTCATACTTCAAGTACCTATCTTTAGAGTTTGTTTTATCTTTATTTTGCTTACATTAGCTTGATGACAATCAGGTATCAAATGTAGCACATGATGTCCCCTACCGAACAAGGGTTTTCCATTGAAATCCATCTTAACGTTGTTGTTACGTTACACGACACGTAGTGCCGGTTATGGTCCCCACACCGCGATGGCAGGCAGAGAATCCCATGTATAGAGACAATGGCTGCGATCTCCGACTAGTTCAGTCACTGCCAAGAAGGAAAGGAATGGCAAACTACTTTCTTATATTGCTAGACTAATAATGACAAATTGCAACTTAATATCTACAGCTAACGACGTTAATGGGGACTCCACAGCCACCTCGTTCGGTAGGGAGCGTCATGTGCTACAGATGACACCCGAGGGTCATCAAGCTACTGTATGCAAGATCAAAAATAAAGAGATACTAGCAATAGGTACTTGGAACATTAGATCAGCATTCTAGGTTGGTAAAATAGAAAACATCAGTGAAGAAATGAAGAGAATGAAATTGAACATCTTGGGACTATGTAAAATGAGATGGAAGGGTGCAGGATTATTACAACGCGACAGCGGTAATGTAATTTACTCTGGGGGAACCACACACGAAAGAGGTGTAGGCATCATGTTAGATAGAGAAAGAAGCAAAACTGTGAAAGGATTTTGGCCTGTATCAGATAGAATTCTGCTAGTAAAATTGAGAGGTAGACCAATGGATATCAACATAATTCAAGCTTATGCACAAACAAGTAACAGCGAAGAAGAAGACATTGACACTTTTTACAACGAGCTGGAGACGACCATGGAACAGTGTACATCCCAAGAAATAACTATTATATTAGGGGAGTTCAATGCAAAGGTAGGAACAGCTAAAGTGCAAACTGTGACTGGGGGGGGGGGGCATGGTCTTGGAGAGACGAATGACAGAGGGGATAGATTTATAGATTGGGCAAAGACACATGAAATGATTATAGGTAACATCTGGTTCAAACAACACCCTAGGCGACCATGGACATGGCAAAGACACATGAAATGATTATAGGTAACATCTGGTTCAAACAACACCCTAGGCGACCATGGACATGGCAAAGACACATGAAATGATTATAGGTAACATCTGGTTCAAACAACACCCTAGGCGACCATGGACATGGCAAAGACACATGAAATGATTATAGGTAACACCTGGTTCAAGCAAGACCCTAGGCGACCATGGACATGGCAAAGACACATGAAATGATTATAGGTAACACCTGGTTCAAACAATACCCTAGGCGATCATGGACATGGCAAAGACACATGAAATGATTATAGGTAACACCTGGTTCAAACAATACCCTAGGCGATCATGGACATGGCAAAGACACATGAAATGATTATAGGTAACACCTGGTTCAAACAATACCCTAGGCGACCATGGACATGGCAAAGACCAGACTAAAAAGTACACAATCAAATTGATAATGAAAAGACGATTAGAGGCCACAGCGATGGGATTTCTCTGAAGAATGTTGAAAGTTCCCTGGACAGCTAAACAGAACAATGAGGAAGTTCTCAAAGAGGCCAACACAAAAAGGCAGCTCGTAAAAAAACATCAGAAAGAAGCAATCAACATTTTTCGGGCACATCATGAGAAGAGCAAATTCGTAATACTTGGTTACAACTAGCAAAATCAATGGATAGATTGACAGCGGACGACAAAGAGAGAAAATACTGGATAGCTTGGTGTCATGACATGGAAAACAGTCAACAACAGAACTGATACGATGCACTGTAGATAGAAAATTGTGGAAGGACTTGATCGCCTACGCAACCGGTATGGCACATGATGATGAACGGATGTTACTGTTTAATCATATAATGACTAGATTATGTTGGGGCTGGTTGGTCTAGAGTTTCGAGATAGAGAGGTTGGAAGTTAAAAAGCCCGGCTGTATTAGTTGGGATTTGTATTTATGATTTCACACAGCCGCAACCACACCTGATCTCAGCAGCTAGTCTCGAATTGAAACTTTAACAGTCATCGACAGAAGAAATATGAGTACATCCGAAGGCGGAGTTACCTGCCTGTGCGGCGAGGGGCTATTGTGCACACAGCTGCCAGTGAAAAACGGATTAACATGGTAAATTCGGTTCCTAGTCTCTTGGGACTTTGCCAGAGGTGAATATATGTATTTAAACCCTCATTAATATACGTATTTTTCCCTGGTAAAACAGATATATTTTTCTCAGTTGTTGCTCTGTTGGCATCTATCATTTCGTTTATATGCTAAAATATATTAAACATATGCGGTTGTTGTCATTCTATGTCTTCTAGCCATTGAGTAGGTACACGCCAATATCCACGACGCAGCCACTTGGCCTGTACGGCTTATATTTTGGTAACCGCTGCTCTAAAGAACGATAACGTGTGGCTCTATGAAATGTATTCAATAGCAGAAGAGACATCTTGTATATGAGTGTGAATTTCCACGTAAAGCTGTCACATACCATTTTTTTTCCTTTTTTTTTTATTGTTATTGATCTTGTACCTGAGTCAATGTACTGTCTTATTTATTTATAGTTTGAATATAAAGAGAAGATATGCAGACATTAGTTTGTATCAATTTACTGCGGATCTTGGCCTTATAAAAAAAATAGAACGTGTGAACAACAATAAGCCATGAGCGCGGTGAAAAAAAATATAAATATAGCTGCCAAGTGATGTGTGCACATGAGCTAAATGTCATTATTAAAATACGGGGATAAGTTATATATATATATATGTGTGTGTGTGTATATTTATATATATATATATATATATAAAATAATGATATATATATATATATATATATATATATATAGTGAGTTATTTATCACTATAAATAGTGATATTTTATATCACTAAATATGACAGTATTTATATTATCGGTATTCAAAATCATGCCACTTACTTGTATTATTAACGATATCTTTGCCATACTCTAAAATGACAACAGGTATTTTGTAATGACAACAATGCAAAAACATATATTCACTGGTTTTATTAATAATTCTACTGCAAATACATCATAGTGCAATACATTCTAGTAATTATTATCTTTTTATTGCTTTCTTTTCTTATACTCTATACAAACATACAGGCTGAAAAATAAAAGGTTAACCACTGAAATTACGAGCCATTCAAGCGGAAGTAATCCCTGGACATCCGGTTAACAAATGGCAAATAGAGAACAGGTTTACAAAAGAATGATAATTGCGTTTTTGGAGGCTACAAATATATTTTTTTCAAAGAGAACTCAGAGTAAAGCAGCTATGAATGTGACAACTATTCAATATATGCAAATCGTTGTTCTTTACCCATATATTGTCTCGTTATATTGACAATATTAGGATATATGATAATCCTTAAGTAGTACACAGGACTAGCTGTCTGAAGCAACGGTAACTGGCAGTGGCGAACATTCGTCAGCATGATACCACACTTTCATGTTTGTCATTTATGTTCTCAGCAACATCACGCGTTTTAGCCGAGACGCTCGATTTGAGACAAACCGATATTTCCAGAACACAATTTTTTTGTATAGTTATACTTTAGGTGAATTGTACATTTGCATATTTCCAAGAAGAAAATAAAATATATGCGACTGCAATATTATACGTGCAAAATTATAAGAAGAATGTGTATGTTAGAATGTTAAAACTTCTTTGGTTAAAAAAGTTGAACACTGATCCCAAAAAACCCATGGAATTAGCATTTTTTTTAAAGAACATTAACTACTAAAGTATTATTCGCACATTTAATTTTGCTAAAAAATTTAATCTGTAATAAAAAAAATATAACAAAGAGAACTCGGCACCCACTGATGTAAAAGAGAAATATGACAAGGATGCAACCTATCACCAAGCTAGTTCAATCTATACACTGAGTAAATCTTTAAAAACATCACATGGATGCCAGGCCTACAAATTAATGGAAAGATAATCAATAACCAAAGATATACTGATGATAATGCAGACTAGCAGAAAATCCTAAAGATTTACACAACTTACTTAATGAAATAAACATAACAAATATTGAATAGATATGAATATCAAAAAGACTAAACCTATGATCATAAGGAAAGAAAATTGTCAAAACATTCACAAAATATCAAATAGGAATAAACCTGGAGACAGTTCAGAGCTACAACCACCTGGGACATACTATAACCAGTGATGGACATGTACAGCTGAAATGAACAAAAGAGTAGGTATGGAAAAAGTAAGTTTAATGCCCTGAAAAATATACTAAAATCAAAACAAATAATACCGAGGCTAAAACTAAGAATAGCAAAATGTTATATCTTCTCAACATTTCTATATGGTGCAGAAACATGGACATTAGACATGAAAACAGAACAGAAAATGTAAGCCTTTAAAATGTGTATTTATAGAAGAATATGTAGAATTGAATGGAAGGAACAGAAAACAAATGATGACGTTTCAAAACAACTAAAAATGAAAATAGAACTAAAAAACACAATTAAAACAAGACAAATGAAATGTTTGGGCCATGTTAAAAGACACAACAGCCTAATAAAAGTAATATTGAAAGGGAAAATACAAGGCAAAAGAGGCAGAGGCACACTGAGACTAACATGGACGAATAACATCAGAAGAAGGACAAATCGAACCTATGACAATCTGCTCCATCAAATCAAAAGACAGAGTGGAATGGCGCTCCATGGTAGCCAACCTTCGAGGCGGAGACGGCACTCAATGTTGATGATTAAAAATGTTACATTTTCTGTCATTTTACAAATTGGACCCTACAAATTGAGGTTTAGGAATAAGTGGAATATACTAGACTCAGGCCAGCATCGTCCAATACGGCATACATTTATAAGAGTGGAACTAAATTGCCACTTCGAGATGAAAACAAAAGCTGTGAGATAAGCATAGCGGAAGCAATTGTAAAAGTAAAGTTAAGTAACGGTTCCCTCCCCTATCTTGCTATGCGTGTGGGCAATATAGTAACCATATTTTTCTACGACTATGGGACATTTGTGGGTAATCTCCCGCCAGGCCGCCTTTTTGCTTCGCAGAAAAAAAATCTATGGTACCCATTTTTAGAGGCTGGGTAAACACTGGATCCTTGTCGGTCCGAAAAAAAAGCTGCAACTTCTGTGGATCTAACCCGAACACGTTTTATTAGAAACAAAGTTCACTAACCACTGAGCTACCGCGGATACTGGCAGCAAGAGTAAAAAAAAAAAAGTAAAGTACCCCCGTCACGCCAAGTGGCGTATGGGGAATATGGTGTTAGTGACCATACATTTTACAGACCCTCGGCACATAATTTTTGGGGTAATGTGGTCGGTAATACACCCGTGTCAATTTACTTTCCCAGAAAAAAATCCAGTACCCATGAAAGTCCGGTACTTAAATGTGAACCGGAAGCCGTCGGTTGGGTTCGAACTCTACCTCTTGTCCTTTGTAGTCAAGTACACTAACCACTAATCTACCGAAGATACTGGCAGCAAAAATAACCTCCGATAAAATCCCAACACAAATATCTATTGTCTTCTTTAACTTGCAGAACGCCAGTACCGTTGTCAGATAACATTGGATGTTTGGATATATACCCCACGAAGGGTTATATTGGAGACAAATAATAATAATAAATGAATAGTATTATAGAGGGGAACTTCCGAGGCGATTATTCAGCGAATCATTGGAGGAAGAGGTATGTTTTACAGCACTCATAAACAAATGACAAATAAGCAACAGAAAAAAAAAACAAAGAACAATATATGGTTAGAAGGACAGAACCCGAACTCCTTGGCACTGCGCCTTGCCACGAGAAGCCGAACGCTGATGAACACTGCTAGTGGGTTCGATTCTGCTTCGGACCATATATTGCTCTTTGTTTTTTTCCGTTGTTGTTTATTTGTCATTTTTAATGAGTGCTGTAAAACATCTCTTCCTCCTATGATTCGCTCGAAGAGTTATAGTCTAGTTTTATTATCATATATCTCGTGAGACCATCAACCAACTTATGACATGTTTCAGACGTACGGTTTTAAACTTTGCTTTCTTTACATCAGTGTCTCTCTCTTTAATCAAAATTACTAACCTTACTTGTAACACTTTCAATCTGAAAAATCAGGAGTTAAATATCACACTAATGTCATATGACATACATTGATACTAACACTGTACCGACAAACACCCAATACAACCTTGTATGTTGATGTGTACATGTATAAAGTAGTTTTTATACTTTCTTGTTAAGTTTGACTGTTGATGGGAATGACATCTCTTTCGTCGTTTCCTCACTTGTAATTTGCCCTACTTAACTATTACTTCATTATTAAAATTAACGCGGCGTCCATATAAATGAGTAGAGAGGGAAGTCGATTCTTACATCGTACATATTGCATGACTGAAGTTATATACAAGCAAAAATTGTTTAACGTAAAAGCATTATCATGTGTAAAATATCGAGGAAAAATGAACGCCTATGCTTATTTTGCATTTATTATATATTGTATTTAAAAACATGTTTTACATCAATTTCTACACACAAAAAAACAGGTAGGCAAGGAAACAAAGCTTGATTGTGATTTTTTGTTGTTGACAAGTCTATATGTTTCCTCTGTCAAAATATGGGAAATGACACGTCTTACGACGCGTGCCTTCAGGGATGATCACACTTTCTCGTAGAACACGGAAAGACACCACGACATGTGATCTCAACTGTGAAGTCAAGTGAATCCTGATCGATGGTGTAGACGCAGTTCATCAAAGCAATAAACAAACGCTACGGAAACGCCAGATTGAGAGGAAGATCGAGAAAGAGATGGATAAAGGGAATACCAGAATCACTAGGAGGGATACCACCAGAAGAGGCCAACAGAAGAGCAAAGAATCGCAGGTTGTATCTCCCCTCGACGCCAAGGGGAATGGAGGAAGGATAGAAGAAGAAAAATGATTTATTATATATTCACATTCATGTCAATGTCCATAAATGGTACATACTTTCTCGACTCCTTGTAGTAGAATATCAAGCTGTGAAGAGATACATATTTTATTTTCTTTTTTTTCTTTTTTGTAATAAGGAAGCATGTTTCTAGACATTGCTATAATTAATCATACTGATTATCAAAGCGGCCAAAACTATGACCATAAACAATAATAGTACTCAAAACCTACAAGTGGATATCAAAGCCGAATTGACCTGGAATTAGTTCAGAGCTACAACTACCTTGGACATAACGTCATACCAATGATGGAAAATGTAAAAATAACATTAAAAAAAATAAGAATGTAAATCACGAAAAATATAGTAATATCAAAACTATTAACACCAGGGCTAAAACTAAGAATAGCAAAATGTTATATATTCTCAACATTCTTGTATGGTGCAGAAACATATATATTAGACAATAAACCAGAACATGAAATTAAAATCTTTGAAATTGTGGATTTATGGAAGAATAGAAAGAACTGGATGGAAATAAAAGAAAACAAACGATGAAGTCTTAAAACAACTAAAAATGAAAAGAGATCTACAAAATACAGTTCAAACAAGACAAATGCGATCATTTGGGGCATGTTAAAAGACACAGTAGCCTACTAAAATTAGTCTTGAAAATACAAGGTAGAAGAGGCAGATACAGGCCAAAATTAACATGGGGGAGTAACATCAACAGATGGACAATTCAGCCTATGACAACCTGTACCATCAAAGTAAGAGATAGTGCGGAATGGCGCTCCATTGTAGGAAACCTTCGATGCGGAGACGGCACTCAAAGATAATTATGATTATCAGTTACTATTGAATTTCGTAAGCGACCACCAATCTATGGTAGGTATATCAAATAGTAACGTCTATTATCAAATAGTAAAGTTTATATACTCTTTACTGAATAAGTAGTATTTTGTAAAGCGTTAGTTGTTGACGTGTTGCGATCGAGAGCAACATTGCCTTTTCTTACACGTCGTAACGTAACCTTGATCTCTTTCAATTTTCTCATACAATTTCCTTCCTTTCTTCTAGTCTTGCACATTTCAGATACATTTCTTCAGAGAAGCATTAATCCACCGCATCTTTACGACCATTCAGTTCAAGTAACACCATGTCATGTTTTTGGCTTCATCTGTTTTCTATCACTCGATATATAAACTATAGAAGCTATACATTATACTTTTCTCAATTACACCATTCATACTAGTTCCCTTTACCGATGTTTAGTCGACAACAACAAATATACCGTAGACTTTTTGCCTTTATTTCATATTCTAATCCCTCACCGCTTTTTATGATATACATGACGACAATAACAATTTTATGGAAATGTTCCAGGATCTATTTAACTTTAAATGGCGTTTGTTCATGGGACATACTGAGGAAAATGACGATCGTATAGAAGTAGGCTGAAGACAACTCTTTTTTTGATTTGACAGAAATTAACCTACTTTTCAATTCAGGAATAAAATTTTATAGAAATTCCAAATACCTCGTTAAAAATGTCTTCAACCATCGTCAAGGTTAAACAACTATTAATAGTGTGCACATCTCAGTTCAATATAACATTTCAATGTAGTAACAGCTTCTATCATTCTGAATATCTTGTTTCCGTCAATAGCAATACATCATTTGTGGACTTTAATCCTGATTCCCCAGTAATCTAGTGAGAGCTAAGAATAGAGACTGTAAGGTCAAGTGTAGTCAGCGATTAGTTGTGCATCCGTTTCCATGTTTAATCTAGATCTGTATTACCTCTCATAATCTATATTAAAATAGACTGACCGCCACGTGACAATCAAACGTCATTTCATTTTCTCTTGGCAACTATTACGTTTAGAGATTAACACCGCACGAGGCCTCGGTAGCTTAGTTGGGAAAACCACCCTACTGCACTACCAACGTTCAGACAACCCGTGTTCGATTCCCGCTGGAAGCAGTGTGATTTATACTCATGGTTGGGGACGCACCAAGATGGAAGCTTGTTTGCGTCCAAGCCATGGTGTAAACAATGTTGACTTTGAACATCACGCTATCTGTTATCACAGCGAGTTGGCAGATAGAAATGTAATCACGGGTTTGATAATAAATGTTTGTACACAGTTCGTTAATCATCGCTGTAGATCAAGTATTTATTCTGCTGGCTTCATTCGCGGCCTTGGAAGCTAATGACCTAACTTGTGCAGACGGTTGGTTTGGGGCAAATTGTACGTTACAATGTCACTGCTATAATGACTCAGTTTGTGACAAAACTACAGGGACATGCCCAAACAATGACAGTTGTCATTTCGGACCCCAGTGTCAGTACTTGGATCTCGAGTACAAATACTCCCAAAAATCCTGTTTGATAACAAGGACACCACATGTAATCCGGACAAATTATACATCAGTTGAGACAACTCTCAATCAATCTTTGCCGTTCACCTGGTTTAGGATTTATGTGAATGACTTCACCTATCCGGACAGTTTCACGATAAAACTAAATGCCTGTGCCTCATGTAACAATGAATCAAGGTGTGTAGTTAGTCAGCACGAGATTGATGTCTTTTGCTCAGGGGCTGGTCTGATCAACAAGTTACGGATTGAAGGGGCGATAGTTGCAAATATCTGCTCCATTTACATTGGCGGAGGTCGGAATGTGGCTCTCAAACAGAACACAAACCAGTCCGACACATTTAATGATTGTTATACAGGAGACGAATGGGGACCAGAGACTGCAGTTAATGGCAAAACAAAGACCAATCTCTATGACAATGACTGCACATACACAAAATTGAGAAGTGGAACCATTCCTGTTTACTGGTATCTGAACTTTGTCACGCCCCAGAAGATTCACACCATTCGAATCTATCATCGAACTAGCACTATGATTCGGGTAAAGAATGCCACTCTAAAGTCTTACTGTGACAGTGGCGGCGTAATGTTCCAGTATGTTAATATATCATACCCTAATGTTTCTGTGAACCCTATTGTAGTCAGCACACAAACGCAAATGGCACACATTAAGATTGATTTCTCACCGACCATTTTGCAGGCCGACAGTGCACTGACGGTGTGTGCGGTGCAAACATTTACAGACACCTATTGTCTGGACGGGGCATTCTTTGTCGTTTTGTGCAGTGTGTAGTGGGTGTAGCAAAGACTGCAACGTCATCATCGGTACGTGTCACGACAACTGTTCACATGGGATCTATGTACACGACTGCTCCAGGTCTTGTTTCAGTGTCTGTCCTTTATGTGAGGAAAAATCCGGAAAATGCCTACAATGTGAACATCCTGGCTTTGCCTGTAATGACACTTGTCCCGATGGTAATTTTGGGCTACAGTGCGAACAGATGTGTTTAGACGGCTGTGACATCATGTGTGACCCGGAAAATGCTGACTGTATGTGCAAGGAAACGTACTACGGGTCAGACTGCACTCTCAAATGTCTCGACAATTGTTTCAATGACACCTGTGAACAGTCAACCGGGAACTGTACATGCAAGGGAACGTTCTACGGGTCAGACTGCACTCTCAAATATCCGGGCAACTGTTTGAACGAAACCTGTGAACAGTTAATTGGGGCCTGCGTCTCGTATGTCGATAATTCCCACGTTAAGAAGAGTCTGCCGACTACAACAAACCCAAGCATATGGATGCCTTAATGTGTATCTGTGCTAGTCATGGTTCATTTCTTGGTGTTTTTTCGTGAAGCTATGGCTCAAATCTGAATGTGTATTTGTGCTAGCCTTGGCTCATATCTTAGTGTGTTTCTGGGATAGCCATGGATCTTATCTTGGTGTATCTCATGTTAGTAATATCTCATATATTGGTGTGTCCGTGTTAATCTTGTCTCATATCTTTATGTGTGTCTGTGTTTAGTCATATCTCATATCTTAGTGTGTATCTGTGTTAGTCATGTGTCATATCTTAGTGTGTGCATGTCTGGGTTAGTGATATCTCATATCTTTGTGTGCATGTTTATGTTAGTTATATCTCATATCTTTTTGTGTGCATGTCTGTGTTTGTCACATCTCATATCCTTGTGTGTGCATGTCTATGTTAGTCATATCTCATATCTTTGTGTGCATGTCTATGTTATGCATGTGTCATATCTTTGTGTGTGCATATCTATGTCAGTCATATCTAATATCTTTATGTGCATGTCTATGTTAGTCATGTGTCATATATCTTGATGTGCGTCAGTGTTAGACATTTCTCGTATCGCTGTGTGCGTCACCGTGTTAGTCACATCTCATATCTTTGTGTGTGCATGTCTGTGTTAGTCACCACTAGTGACTCGGGCAGATGGTGCTCGTAAACCTGGGAGGGCCGACCATCTAAGGACAGAATCCCCCTACAGAAAAGACAAGCTGCTGCCTTGCAGGAAGATTGGGGACAATCAAAGGCTAAGGAAAGCAAACCTGAATAAAATGCTGGCTGAAATCGGATGTACTGGGCCATTGGCGCAGAACACAGTGCAACATTTTAACGGGTGTTCAATTAGAGTGGATCTGGCAGACTCTAATTGTGATGTTCTGTCTGTGGGGGCGATCAACACACTTAACCTGACAGCTGACTTCATGTGAGAGTTTGGATTCCTACTAATCTGACTGAGTCCTGATCGCAGATAGTGAGATCCTCATGGTTGGAAAAAAAAAATACCCCCATGGTCGACCCAGCCGTTGGCAGAAGTGGGTACTATGGTATTACCCTGGGAAGGTGAAGAATGTTGCTTCGCATATGAGTTTCGATGCTTGAGGCGACACTTTACAGAAATATCTGAACATTTCTGGATAGGCGTCCGAGCACATATGGGTGTAAAACTCGCGTGCGAAAAAGCCGGTTCAAGTCTCGTACTTTACCTTTACCGCACTAGATATGTGTGTTCATCATTTTGACAACACATATTAAATGACACATATATGCCATGTATCGAAATTATGGAGATAACCCACATATAAAATATACAATTATATTAAATAGTACACGGTGCCTTGAGCTACTGAACACAAATAAAATAATCGTGAAATAGTATCTACCGGGGAGTATCTTGGTCTACGCCCTATGGGCTGGCTACGGCACGAAAGGTCAATAGATAGATAAATAGTATCTATCAGCTAAACTATTAGAGATACGAGACAAACCATGGCGTTTCGACAAAAGTCTTCATCAGGTACACAACTAAATAATAATACAAGTCACCACTATGGGCAAACACTATTCAAAAATATATTTTTGTTTATTAAAGATGTTGACGTTTATCGATTATCATTTTCTTACCTAAAGACACCAGACCTCAGTAAAGACAGATAAAATATATACATTAACGAACACTCAGAAGACCTCTTGTAGTTGATTCATTGAGGCAGCTTCTCATTTTGTAGACCAGTGACAACTGAACCAGCATAATGGCACCGTTCACATAATACCGTAACTAGCACTAATCACAACAACAATATTGGCATAGACTTCAGACTGACAGGAACTCTCGCTCTGATAATTTGATTGGTTATGTCTTCTTGACCCACATGCATCATTATTGTTTTATCTTGCATTGAGATAGTTTGTTATCATATGGTATAGTTCACCGAGGTTATGATATGATAATGTCGTATCTATAGCAGTAGTCCATAGGTAGCGAATTTACAAGCTCTAATCAAGTCACTAAATCTGCTAATCCATTTTGCCAAAGAACGAACTGTAATGGTAATAGCTGGAAATAGTATGCACGCTTATTACACATAAGTACACAGCGAAACAAAATTGACAGTTCATTTCTGAAAGCTGCAATACATCATATACAATGAGGCTCATATCCATCAATAGACTTACTTTCTTTTTATCGCGGATTGCACTGAAAATCTGAGTGGACATTGGATGTTATTGTTATTATTATTATTATTATTATTATTATAACCTAAGATACGCTGATGATACTGTACTACTAGCAGAAAATCGAAAGATCTACAACAATTACTTAATGAAATAAACATGGCAAGCAAAACACATGGACTAGATATGAATATCAAAAAGACTAAAACTATGATCATAAACAAAGAAGATACTCAAAACCTACAAGTGGGTATCAAAATAGAAGGAATAGACCTGGAGACAGTTCAGAACTACAACTACCTTGGACATACTATAACCAGTGATGGAAAATGTACAACTGAAATAAACAAAAGAATAGGAATGGCAAAAAGTAATTTTAATGTCATGAAGAACAAACTAACATCAAGACAAATAACACCAGGGCTAAAAACAAAGAATAACAGAATGTTACATCTTCTCAATATTTCTATATGGTGCAGAAACATGGACATTAGACAAGAAAACTAACAGAGAATTGAAGCCCTTGAAATGTGAATATATAGAAGAATAGGTAGAATTGGATGGAAAAAAAAACTAACGATGAAGTCTTAAAACAACAAAAAATGAAAAGAGAACTACTAAGCACAATTCAAACAAGACAAATGCAGTTTTTGGGCCATGTTAAAAGACACAACAACCTACTAGAAGTAAACCTGGAGGGGAAAATGCAATTTAAAAGAGGCAGATGCAGACCAAGACTAACATGGACGAGTAGCATCAAAAGATGAACAAATCAGCCTATGACAACCTGCACCATCAAAGCAAGAGACGGAGCAGAATGGCGCTCCATTGTAGCCAGCCTTCGTTGCGGAGAAGGCACTCGATGATGATGATGATGATTATTATTATTATTATTAGTATGTGCTATTCTGTTCCTGTCTTTCTATTTCCTTGTTTCTCAATTCACCTTCTAGCTGCTTAGTATAATAATTGTGAAGAAACATAAATATCGAATGCCCCTTTAATGCTTAAGTCGGCACACCTCTGCATATTCAACGAAATTTTTAAAAAGTCGAATTTAAATGTTTAAGCTTTAATGACATATACTATTTGCTAGACATTTCAACATAAACTCGCTGATCATTAATGCATGAAAAGAAGATCTCACGCATTCATTGAAATGAGGCCATTGTATCAAGAAAAGAGTAATGTGTAAAAGTGTTATGTTTCATACAGACAAAAGAATACCCATCAAGAGTTCAAGATATCCACATGGACAATAAAAAGGTTACCGGTAGCAAACTGACTAGCAAGAAGCATACGATGAAGCCACAGACCTTGATATCCTGTCGATCTTGATGGTCAAGTGAGCTACAACCGCAGTGGCAGCATAACGAGATATCTATCGATACAATTGAATGGTATTTTTAAAGAAACACAAACATAAGCTAAACTAAAGCTATCATTATAGTCACTAGACAATTACAATTACATTTATAACGAGATCGATAACACTTAATGATGTTCTTAAAGAAGCACAAACATAAGCTAAACTAAAGCTATCATTATAGTCACTAGACAATTACAATTACATTTATAACGAGATCGATAACATTTAATGATGTTCTTAAAGAAACACAAACTTAAGCTAAACTAAAGCTATTATTATAGTCACTAGACAATTACAATTACATTTATAACGAGATCGATAACATTTAATGATGTTCTTAAAGAAACACAAACATAAGCATAAGCTAAACTAAAGCTATTGTTATAGTCACTTTACAATTACATTTATTACTTGAAATTTGGAAATGCATATATCATCAAATAGCAGATGATGATTGTAAAGACAAGGACATCTCGTTAGAAAAATATTATCAGATAATGTAAACCCAGTATATGAAACTGTGGTCATTCAAAGTTGTGAACAGATATGAAAATCCTCTCCAACCTTCGGAATCTATTATTACTTTTTCAAACATGTTACTCAATTTCTCCATTATAGTTCTAGCTATATTATTTCCAAATAATGATTATGTCTCTGTTAGTTCCCTACTTGGCCTAACGTTACCTTAATTCTTGTTGAATCAGTGTGATTATTCGTAATATGCAATCAATACAATAATTAGTTTCAAAGCTTGGATACATTTTTCAATTGAATTTAAAAAAAAACAAATCAAACTATATTACATCATGTTAACATCAGATGAAAGATGCACAACGGAAATAAAAAGCAGAATAGCTCATGCCAAAATAGCATTTCAGAAAATGAAAAATATATTATGCAACAAATCTATGTCAATATAAATGAGAAAGAGAGTTCATCGAGGCTATATAGAACAAATTCTGACGTATGAAAGCGAATCATGGACAATAGACAAACAAATGAAAAGACGATTAGAGGCCACAGAGATGGGATCTCAGAAGAATGTTGAAAATTCCCTGGACAGCTTAAAAGACCAATGAGAAAGTTCTCAAAGAGGCCAACACAAAAAAGGAGCTCTTAAACAACTTCAGAAAGAAGCAATCAACTTTTCGGGCACATCATGAGAAGAGGAAAGTTGGAATACTTTTTTACAATTGGCAAAATAAAAGGAAAGAGAGATCGCGGATGACAAAGAGAGAAAATACTGGATAGCGTCGTGTCATGGCATGGAAAACAGTCAACAACAGATCTCGTACGATGCACTGTGTATCGAAGATTGTGGAAGGACATGATCGCCAACGCCAACCGGTACGGCACATGATGATGATGATGATATTACATAATCATCCATTTTTTGTTTATTTTTCTGTAGGTAGACACGTATGAAACAGCAATATCATTTTGTTGACATTGCTCTCAGCCTATGGAGTGTCTGCACAACTGGAGATTCGTTCTTATTTCATCCAATCTCCTCCTTTGTTTGCCTCGTATTCTATTCTTCTTTTCAAAGAGAAAATTCTTCATCGTGCTGGACAACTAGATCCGTGGAATCGTGTCCCTTAATCTTTCTATACTCGGAGTAGAAACTGTGAATCATCTTGTCTCATTGTTCTGAAACATGTGATGCAATATGTTTATATTGCAAACTAATATGCATACAACTATATTAATAATGTAACTCACTGAATCTGACATCGTTAAAATCTAAAATAAATATTGTTTGAGACTATACTTTAGAAAACCTATTCTTCAACACAGTCACCATTTAATTAATTAAACTAAATGAATATTCGTCACTGTCTAAATATTCCCTTTTGTCAAATTCACTAAAATTAGAGACATAATATTACAAGCAAATACATAATTGCATCGCCTGTAAAACATCCCATGTAATAAAACATTGTCAATTAATGTTATACAACGTGTCATAAAATGTTAAATATTACATTTCCATTTTCAGTCATTGACAATAAGTAAGACACCACGAAGAACATTGGAGGCAGCTGGGACATGACTTATCAGAAAGAAGTTTATGAATTCCATGAATATCAACAAGTAATAATGAAGAGTTTTTCAAAGATGATCGGAGATACCAGAAATATCATAAGAATACAAGAAAAAGTCAGTCTACATTAATTCGATATATGGTTCAAAAAGAAGACATTGAAAATAATATAACAACGGGCAGAATGAGAGGAAAAGAGAAAAACCAAGAGATAAAAAAAAATATTGAGCAGTATATCAAAACGACATAATTACTGATCACCAACAGAAATCATGATATGCCAAAAGAACAGAGAGATGTGGAGAGAGATGGTCGCCTACGCCAACTGGCATGGCACCTGATGACTTTGAAAATCATAATTTCATTATAACCATTTTCTCTTACGTGTGGTTGTTATCAAAATTGTTATAAAAATAAACAATTTAAAATAACTTAAACTATTATAATACTAATTTGAAATGTTTGTTTATTGATGCAAATCGTATGTCGTTTAATACTGTTTCACTATTTTACTTTATGTTCTGATAATGTATTGCAAACATACTTGAGTCATCGGTAAAACACAGTAAAATATCATAGCATATATAAGGATATACACTACCCGTGTATAGGAAACAAAATTATAAATATACATATGCGGTAATGTTAATACCGATAATTCCAGAAAGATAGACCATAAATACGGAAATTATGTGTCTTCGATCAAAACCATGTTGTGACAATAAACTAAGAAGGTATTTTATAAGTAGCCATGTGGTCTCCATGATCAGAAGAAATCAAGAAGGTTGTAACCACATCAGGAGAGATGTCGCAGAGACAGTCATTAAAATGTGATTCTGTTTTATCACTTGTATGTTCCTGGCAAATATTTTATTTAATTATATATTTGGCATCAAGGAAAAACAGCTGACGGATTCTTGAACCTAAAAAAAAAAACATTATAAAAGGTGACCTTTGTATCTGAAAGGCATTCAATTTACATGTTTCATTGCATACCACGTATCCAGCGTTACCCAGATTTGCTAGCATGTAAATTGTAAGTAAATTTATTTCAAATTCATTATGAACAAAGCCGGATTTCACTGGAGTTGAAAGCAAAATTCTAGCTACTATCCGTTTCTCTTTTTCCTGAACATTATTATTGCACTGAAGATAACTTGAATAATGAAAATGAAAAACGATGGCATACTTTTATATAACTGCCTTATAAACACAATTCTGTGAGCAATGATGACATACTTTTATATAACTGCCTTATAAACACAATTCTGTGAGCAATGATGACATACTTTTATATAACTGCCTTATAAACACAATTCTGTGAGCAATGATGACATACTTTTATATAACTGCCTTATAAACACAATTCTGTGAGCAATGATGACATACTTTTATATAACTGCCTTATAAACACAATTCTGTGAGCAATGATGACATACTTTTATATAACTGCCTTATAAACATAATTCTGTGAGCAATGATGACATACTTTTATATAACTGCCTTATAAACACAATTATATAGAGGACATTGAAATAGCATGGTCAAGTAAAAGGACACAGCGGGCTGGAAAGAAAAACAAATGGTAGGCATGGTTTCTAGACGACGCATCAGGGATAGACCACAAAGAGAATGGCTTTGTTACACCAAGGAGACCGTGAATGTGGCAACGGAAGAAGTGGGTGATCTGAAAAGAGACATATTCTTTCAAGCAGGCTGTAGTGATTATAACGTTCTCCCAAGGACATGTGATTTCACTATAATTATCATTACGCTGTTTGTTAACATTATCTTTTCTATACGTCATTTTTTTTGTACGTACGTACGCTTGTAGTGAAAGGCAGAATGGAGTTTCGAGCTTGACTTAGCAACACCGGGGTGACTCCCGAGGGTTCATGTTAGTCAGGAGGAATTCATAATTTCACAAATTCACATTGCAGGGAGATCTTACGGTCTGTTGTTTGATGTGCGACGGGATAGTCCAATGACTAACTGTGTTTCATATGTTCGGATTTGGAGTTAAGGTAATGACCTAGCATCATCAAGCGCTAAATTAAAAAAAATATGTGGATCATCATGTTCAGGAGGATGTGAACTTCCGATCAATATCGTGGATAGGCGGCAGGAATCATTAAAGGCTACGTCTGAAAAGTGTTCCTTGTTGCAGTTCATTCATTTTGGCTACTGAGTTAAATGGTCTGTGCACCCCGTGAGCTGTGCCTTTCATCTGTTTTGATCGTGTTTCGATATTCCGATTGTTTACGATGAATGACGGTATTGCATGATGGAGAACCGATTGCTGTGTTCACTTTCTGTGCGGTATCGCCTTATGTCCTTTGGCATGTGATGATACTTCTATGACGGGTACTACAGCTACCTTTCTTTGTTTGGGAGATGAGATAGTACTTCGAATGATTCCCCTGGCACGGGCGGTTGAGCAATTATGGATGTTAATTCGTTTGCAGTGATACCGGTGCCTTCTATAATCATAACCATTTTTCTACGCAGTCATAATTTATATTCTTCCATATCCATGTTGCGTTACCTGATTTAGATAGTGTGGATCATTGGACTGAATGCTTTAGGTTTTCCCATTATCTTTAATGTGCTCTTTTGCTGTTTCTTTGATCATTCGTTTCTTGTTTGACCTTACATTATATTATGTTGGTGGTAACTCAAAATGCATAAGTATTCTTTCTTAAATAAATTATGTGATAGTAATCAGTATATTCTTTGAAATCATGATATATTCTCAATCACTCATCGTGTATTCATTAGTTTCAATTAGTATTACGTTTCAAATGATATCTCTCTTCTGTGGTTCTCAGATACTGGTGTGTCTGTAAAACTCTACGTTTCTATTTGGGGTCCATATACTTCCTTTACTTCTCGTTACATCTTTTACTTATGACGTTTCGGTAAAATGTTTTACCCTGCCTCGTATAACGGGGAGATTGCCACGTTTCTACTTGCGCCTATTTAATTCAGAAAGAAGCTGATTTTATTTCCAATTTTTCGTGGACATTATTTCATTATTTATATTATATCAATTAATCTAAGGAAAAGTTGAAAAAAAAGAACAAATGGTATGTTAGAAGCTTTACGTGATTAGTAGACGACACAGATTCGAACGACGTTTCGGCTCAATAGGCCTTCAGCAGGAACAAACAAACAACATACACACACAGATATGTGAATAAATAAAACTAATACTACATAGCTAACTAGTAATGAAACATTAAAAACAAAATAATCGAAATATTTGGACTTCCTTGTGTGTCGTGGACTGTGGTCAGGCTGGGAAAGGAATTTCTGACGGGTGTAGCTGTAATTTATACCCTGTGGTCAGAGGTGAAGGGTTCTAAAAATACACGAGTGGGGGGAACGCTATCTAGGTACGTCGACTACAAAGGCACAGGCACTATCTGAAAGTATCTAAGGGTCCATAAATACATGTATACACACACACATATGTGTGTATATATATGTACACGTGCAAGAAGACATGCACATACTAATACATATCAACATACACATACATATACACACACATACATGGGTATGCATACAAGCAAGCACACATATGCATGCATGTATATGCATATACATATATATACCAATACCCGTGCCTATGAACACATACATGCATGTGCACATCCATACGGGGACAATCATATGTGTGGAAATGTGCCTATGACCCACAACTAACCAGAGGGGTTTACACCGGGGTCAGTGTGCAAACTCGAAGGAGAAAGAATAGAACAGTAGAATAACAGGTACTAAAAAGGCGAAAAGAGTGAGATGCATGAGAGTGGAGTGTAATAAAAACATATGAGGGGTAGATAGCACAGAAAAAGGTATATAGGAACACACCGAAGTGTCTCAACGGGGACTAGTGGAGAAGAACTTTGAATAGCATGACATAGTAGATAGACTAAAGAGCCACAACATGGGTGGTAGAGAGGGCTATGCAAAAGGGAAGGAGCAGCCGAAAGGAAACTATGTGTATGCGTGTGATACATTCATGCCTCGTGGAGTCAGCGAACCATACTGGACTATGAGGCGATTTTCCAAAGTATATCGGCTGCGGTCGCCAGAGTGACAGAGGACAATACCAGTGACACGGATGTCGTCTTTGCCCTTGTGATCTGGGGAGTTGAAATGGGAAGACACTGGAGTGCCAGTATTCTGTTGGACATCTCGTAGATGTTCACAAAATCTTTTCGCTAATCTTCTACCAGACTCGCCAATATAGGTAATGTGGCATCGTTGGCATATGATGGCATAAATGATGTTGCGGGACACACATGTGAAGCCATGCTTGATCTCGAACCGTCCATTAGGGAATAAGACCGAGTCAGTAGGGAGCACATAGGCACAGGTGATACAGTTACGACCACAAGGGGCCGTACCGAAGTGTTGAGGGTAGGAGCGAGGGAGATGGCTCCTAACCAGAATGTCTCCCAAATTCCTGTCGCGCTTGAAAGCGATCATCGGGGGATCACTAAAAAGTAGACGGGTAGTGGGATCAGAGAGGAGAATGGAACGGTAGCGGTTGAGTATCTTCACAGCAGCTAAGTTGTGAGGATGATGTCAATTAGACAACAAGTTAATTAGTTGATCAATTAATCTACACGGCACATAAACCATGTACTTACCTTTGTTTTATAATGTTTGTCCTGAAAAAAAAACACATTTGAGATTAAATTTTAGAAAACCGGTTTATCAACACATCATTCTCTATATGCATGTTGCTAAATAGGAGAAAAGGAAGATTCTCCATATATATAGTGCTTGTAACGGATTATCATTTTCCGTCAAGTGAGTCTGCTGATAAAATGTACCTCATCTTTCCTCTTTTCTCACTTCCAAAGTGAAATTATAACTTAAAGAAATCACTATATCTTTTTTTTTTCTTTAGGATTATTCACAAATCCACAAACCTCCCATGCGATTTTAGCCATATTGCTGTTTCAGTAATAAACATGTTAACAGATCATCCTCATTACACGATTGAGTTAATAATGTTAGACTTGGAAGAACAATAACAAAAAGAAGAAAAAACCTAGATTACAAATGTTAGACGAATAGCAGGAAACAGTCTGAGAGATAAGATCAGAAATGGAGAACTGATTAAAAAAAAACTAAGAATAATCCCCACCATTGAATACTAAAATAACAAAAAATAATAAAATGGTTTGGCCACGTGATGCGAAAATACCATAAAAACACAAAACTGTTTATGGACGATGCGAGAACAAGGACTGATGGACCGACCACAATAAAAACAGGATTGATAACATATTAAAAACACTAGGAATTATAATAGCAAAGTAGGCAAAAATAAGAGCAAAAGACCGCAAAAAATATCTCTAAACATAAAGGACTCAGCTTTAATAGCAATAAGACAGAAGTAAAAGCAAAAGTAAAAAGTAGTAAAAGTAAAGAACGAGACTTGAATCGGGGTCTAGCACGCACGTTTTCACACAAATGTGCTCCTATATATACGGCCGCCTATTTAGAAGTCTTCAGATACTTCCGGATAGTGTCGCTTCAAGCATCGAAACTCATGATACGAGGCGACATCCCTCACCTTCCCAGAGTGCTATCCTGGTACCCACTTATACCACAGGCGGAGTCGAAGGCGGGGGTATTTTATTACGATCACGAGTACAATTTTTTACTACTTCTGGCGAGAATCGAACACGAGTTGTCCAAACTTTCGTAGCCCAGTCAGGTAGTTTTTTCCAACTCGGCTACCGAGGCCCCCATCTCAAACTCATGAGGTGCAAACCTGGCCTGATAAGATCATATGTGAAAGACGTAATGGCAGAAGTAGAGACATAATTAATGGTGGTAGCAAAGAAAAAGGCATCACAGCAATGGACAATAAAGACAAGTGTACCGATATTAAAACAGGTAAAAGAATTTAAATATCTGGGAACAATGTTAACTTCATGTGGTTGATGTACAGCAGAAGTGCGATGCAGAATAGCTCAAAAACAAAAGCAGCATATATATGTTTCTTTTGACAATAGAAACAATAGTTCTTAAATGTTATGCGGAGACAGTCTTAACATGACAGGAAAATTACTAGGGGTTGTGTGAATTTATAGAAGAATGTTAAGACTACCATGGACAACTAAGAAGAGTAATGGAAACGTTCTGAAAGAGGCCAAAGGAAAAAAGAAGAGACAATTTGCAATATTAAGAAGAAACAATCATTATTCTTTGGCCATGCAGGGAGAATGGAACAACTGGGATATATTGTGACAACTGGGAAATTTGAGAATGAAGAGATTGAGGGAAGGTAAGAGAAAAGAATATCAGACAACTTAAGAGAATGGCTTGGCAGAGGGTGAGCAACAGATGTAATAAATAATGTCGAGGTCGAAAGATGTGTGGAGGTATGACCACCTACGCCAGGCACGGTACTTCATAGATGATGATTCATCATCATCTAGTACCGGGCCTGCTGTCATCTCTCCACAACTGTCGACATCGGCAGCTATTTATCATTTCTGTTGTTGACCTTCTGCCAAGCGATTCTCTTAAGCTGTCTATTATTTTTTTCTCTGTGCTTCCCTCTATCTCTTCGTCCCTCAATTTTTCGAGTTGTTACAATATATCCAGTTGTTCTATTCTCATTACATGGCCAAAAAATTATTATTGTCTCTTCCTAATATTGGAAATTAGCTCTCGTTTTGCTATGACCTCTCTTAGAACATCATCATTACTCTTCTTTGCTGCCCATGGTACTCTCAACATTCTTCTGTAAAACCACATTTCTACAGACTCCAGTGATGTTCTTGTCTGTTGTCCTATTGTCCATGATTCACATCCATATGTTAAGACTGGCTCTACGTAACATTTAAGAACGATTTTTCTTGTTTCTATTGTCAAAAATGGATTGCATAGTATCTTCCTCATTTTTTGGAGAACTGCTTTTGCCTGAGCCATTCTACATCTCACCTCTTTTGTACATCTTCCGCCTGAGGTTAACAAAGTTCCCAAATATTTACATTCATTTACCTGTTGTAATATTGTTGATGATTATCTTTATCATATTATGCGAACTGGCTAATATCGATGAGTATCATGGTATGAGGGTATCCTAGTATGCGAATATACCCACACGCTAATATCGATGAGTATCATGGTATGAGGGTATCCTAGTATGCGAACATACCCACACGCTAATATCGATTTTAACCTCTCCAGTTTGTTTGTTTTTTCTTTTATTTTGCATATGATAAGCAACAAATATGGACTAGATATGAATATCAAAAAGACTAAAACTATGATCATAAACAAAGGAAATACTCAAATCCTACAAATGGATATAAAAATGAGGGAATAGACCTGGAGACAGTTCAGAACTACAACTACCTTGGACATACTATAACCAGTGATGGAAAATGTATAATTGAAATAAACAAAAGAATAGGAATGGAATAAAGTAATTTAATGTCATGAAGAAAATACTAACATCAAAACAAATAACACCAGGGCTAAAACTAATAATAGCAAAAGTTACATCTTCTCAATATTTCTACATGGTGCAGAAACATGGACATTAGACAAGAAAACAGAACGGAGAATTCAAGGCTTTGAAATGTGGATATATAGAAGAAAATGTAGAATTGGATGGAAGGGAAAAAAAAACAAACGACGAAGTCTTAAAACAACTAAAAATGAAAAGAGAACAAGACAAATGCGATTTTTGGGCCGTGTTAAAGATACAACAGAGGCAGACCAAGACTAACATGGACGAGTAACATCAAAAGATTAACAAATCAGCCTATGACAACCTGCACCACCAAAGCAAGAGACAGATCAGAATGGCGCTCCATTGTAGCCAACCTTCGTTGTGGAGACGGCACTCGATGGTGATGATGATTTTGCATATATTGTTCGTAAAGAAAAAACAGGTTTGCACCGGCTCAACAAACAGGAAACTTGATATTATTTCTCATTTCGCGTCTAATCATAGTAATTAAGATGTATATTGTCCAGCATTCTCTGACACGGGCTACATCACACTTCTATAGTAAATAATCTGCACGGTTCATGAAACTTACCTGTAACAATATATTTGAAGACTGAAATATATAACAGATGATTACAACTTAGATAACATTCATCGCATCGTATTTAATAACCACATATTTAACTATGCGAGAGTTGTAGGTGTCATTATTCGTGTAAAATGTATTTTATAAAATTACCGATCAAATTAAGTTTGGCAATAATATTACTTTTAGGAAATTGTTGTGTGGGGGAAAAAAGGGTTCATTGTTGTTTCCATAATTGCAAGGGGTAACACTGAATACGTTTTTTTTTTGTTCCCTGAGATATAATTGATATAAGACCCTATTATGACAATTATATGTCAAGAACCAGAGCAATTGGAGGCGACACACAATGATGATGATGATGATGAAGATGATAATGATGAGCTTGTTGTCATGTCTTAGTAATACATGAAGTTATCAAGCAACAAAAGTGGTTAGGAACCAGTGGTGGGGAGTGTTAAACACTCCAAGGTATGAAGACAGCTTTACAAGGGAGGAACACAACACAATACTGACGTTTCGGCCTGTGGCCTTCTTCAGAATACAAGGACAACGAAAACAAACAATGAAACTCAATTATCTATAACTACATGATCATAAGAAAGAAGAGGTGGACAGAAAAGAAGGAATTAGGGTGTAGAAAAATGAAAAAGAAAGAAAGCTACATGAGGGGAGGTAGGATGAGTAGTAGATGTATAAATAGAAAGTATAGGAGAATATATATATATATAGGTGAGAAGATTAGAGGTGCTCAAGGAGACTGAGATATCTAGAAAAGATACGGAGGAGGTGGAGATGTGATAGGTGATGTGGATAGAGGCGTGGAAATGTCCGACATAATCGATGAAGAGATAGATCTCATCAACACCTCCTTACCCAACTCCAGCTCCTCACTCCTGACTTTCCTGGTACTCTTCGTTTCATTCGCCATACCATCCACCACCACAATCGTTCTTTGTATGACTTTCTGTCCTCTCAGTACAAACGTAAAATCTCTAACCTCCGTCCTCCTCCCCCTTACCTCCTTCTCTCCCGACTGCCTCTGACACTAGCTCCCTTGTCGTCTGTATTCCCCCTGACTTGCCTCTTTCCGACCACGAGCGCTCTCTTCTCAGCAAGGGTCTTAAGTTTGTCCCTGTTCGCCCCTCGAGCGACTCATTCTCCCTCTTACGGGACATACAGGAGTATCACAGACGACTACGACTCAAACTCTATCACTTTCTTCATCCGAACACTTCCTCTCTACCTCCTCTTACAGACGAATTTGCCCGATTCTCCTCCCGCAAATCTGACTGGACTCCCTCCCCGGGCGACTCACAGGCTTTGGACCTTTTCATTAAAAGTACTCATCAGGAGATTATGGCACTCCGTCCCAGAGACTTCAACACTCCAATCTGAGTAGGGATGAATACAAAGCCCTACAGGACCTTCGCCGACGCGATGATATTGTCATCAAGCCGGCTGACAAGGGTGGCTCGGTGGTCGTTTGGAGGAAAGACCCCTATGTCCGGGAAGGGACAAACAATTATCAGACTAGACTTTCTACCTGTCTACTCCCGACGATACCACTGTCTCCAATAACGCCGTGGTGCGTCGCACGATACTCCGTTTCATTCAGGATGGGCTACTTCCCTCCAGCTACTCCGGTATGATCATTCCTGACTACTGCTTGGGCAGGCCCTCTTTCTATATGCTGCCCAAAATACACAAATTGACTCTCCTGGACGACCTATTGTCTCGTCCATCGCATGTCCCACAGTCTCATTTCCGACTTCCTTGACAGAATCTTCCAACCCATCAACGCCCTCAACATCTTCTCCTCTATAACCCTCCTTCCTGATCGCCAATACCGCCTCTTCGTCATGGATGTCTAACTACCTTTATACTTCCATTCCCCACTCCGATGGCCTTTTAGCTCTTCAGTTTTTCCTGGACCGTAGGATCCAACCTTCCATCGCCACTGGCGTCCTCCTCCGTCTAGCGGAATTAGTCTTGAACCTCAACTCTTTCGAGTTCAATGGCAATTTCTTCACCCAGATTAGCAGTGTGGCGATGGGCACTAAAATGGGCCCCAGCTATGCATGTCTCTTCATGGGTATCTTGAGCACCAAATCATCCAAACCTACCAGGGTCCTCTTCCCCTTATGTATCTTAGGTACATCGATGATTGCATCGGTCTGACTGACCTTCCAGAGGATGAGATCTCCCGTTTCATCGATTATGTCGGACATGTCCACGCCTCTATCCACATCACCTACCACATCTCCACCTCCTCCGTATCTTTTCTTGATATCTCAGTCTCCTTGAGCACCTCCCATCTTCTCACCTCGGTCTTCTACAAGACCAAAGACTCCCACAATTTCCTCCGCTACGACTCCTCTCATCCTACATACTGCAAGAACTCTCTTCCCTATTCTCAGCTTCTCAGACTTGGTCGCCTTTGCCAAGACGATGAAGATTTCCTTCACAACGCCCACCTCATGCTTGACTTCTTCCGCCATCGCCTCTATCCAGAAGCAGCTCTCCTCCTTTGTCGAGTTCTCCACACTTCACGTCATTCTGCTCTTACCCCCTCTACTCATCCCTTCTTGGATAGAGTAGTACTCGCCCTCACCTATCACCCTCACCATTACGCTGTGATTAGGACGATTCATCGCTACCTCCATATTCTCCGATCTGACCCTACTACTCGTCTGCTCTTCCCCAACCCACCACTGGTGGCCTTTAGCGTGACCGGAACCTCCTTGACTTTCTTGTCAGGGGTCGTCTTCCAGCTGCCGTCCCCAGCCATCGAGGTACTATCCGCTGCAACCGCAGAGTGTGCAAAACTTGCGATCACGTTTCTCCAGACTGATACGGTCCGCTTTCCTAATGGCCCTTTCGAGATCAGAGAGGGATTCACTTGTACATCGCGGAACATCATTTATGCCATCATCTGTAAGCGATGCAAGTTAACCTACATCGGTCAGTCTGGTCGACGGATCTGCGGTAGGTGTCGTGAACATTTACACGACATCACCCGAGAAGCTGGCACTCCTGTAGCAGCCCACTTTAACTCGAGGGGCCATCAGGGAAGGCTGATGTCCTGGTCACGGGCTTAGTATCGTGTTCTTCAGATCACCACAGTCGTCTCACTCTCGAGCACCGTCTGATCGCTCGTTGGGGTTGCCTCACTCCCCACGGCATCAATGTATCCCGGTCCCTCTGAGGACCCCTCTTCCTCTGTACCCTCCACCCATCCCTGTACTCTTCTTCTTATCTCACATTTATGTTCATCTGCTGGGATATATCCCTTTTCTTTACCCCTATCCTCTTGGATCTATCCATCTTCTCCCCTTCTTCTTCCTTTATACTTAATTCCCCCCCCCCACCTATCTGCGAACTACCTTTTTATCCATCTCCTCCTAATCGCATTATTACCTCTCCTCCTCTGATGTATACTCTCTATTCCCCTTTTTTCATCTACTCCCTGGATTCTCTATTCTCATGTTGTCACCACTTCTCTACCCTACTTTTCCTACATAATCCCCCCCCTCGCCCCCTTTTAGTCTATTCTAGGACTGTATGTGTCTGTTCACTAGCCACTCTCACTCCACGTCTCTGTGTATCCCTTTAGTCTCTCTGTTCCCCTACTTCCTTTCCTCTTGAGGCACTATTGCTTGCGTATAATTCTCTTTGGTCTCTCCGTTTCCCTTCTTTCCTTCCTCCTTTGACACCACTGCCTGCGCACCATCCCTATATTCCTATTCTTTTCATTCCCCACCTCCTTATCTCTTTAGGCACTACTGCCTGCGTACCATCCCTCTTTTCCTCCTATGTATACTTCCTACTCCTCTTTATATATACATTCCTAGTGTCCCCCTCAGTCTCTCCGTTCCCTTCTTCTCTACCTAGCTGGGCCCCACTTCTTTCGCTCCATCCCTCTTTTATTCTCTTCTTTCTGACTCCCTCTCTTATCTATTCTCTCGTGACCCTCTACTTCTCCTCAGATCCTAATTTCCTACTCCTGATTCTTTCCTTCATTACTCTTCCACTTCATTTCTCTTTGTTTGAGTTTCTTTTCTTCCCGACCAGTGTTTGGTCTCTGGTCCGGCGCCTAACCCCCCCCCCCCCTTTTTCCCCGTTATCTCTTTTGTTTCCCACGATTCTTGTTAACCTTCTTCCGGTACACGTGGATTCTTGTCTATGTGGTCATTCTTTCATTTCGTTCCCGGCTGACAGATAAGTCATTTGAGCAAAGTGATACTATTTTATATATTTATATATATATATATATATATATATATATATATATATATATATATATATATTCTCCTATCCTTTCTATTTATACATCTACTACTCATCCTACCTCCCCTCATGTAGCTTTCTTCTTTTTTCATTTTTCTATATCCTACTTTCTTCTTTTCTGTCCACCTCTTCTTTCTTATGATCATGTAGTTATAGATAATTGTGTTTCATTGTTTGTTTTCGTTGTCCTTGTATTCTGAAGAAGGCCACAGGCCGAAACGTCAGGATTGTATTGTGTTCCTCCCTTGTAAAGCTGTTTTCACACCTTGGAGTGTTTAACACTCCCCACCACTGGTTCCTTGCTACCAGCTTTACCGCAGCATCGCAATTATTTGCCTATTCCCTAACGAAAGTGGTTGAAGACTTGTGTTGTGTGTTTTTCAGGAAATATTATAATATTGCTTATATCGATGTTCTATGCACATGAAAAGACACAGCAGACTAAAAAGAACAATAATGGAAAGCATGGTTCCTGAACGACTTTTCAGGACAGACGAAGAACAAAGTGGGTTCATGACATCAAAGAGACATTGAACATGACCATAGAAGAAGTAAATCACCTGGCTAGAGAGAGATTCTTCAGAGATTATGTAGTGAATACATGCGACCTATTGATAATGGCGCCTATAAGTATTGCTTACACAGAGTATGGTTATAAGTAGATATATTTGCAGATATCTGTGCAATATAGAACCAATTCTGACTTATGGAAGCGAATCACGGACAGTAGAGAAACAAATAAAAAGATGATTAGAGGTCGCAGAGATGGGATTCTCAGAAGAATGTTGAAAGTTCCCTGGACAGCTAAAAGACCAATGAGGAAGTTCTCAAAGAGGCCAACACAAAAAGGTAGCTCGTAAATAACAGAAAGAAACAATCAACATTTTTCGGGCATATCATGAAAAGAGGAAAGTTGGAATACTTAGTTACAACTGGCAAAATAACAGGAAAGAGAGATCGCGGACGACAAAGAGAGAAAATACTAGATGGTTTGGTGCCATGGCATGGAAAACAGTCAACAACAGAACTGATACGATGCACTGTAGATAGAAGATTGTGAAAGAACATGATCGC